>CM062818.1:1701642080-1702129697 GCA_031772625.1 Pinus tabuliformis
CAATTGCATGCTCCATCTTTGAGCACCACCTGCAAAAGAAAAAATGTTCTCTTTACTGAATGAGAACTTGTTGTAGCCACTGCAACGCCCTCCAAAATTTTGGTCCACATACAAATTTCAGAGCCTTCCTTGTTTTTTTTTTCCTTTTATGGTTGCAAACACTCGATCTCACCCCATGAGCTCTTATGAAGTCTTTTCACTCGTTTTCTTGTTTGACCAATGATTGTCTTTTGGCATATTGATTGCTTTGTCATGCTTGCGATCTTGTTCTGGTGAGTTTGAAGGTTTGTCTTTGTGTACTTGGGTTGTCTTCACTATGTGAAAACTCGTCGTACTCACACACAAATTTGTAAGCATTGCCGCGCAAGTGTTGTCACAATTGCCCGAAGGTCTATCTCAAGTGTCGTACTTATCACTCTCAGCTCTAAGACAATCTCATTGAGGGCACGCTTTGTCTTGTTGTACTGGTGGTCTGGTTGTCTCGTTGTCGAGGTATACTAAGTGTGATCACAGTGTTAAGTCTGCACAAGTTCACTTGCTTTCAACACTTAGCCATTTTCTTAAAAATCTGTCCGACCGGACAACCCTTTTCCACCGGACCTCGACTGAGCTACACTGCGTAGTCTCAACCCTCAGTGACCTTGATCTGCTACCCGAAACTGCACAATTCTCGAGCTTGTCCTCCAGGTCAGCTGCAGTGCACAATCCCAGAGGTGAGCAGCCTGTCTACCTCCCAGAACTGTGCAAAAGACTGCCTCCATGTCCAAATTGAACTACATATTTCTCAAGCACAATCATCATGCCTCCTTCTTATTTACCAAAATCATGCACTGATTTGAGACCTGGGTCTGCACTGTTCTCCAAAACTGCGCAAACATGCCCAATCGGTCCTTTATTGACTTGCTATGCATTGCCTTCAGAAACTACGCAGACGTGTCTAGCAGACCCACTATTTCCTGTCCTGCACTATTCTCCAAAATTTCGCAGTCATGCTTAGCAAGTCCCTTGCAGCCCTGTCATGACTTGCTCTTGAAAACTATGCATACATGCCCAACATGTCCTCTACTACCTTGCTCTGCAATGATATCCAAAAATGCATAGACATGTCTTGTTGACCCTCTGCTATTTGTCCTGCACTGCTCTTAGGAATTGCGCAGAATTTCCCAGCAGGTCCCCCGAAACCCTGTCTTGTCTGCCCTCCAGGAACTGCTCAGAAGCGCCCCCCGTCAGGGTCCCACCTTGCAACTGCCACTGATGTCCGTCATTGCACAATTCTGCCTCCGAGTGGTCACTGCGCAGTTTTTCCCGACAGTGTAGGTTGTCCTCCTGGAGTTTCTCATTCCATCCTAAGTTGCGCACTGCGCTGTCTCAGTGAGTTGTCCTCCCTCCCTATCACCTGGAACATGAGAAGAATGCATCATGCTAGACTAGGTGATCCGGATTTAAACAGGAACGCAACAAATTACAGAGATAACCATATACACAAAGATGCAGCGGAAATAATACTTCATTTCATTAATGGAAAATACTGAAATATGCTTACAAACAGAAATGGAAATAAACTAGCTAGGGCGATGGTAGCTTATCTCTGAGAAGAGATGTGATGGCTACATGCCTCTGAACTGTGTTACAATGAGGCTCGAAGGCCTATTTATTGTTGAGAAACAATGGAAAAACCCTTAACATTCCAAAACCTAACCCTAGGAGATGAAACGCCAAACTGTGGGCCCCGTTTGGGGGTAAGTTGGTACATCAACTTCCCGGGGTCGTAACTTTGGCATATGATCTCCGTTTGACGCGTACAATAGCTCATTAGAAAGATCTATCCGAGCACTATCATTGTTGGAACAGGCGACACCAGTCCATTCCATGGACTCATGTTGCCCCTGGATTCCCCAAAAAACGTCGTTTAGGGCCTCAAAACGGCTCCGGAAGTTCAGGACCCGAAAAACTGCTAAAAATAGTAAGTTGTGCTACAATTAAGGAAACTGAAAATGCTGAGAAAGACAATGGTGGGGGTCTAGGTGGACTTGGCAGGTGGCCACCAATATCCACCTGGATCACTAGGAGGCTTTGTATTTGATGTCATCCCGTCATGAGTGAATTGCAGGAATAGGTACACTGATAGATCATGGCGAGACGACAAAAGGGATAAAGAAGGAGCACACATGTTAGAGACTTGCTTTCAATTGGACAGATGTACCAAGCACATCAAGCGATAAGCAAAAGGAGCATATTCATTGAACCATTAAGCAAGACCAAGACCATTAAATACCCCACAACACTATGCCATGCGAAGGGGAAGACAAAGCACACCAAGAGTACATCCATCACTTAGCAGCACAACAACTTGACATGGACACCACAGTCAACCAGTACATGTCAGTAGTGTCATGTCGAGTTATGTCATGAGTTGTCTTGGCCATATCATCATTATGGGCCATATCCGTTGTAACTCAATGTAATGTAAAGTGAAGTCCAATGGAAGCACACAAGAAGTTGAAGCGTCATGTTAGTTGAAAAGTCATGGGAAGTTGAATGGTCATGAGGGTAGTCCAAGAGTCACAAGGGTCAAGCATCACCCTTGGCTATATATACCCCTCTTATCGTATGAGCAAGGAATTTTCACCTTGGATCCTCTCACATAGCCTTGAGAGTTTGTAGTTTGTTCTTTGAGGAGCGAGGGGTGGCTCCAATGTCCCACTACTGGGACCAGTGATGTATCATGTATATATGTGTCTTGGGACTTTTTCTTAATTTAGAAGCCTATTAAGGACAACACGTTTTCACACATGTTTTGTAGATGTTTGTAAGGCTAATATTTAAACATTTGTAATGCATGTTTGCTTAACCTGTACTAAGATAGTTGAGCTACTTTGGTTATTTTAGTACTAATTACATTGTTGAAGATGTGTTATATTGTTTATCACTATTGTCTTGTTCGTATGGACTACTCTGTAGGACATTAGAGATACCATTCTTGTTTATTGGTTATAATGACTGTCACCTCCGTGTGGACTACTCTACTAGATGGTGTACATTTTTTCCCTTGCACTTTGGTTTTAACGATTGCCGCATCCATTATGGACTACTCCGCTGGATGTTGGATAGACCCTTGTTGGTTCGTGTGTGTCTCTCCTTGGGTGGTACTATTAGCTCTCATCTAGAGGCTCACTTTAATCTCTCCATTTATAGTATGAGAACCCAGACACAAGTTATATTACACACTCACCACACATACTCACATCGAGTTTTGAAGATACAAGCATAACACTCTCATCTGATGAACAACAAGAGCTAAGGAAAATCTCTAAGATAATGGCAAATGGGCCATCATATCGGATGAGACTCCTACACCAATGGTGTGAGGTATAGTTGGGACTTAATACCGGGGAGATCCCCTAAATGTTGGCGGGTCTAGAATCGTTAATATTTCTGGCCCTAGAAGGAGGGCTGCCAACAATTTATGGTTGAATTTCCTACCAACCCCACTCATCTATCATCTCGTCAAGGCAATAACACACACTCCCTTTCCCATACATGCAAATTTGAAGTTGGTTATTCCTCACCTCCTAGACTCGAACAAGAAATCTTGTATCAGCACATCTGTGTTGTTCGTCCCTTCACTCGTAAATTTGTTAAAGCTATTGGATTGATTCCAAGAGTGCACATTCTTCCCTCTTCATAGAAGAAGCAAAAGACTACTCCCATAAGAGTGGTAGTATCATCTGTGGAAAAACAAATCCTCTCCACTCTTGAAGAGCTGGCAGAAGCTATTGAAAACGAAGAGGAACCTCTAGTATTCTGAGAGGGAGAAGAAGACAACCTCTTACTCTTGGGTTCAGGTTCTGGCATAGGAGGTGGAGGGGAAGGCAATGGAGGAGGAGACGAACCAATAGATTCAGAGGTAGAGTTGTGAGATTCAAAAGAAGAGGAGGAGGACAAATAAGAGGACAATATGACTGACCAATATCTGGAATGGATGACCCAGGGTCCATTAAACCCTGCTAGATTGGTTTCTTTCTCTTCTGCGCAGGTTTCTTCCCCTTGTCCTCCTTGTCCTTTGTTCGCACTTCCTTTTGTGTCTTCTTCTTCATAAATGTCCTTGTTTCTATCCTAGAGGCCTCAGCTAGCCTTGTTTCCTATTTCTTCTGTGGCTACCTGATTTCATGGTGACCTCACACTCCTTGGGGACATGGGTATATTTGTTGTTGCGGTTTGACCACCCTGGGCTTCCATGACTCCTGCTAGCCCATTCTTTGCAAATGCTCTAGTAAGTTCTTCAAAACTTCTCTCAAACATATAATAGATTACTTCTCTCACGCTTAGTTTCAAGTTATCAAACTGAATTTTCCAGACAACAAAGTCTAAAATGTGGCGTGAGATATGGTTTTTATAACTAATTTGAATTTCTAGCCCCATGATTCGCTAAGATATTACTCATTTAATGAAGGTATGGTGCTAGATTCGGCCAACTGTGCTTCATAAATGCATTTCTCATGTGCCCTTTAACGGAAACTTCCTTTCAATGGTAGATTTTTCCTTCCAATGGTCATATTTCCAGCCAACTTTGACAAACCTTCCCTTGTGGCACAATCATCCTTTCTTTGTTGCAATTCCTTCAGACTTCGTCATACTCCTCAGTGTCCCACAGTAATCTTCTTGCATCGAAGTCCCTTTATGCAGAGTAGTTTATAGTCTCGTGCCCACTTTCAACTTTGGGTGGCACTAAGACTTTCTTCCCTTCGTTTTTCAGTGCGTGTTTCCAGGGAAAAAATCATCCTTGTATACTTTCAATCTGCTATCATTCACTTCTCCTAGAATCAGTTGACCATTTAACTTCACAAACTAAACTGCACCACCATCATATATGTCCTTGATGATATATGGCCCTAACCAATGTGTTTTAAATTTTCTTGGGAACTTCACGAATTTGTTGTCATATAATAGTACAAGATCTCCTTCCTTGAATGTCTTCTTCTTGATGTGCCTGTCATGCCAGGCTTTCTCCCTTGCTTTCTGCACTTGTTGATGGAACCCTACTATGAACTTGTCTTCTTCTAGAGCCAGTAACTGCGACATCCTTTCCTTCATAATGTCAGGGTCTTCCATATCTGTGAACGCTGCAATCCTCAAACTTGGCACAATGTACTCCATAGGCATAATTTTCTCTTGTCCATATACCAACCTAAAAGGTGTTTTCCCTGTCAATTTCTTGCATGTTGTCCTGTATGCCCACAACACCATTGGAATCCTTAGATCCCAATCATCTCTGTTCACATTGCATACCTTGGTTAATGCATTCTCCAAAATATTATTGAAATATTCCACTGTTCCATTTTCCTGAGGATGATAAGGAGTGCTCTTCTGATGGTAAACCTGAAATTACTCAATTAATGCTTCAATGGTCTTATTCAAGAAGTGTGTCCCTTGGTCACTCATCAGAATCATTGGGCAGCCAAATCTGAACAGCGTATATTCAAAGATGAACTTCGCAACAATTTTTGTGTTGCAATCCTTCACTCATTGTGCTTCGACCCATCTTGTCAAATAATCAGTTGCAATGATTATATAACTCACACCAGTCCTTTTCCCTGGTGGATTGATAGGTCCAACAAAGTCAATGCCATTTTTCAAAAGCTTACAAAGTTACCTATGGTACCAGTGGCATCTCATCTCTTCTTCCCTGTTCTTTGACACACATCACATGCTTGGCATAATTCTTTTACATCCTTATGTACTGTGGGCCATATTTTCTGCGTGGTGGACTTTCCTGCATAATGCCCACTTGTGACTCCTCCATGAGCTTCTGTCATAATGCTCTATCTTTTGTGTTCAGGGACATATCTACGCAGTATTTCATCCGACCCCATTTTGTACAAGTGTCCAGAAATCAACAAAAAATCAGCTGCTCTGACTACCAACTCCTTCTTTTGCTTCACAATGTACTTCGATGGCATCATTCTTGTAGCCAAAAACTAAATAATATTCATGAAGTGATCATTTGTGAGACTGATTGCAAATAATTGTGCATCAGGTAGATTATCTTCAATACTTATGGTTTCTTCTCTTGTCTTTATCCTTGATAGATGATCAAGCCGGACATTCAATCTTCCTGGCTTCACTAAAAGCTCGAAGTCATATTCCTGGAATAGTAACAACCATCGAAAAAATTTTCCTCCTAAAATAGGCTTATTCACCAAATATTTCAGCACGGAGTGATCAGTGAACATCTTGAAATGTGCTCCCAACAAATAGTGCATGAACTTCTGTAATGCATATACCATAGCTAACCCCTCTCTTTCTGTTGTGCTATAGTTCTTCTTTTCCTTGGAGATTTTTCTTCTTGCAAATGCTATGGGGTGATTAATTTCTCCTTCTCCTGGCTGTGCTAGTACTATACCCAACACTATGTAAGATGCATCAACATGCACATGAAACTCCTTATTCCAGTATGGGAAAACTAGAATAGGTGCGGTCAACATCTTCTCTTTCATTACATCCAGAATTTTTTGTCACTCTTCACTCCACTGAAAAGTCACATCTTTCTTTAGAAATTTCTCCATTGGCGCAGTTATCTACGCAAACCCCTTTATAAACTTTTTGTAATATCTAGTGTGTCCTAGTGTCATGCATAGTTGTCTTACTATTTTTGATGTTGGCAAGTTCACAATAACTGCAATCTTTGCGAGATCCACCATTAATCCCTGCTTACAAACTACATGTCCCAACAATATACCAAATGGTGCACAAAAAAGAAACTTTTTCAAGTTCAATGATATCTGGTATTGTCTACATGTATCTAGCATCAACCTCAAGCTTTCTGCATGCTTCTTCAACATCCAAAATATTATGTAATCGTCGAAGTAAACTTTCAAAGAATTATGTATATATTCTTTGAAGGCTACAACTACAAATCTAGAAAAAATGGTAGGAGCATTCTTCAAACCAAAAGGGATCACTGTGTACTGGTAAGAGCCCCATTCTGTAGCAAAGATTGTCTTATGTCTATCCTCTGGTGCAATTCTAATCTGATGGTACCCCGAAAAGCCATTTGTGAAAGAATAGACCTCATGTCCTCCTACATTGTCCAATACTTCGTCTCTAAATGTTGTAGAGAAGGGGTCGTGCAGACATGCATCGTTCAATTTTCTCAAGTCTACACAAATTCTAATTACCCCTTTTACCTTCTTTTCCTGAACCACCATGGGACTTACCCATTCAGACTCTTCGATAGGTTTGATGATTCCAACTGCTATCATCTTGTCTAATTATTTCTTCACCTTTTACTTATATTTTGGATTCAGTCTATAAGGTCTCTGCTTGGTAGGATTCACGTCGGGTTTTAGAGGAATCTTCATAACTCCCAAGTCTCCTACTATGCCCTTCATATTTGAGAACTTAGTGGGAAACAACTCCTCGTACTCATGCAAAAGATCTGTTATCTTGTTGACTGTGTCTTCATCCCAGTAATCTCCTATCATTGCAAACTTTGGCTCATCTTCTGATCCTATATTCACCCTCTTCATCTTTAGTGGCTTTATTATATCATGCATCTCTATTTTAGGTCCATTCACTTTGCGGTTACCTTTAGATTCTGTGATGTCGATATTGCGAGGATCTTCCTCATCTTCTGCAATGATATTCTAGAATCCCATTACATTCTGTAACTGCACAGTCCAATCAGGTTGCCATGTACATGAAACTTTGTTTTCAAAAATCTTCCTCTTAACTATCTGAAGGGATGCATTTATATGTGGACAATCATCTTCAAAACTAAATGTCATTATAAATCCATCAACCATCTCTGCCCAACTTGCAGTACCATGTCGCAGTTTTGTTTCCAAATACCAATTTTGAGGAATTGTCTCCAAGGTATGGATGAAGCCATGCAACCATTCTTCTCATGTAATTTCTTTCCATGCTATCATACAGAGTTGTATGCGTTCTCTAGGATCAGTTTGACCATCATACTTATTTTCTAGTTATGTTTCTACTTGATCAAACCTTACCCACATCAGTCTTCGACATTGTTGCAATATCCTATATTCTTCTTATGTGTACCCCTCCATCTAGTAGGCATAGCTCTTAGGGATAAATCTAGAGCTAACACCCTCTGAAATCTGGCACTTGTCTTTCATAATATCTAAAGAAAGTATCGAAATTACCCAAACCATCATAAAAAGGTAAATCACATACCTCTATTGTCATACAATGCACTTATTTAGTGATCCTTGCACATCACCTTGTAGACACTTCATGTAACCTATTTTTCCAGTTTTCTAATTCCTCTTCTGAATTTGAAGTGCAGGAACTGTCTTGCTCCCAACCCAATTTTCCATCTGTAGTAGGGTTGATCCATTCTTCTCCTTTTGTTGTTATCTGATAAATGTTGTTGATGTCATCTACATTGTACTCCTCTTTAACAGGTTCAATATACCTATGATGGATCTAATGGAACAATGACTCTCACATTGTTTCTTTCAAATATCATTTTCCTTTTCTTCAAGTTAATTATAGCCATGTTAGAAAATTCCCAATCCAATCCAAGCAACACAGGATAGGGATTACTATCATCCATAATTTCGATCACTTCAAAGTCAGTAGTAGTGCACACTCCTTCAATGTCTACCGTGATACCTGACAACCTTCTTAAAGGAACAATTTTCTATTGGTTTGCCATCTTTAGCTGGATCAGTGACCATTGCAACTTCGGATTACCCATAAATTCCCAAGTCTAATTCGACAAGATGTTGGCATCAGATCCTAGATCCAAGATAACTTGATCCATGTCATATTCTCCAATATGTGCAGTAAGCCTCATTTCTTTCCCAGTCCTCTTCTTGTGTCGATGTAGGTTGTTTACTGCATGCATCTTGCTCTGTTGTACTTCCTTAGAAGCACAAGAGTCTAACAATTCTTGCAACCCCTCCACAATTTTTTGGTTTCTTGACAACTTCGTGTAAGTCTATATAAAATACTTCAAAATACTTGGATCCACGTCTTGTGTTGTAGCTAGTACTATCTCTCAATTATTCTTCTGAGTTGGTTGCGTAGTAGAGTTCGAAGCCCCATCATCCATAAAGCTTCACCTTGCCTCCATGAATACTTTCTTTTCCTTCAGAATATCAAATGCATGCTATTTTTTAGTAGTTTTTCTTACCCATGTAGCCTCAAATTCCTTTTTCCCATTGGCTTTATCATTTCTAGTCACAACTCTGCTTCTTGTTAAAATGTCGATGCGTGGTTGATCCTTCCTTGGCTCAATGGTCATCATTTGAATATTTGTTGTGGGCTACTTGTTCCTTTTCTCCTGCATCTTCATGACAAGGACAAGACATTCTTCTATTACGTGATCAAAATATTTACAGTAGCTACAGGTTGTCGCAAGGTTATGAGAATCCCTTGCGAAGTGTCCTGCCTTTCCATCGTTATAACCTGGTTGCATCCTCAACTAGCTCCTCCTCCTCATCCTTGGAAACCTCCTCGACCAACATGTTTTCCTGGATCTTCATATGTATGTCCTTCGACTTGTAGTCTATAAGCATCGACAATGTGCTCTATCATCAAGTCATAACTTCGGAAATTTATTTCATCATGGCCTACTGATTTACAAAAGTTGCAAAATAGATGCTTTGGTGTTTATATGTACTTCTGTAATAAATAGAAATATTCAGAGCGATGTTGGCCTCTCGTTCTACAAATCACGCACCAAAAACTTGATCCTGGGTTCACTAGATTAGGTGCTCCACTTTCCAAGTAATCTCTAAACACAGGGCATTGATCCTTATAATGGCCCTCTACTTTGCATTTTGTATACCATACTTATGATCTGGTTTCTTTACCTTTATTGATATCTTGCAATTCCAAGGTTAAATTCACTAGCTGGTTCTGAATCTACTGTACTCCTGCATGAGTATCTCCAATCGGTGAAGCTTCCAACTTCATCTCAATCTCCAATGCTTGAGCTTGAGTCGCGATCTTTTGATGCATCAAGGGTAATCTAATATGTGGCAATAACGTGGCTATAAACCACTCATAGAATATTTCCCTATGCTCATCATGAAGATGCAAGAAAAGAAGTCCCAGACTCAACAACCTACCTAGAACATCTAGATGATGGGATCTAAACCGTGCAAAGAGGATCGTAGTGTTATTATTGTCAAGCAAAGTGGCATAGCTATAGGGGAGGATAAAGGGAAGCAACCATAGGAAAATGTATGGGTTCGAAAGGCTGCTGATAAGGAGACTGGATTCAATGTAAATAAGGTGAAGGAAACATTTATGGAAGCGAAAAGGAGCTTCACAGATGCAAGAGCTTCTACATCAAGGACTCAAAATACGTGCATGGGAAAGCCTAAGGATGCCGGTACTACACAGGAGGTAGACCCTTCATTATTAGCATCATTTTTAAAAACCTGCATGAAGCTCCTAAGGGATAAGAAGGCAATAGAAGGACTGCAAGAATTGATAGATAACTGCACTAGCAAGAATAAGGCTCTTCCAGAACAACGTGCGGTACATCAGGTGGACAAAAGAAAGAAAAGGATTGGTCAAAAAATGAGGTTGACTGCCTAGATTATGGAATATGAGATGGACCAGGTAATTCTTGATTTGGGGTTTGATGCAAATGTTATGCCGAAGCAAACTTGGGAAACACTGGGAAGACCAACGTTATAGTGGTCTTCGAGCCAGCTGAGAATGGAAAATCAACAGAAGATTATTCCTATGGGGTGCCTACATGGAGTGACTGTGGATATTGAAGGGGCACGCACAATCGCTGATTTTTAAGTGACTCAAATAGTGGACAACAATAACCCATACCCAACACTGTTTGGAATTGATTGGGCATTTGTATGAATGTAGTCATCAACTTGAAGAATCACAATATGGCATTCGAAATGAAAGAACTAAGGGTTATTGTGCCATTGGATCCAACCATGGGTGTGTGATATACTGAACCAGTCCACGATTATCAAGAGGATGATGATATTGAGTAGATATATAAGCTAACTGCGCGGGATGAAGATTGGATCAACTCAATGGTAGATGAGCGAATTACGTGGGAGAAGGATAGCTCTTGTAATTCCGAGTCAAATGAGGAGCTTGAACACTAGAAAAATGGGTTGCATGAGGTATCACCACTGTGATGCAACGTGCTTACAAAGTCACTCCAATGTATATCCACTGAGGTATGCAACTTACCATATTATGATGGCTTAGAAGGTGTCAATTTATTTCAGGATAATTTGAAAGAGATGTGCTAGAGGAACATTGTTTCAAAGCACTAGACATCGCGCTGAGGGCTACACCTGCAAGATGGTGGGGTACACATAAGAACAACTTTGCAGACTGGAAGGAATATCAAAGGATGATGAAGCTATGATTTGTGTATGCCAATACTTGCATTACGAAGAAATACACAGGGAAGGATGATTCGCATGAGCACCTGGCTCGATGGACGAAGGCATGCGAAGAAGAATCACAACTAGAATGGGTTCATATATTTTTCCACACTTTGGATATGATTCCAATGAACTGGTATCTGGAAACGGAGTTGCGACATGGAACCGCAGAATGGGATGCTCTGAAAGAAAGTTTTCTAGTAACTTTTAGCTTGGAAGATAGATTTGAATACATTGATGAGGCGTTACAGGAGATCAAAGCTACAATATTCAGAATGATTGAAGAGCTTGTTGCATGGGTACAACCATATTGGATCACACGACTATGCCACGCGCTTGAATGCTACAATGTGACCATTGTAGAAGGTGAGGAAGATCCTAGGAACATCAATATTCCTAAGTCAAAAGGACAACACGAAGTTGCAGGGCCTAAGGAGAAAATACCTGATATCTCACAGCCTTTGAAGACCAAGAATGTGAATATTGGATTAAAATTCCAATCGAAGTTTGCAAACATAGGTGACTATTGGGATGAAGATACAGTGGAAAAGGTCACAGAGTTACTATGGGAGTATCAGGACTTCTTTCCCACCAAGTTCTTTGATTTAAAAGGGATAGTAGGGGATCTGGGCATCATGAAGATCACTCTAAATCCAGATGTGAAGCCAATAAATAAGAACCCTTATCGATTGAACCCTAAGTACAAGGAAAAAGTGCGCGCATAATTGGATAAGATGCTCGCAATAGAGATTATTGAACCTATTGAGGAATCAGACTAGGTTAGTCTCATGGTGGTTAAGGAGAAGAAGATGCAGGGTGAAATTTGGATATGCATAGACTTGAGGAATTTGAATGATGATTATGTCCACAATCCATTTCCTACGCCATTCACAAATGAAATACTAGAAAATGTTGGAGGTCAGGAAGCTTATTCGTTTATTGATGGGTTCTCAGGGTACCATCAGAACAAGATCATGCTGGAGTATAGAAATAAGACTACCTTCACTACTGAATGGGGGTGTTTCCAATATACAGTTATTCCTTTCGGACTTAAGAAAACTCCTGCAATATTATCTAGGGTGATAGTCACAGCCTTCAAGGAGTTCATTCACAAGTTTTTGGAGGTCTACTTCGATGATTGGACTGTGTTTGGGTTAGTTAAGAGACATGTTGCCAATATTTTCCTTATGTTGGATATGTGTTGAAGGTATCAGATTTCCCTTAATTTGAAGAAATATATATTTTGTGTACCATATGGGATATTTTTCGACCATGTAGTCTGTAAACAAGGGTTAATGTTAGACCCTACCAAAATTGCAGTTATTATTAATGTGGAGCCTCTGAAGAATGTTAAACAACTATGCGCGATGTTGGGCCACATTGGGTACTATAGGAAATTTGTCAAGGTGTATGCATAGATCAATGCGCCCATGGAAAGATTGCTGAAAAAGGATGCGAAATTTTGCTGGGATGATGACTTCTAGAAGAGTTTGGATGTTTAGAAGGAGAAAATGGTCACCATGCCCATTTTAGTGTTCCCCAACTGGAAGAAGGAGTTCCATGTACATTTAGATGCATCCTGCATAGCACTAGGAATTGTGCTAACCCATCCAGGTGAAGGTGATATCGATCATCCGATAGCATTTGCAAGTACAAAATTATCAAAGGCGGAAACGAATTATTCTACCATAGAATGTGAAGGATGGGCAATGGTGTATGCATTGTAGAAATTCAGACACTATTTGTTGGGTGCACACTTCAAGATGTACACAGACCATTCTGCTTTGAAGTACCTGATCAACAAGCCTGTGTTGGGAGGGAAAATATGTCGATGGTTTTTTCTCTTTCACGAATATGAATTTGAAGTAATTGTGAATCCAGGGAGACTGAATGATGGACTAGATCACCTCTTGCGGATTGAGAATGGTGATGAACCTATAGATTTGGAGGAAGGATTTCCTGATGCACAACTCTTTTTTGTGCATGTTGTTGACGACCATTTCACAGACATCATCCAATTCTTGTATACAGGTACAACTCCTGAAGGGTATTCCACGCAATAGAAGAAAGAGTTGGTGGTCTGGGCTGCAGATTTCTATGTTATCACCAAAAATTTGTATAAAATGGGATTGGATGAGATATTGTGTAGGTATGCCTCGAAGTATGAATGACAAAGTATCCTCACTGAAGCACATAGAGGAGTTACAGGTGGACATTCTTCTAGGAGAGCGAGATATTGTGTAGGTATGTCCCGAAGTATGAACGACAAAGTATCCTCACTGAAGCACATAGAGGAGTTACAGGAGGACATTCTACAAGGAGAGCAATTGGGCAGATAATTTTACGAGCAAGACTATGGTGGATGCCAAGGTTTATTATAGGGAATTTGATGTCTATTAGAGAACGGGGAGACCATCACGAAGGGATGAATTGCCTATAAATCTGCAAAAGTCGTTGCAAGTGTTTGATAAGTGGGAAATAGACTTCTTGGGACCATTTCATCCACTAGGAAAGAATATTGGAGCCAGATACATCATTACAACCACTGAATATTTAACAAGGTGGGTTGAGGCGCATCTTGTGAAATATTGCAGCGATGCCACAACTACAAAATTCATATTCGAGTATATTTTGTCACAGTTTGACTGCTCAAAGATCTTGATGGGTGATAGAGGTTCGCACTTCTTAAATGAAACAATTTCCACTTTACCCAGAGAGTTATAGATGTATCACCAGAAGAGTACGTCATATAATCCTCAAGAGAATGACACAATGGAGGCATTCAACAAAATCCTGGAAAACACCTTAACAAAGCTTTGCAATGCAAAGCGAAATGATTGGGATGTGCCCATACCTGCTATTCTATGGCCATATAGAACTACCTGCAAGAAGTTGGTTGTAAAAACACCGTTTAGATTGGTTTATGGACAAGAAGTGGTAATACCGATGGAATACATAGTTCCCAGTTTGCGGATTGCTACGATTACTGACATGGCCGATCAAGATACCATGGAAGAACGCCTCATGCAACTCGTTGATTTGGAGGAAGAACGCTTCTTGGTGGGTTTTCATCAGCAAGTGTAGAAGGATCGTGAAAAGGCATGGTTTGATTGCCATATCAAACAACACACCTTCAAGAACAAAGATTTGGTACTGTTGTATGATAATAAGTTCACAAAATTTCCGAGGAAGTTACAAACGCATTGGCTAGGGCCGTATATTATTAAGGAGATTATGGATGGAGGCACAGTTCAACTCGAAAAACTGAATGGGGAATTATTTCTGGGAAAATTCAATGGGAGTCGATTAAATTTGTATAAGGGTGATCCCGCCCATGCGTAATGACTATATGGATGTGGGATAGTCTTAGTGATCCAGGCAGTTGCAAGGGAATGTGGGACTATAAACTACACTTCCAAAAGAAAGTTTGGATAAAGTCATGGGGTTGCGCATCATATCAAGGCAAGGTGAAGAAGAGAGCTGCAACGATGGAGCTGCGCTAGGATGGTGGGTCCCATGCAGCCAGGCCAAAAAGTGACTGTTGGAAGCATTGTAGTTGATTGGATGGTGATTTTTCCTTTAAAAGGAGCAAGGGGAGCATTTAAGATGCATATATTTGGAAATCTGCTGCCAAAAACACATTAATGACAGATAATTAAAGGGAACATACATATTTGAATTCAAATTAAGCTATAAATATGGCATCCCACTCCACATTCGAACACTTTTCTCCCTGAGAATTTTCCTTAAGTTGTTACACTTTCAATTGAGTCTAGAACAATGTTGTATGTCTGATAAGGATTGAGAGACCATTATTTCACAACCAGAATTCACAAACTTACCTGATTGGCACAACAAGATAATCCTCGAGAGAATGATTGCAGCACCACCTGAGGCAGAGGTGACCCAACCTATACCTACAGGGTTGCCTACTGCCGTGTCTAGGTTACCAAGGCCTAAGCCATATGCTTCCACTGCGAGAGATAAGAAGCAGATGAAGCCCTAGTAAGCACAGGTGTGAAAATCACTGTGAAAAAACTTGACCGAAATCCACCAGAATAGAAAGATAGATAAGTCCAAATAGCCGACAAAGCCCCTGGATCTAGATGAGGAAGAATTGCATAGAGGAGTAGAGGAAATTGATGCATAAGAGGTTAAGTCGATAACTCAGGTATCATTGTATATCCCACCTAGAAAATCCATGGCTAAAGTGCCCAAAGACCTAGGTTCTGCGAAGTTTATAATATCTACACCTTTGCTACTGGAGAATGTGCTATTTGAGGGCTTGTTGTTAGCCCGTATACCAAACTTGAAAATGGAAGATTGGGACCTGCGGGAACACAAGAGGTTTCCATGGTTGGCACCAAGTAAGTACCTAAAGAAGGTCTAATATGAAGAGGCAGACATCACGCGGATTGAGATGATGAAATGGGTGGTTGGAGTTGGGGGCATGGGGCTCCTAAATATGTTGTGGGTGCCACTCTTTAGTCACACCACTATTAATACAATTTGTGTGTGCCAATTGTTGACACTGGTGCACGATGGGTGCCTCTGGTTGGGAGGGCCCATCTCGATCACTGACATGCTAATCCACAGAATCACGTTGCTGCCATACTAAGGAGTGGATCCTGCAGAGGCTTTCATAGGAAAGTCGTGGGAGAAGAAGTTGGTGGACCAAATGAAGGGTGATTTTGGTTTGGTCAAGAAGTCACACAGGTATTCCATTCAGTCCATATCAGATTTCGCGATGTATTTTTTTGCACAGATCTTGGCTGGTAAGATCACGAGGAAGTTCCATGCCGATGAAGTGCTGATACTAGTCGTTTCTTTGGCTGCGAAGTGCGCCAAAGGAGTCCAATATAACTGGGCTCAATATTTATGTCATGAATTTCTGGAGGACTGCAGAGAGGCCCAAGATGATAGAAAATTGTTCCACTACGTGTGGTTGTTATTATTGATCACATTGGTGGCTTGGAGGAAGCCCGAAGAAAGCCAATTCCCTCAACAGGACTCAGATATACCTGAAGATGTGAAGATCACTTCACTATGGGCTACCAAAGACCCCGTGCGAGTAATGGAGATGAAGATATTTTGGATCTTATTTGAGGTAGAGATCAGGATGGTGATTAAGCAACAATCAAGGTTATCCCCAAGTTTGCATGAGTAGTACGCCAATGTCGCTGACTTCAAGGAATATTTCCATAGTCTGCACATTCGCGTGAAGAAATATGCTCAGGGAATATGGTACAAGTTGCCATATTTAGTTGCTGGAGATGATATTATAGGGGTTGTCAGTAAGTGGCCAAGTGACTGGATGACCCCCTCTAATGTTGGTGCAGTAATGAGTAAGGCTACTAAAGGTGAAGTAGTGCAAAAAATAACAACGACAACAACAAAAAAGAAGAAGGAATCACAGAATGCTTCCGCTAAAGAAAACACTGTAGAAAGAGAAAAGTCTGTGCAATAGAAAGAAGTTGTTGCAAAGGAGAAAGAAGCAGATGCGAAGGAAAAAGAAGCAGCAAAGGAAAAGACTACATTGCAAGCCACCATTGAGCTTGGCGAGTCAAACACCAAGCACACAAATGTGGAGGAAGAGATAGAGGGAGAAGAGGAAGGGATGTAGGCTTGGAGTCCCCCTTCATCGTTAAGAAAAGGTAGAAAAGGAGTTTGGTGGATCTCCGCAAGAAACAAAAATTAGATAAATCAGTGAGCATGATGCCTTTGGTCCTCACAAAGGGGGACCTATATGAAATTGGGGATGTGGTCTATTATCACTTAGATTTTCCTTAGAAGTTATGGGAAGAAGGAAAGGGGTCCGAGGTAACCACAAACCAATCTTTTAAGTATAGAATCTAGCCAATCTGTACTTAGAGAGGGCTCTCTCTCTATAATTTAGCTTTTTTTGGTGTGATATTAGGCTAGTTATTAATGTTCAAAGTTTTTTTGTTTGAGAGTGGTGGAATTCTAAAACAAATGGGAAAACTAGGCTTCAGGCCATTAGGCTATGGAGTCAATCAGGGATAATTCACTGGATTAAGTCAAATTGTTGAGATATGAGTCCAACAGGCAGGATAACGGAGTAAAAAAAAATTCAGGGCTTGAATGGATGATATTCCTGTTCAAAACAAGAGGGCAATTAAGAACCCTCAAGTTAGGATTATAAAGAAGAGGGGAAGATAGCTGAACCAGCATAAGGCAATTAAGAATCCTATACCAGGGACTTATTTAAGAAAACTACAGGGATAGAGGAGCAATTAAGAATTCCTTTACCGAAATAGTTTAGAAGAAAACATGTAAATGGCATACTATTGATAGCAGAGAGCAATGAAGCTAATTCTGATATACTTTGACTATTTTACCATTTGGTTTTAAGATGTATGGAACATTAAAACATGTAAAAAACGCATAAATCACAAGGATAGAATACTTATTTGCAATTAGACTGCACATGAATCTGATGAAATGTCCTCAACTTTTATTCCTTTTCCAGCAAAAATCCAGACTTGAGTACAAAGCTTTCTTCGCTTGATAGTGTAGAGCTATAGAAATGTTATAGAATCCACACTCAACACTTCAGATGGAGAAGTATTAATACACAAATTGTATCAAAATATCTCATAACTAAATGAGATTTATTCTAGGAAATACAAATATCTTTTACAACAATATAGAGACAGATGGTATAAAATATAAAGACAGATGGTAAATAGATTGTTGTTGTCCCTTGATTTGTTGAAGGAGCTGGAGGTTGAAACTCAATTTTGGCTTTTGTTGTTGCTCTGGTAATTGTGTGCTGGATATTGATTGACTTTTCCCTACTGATACACTTTCACCTATTTCTGATACACTTTATTTGTCCACCAGCTTTTATCCTTTTTACCAAACTTTACTGTGGTAAATATTTCTATTTACCTTGTTGTTACCATAGTAATTTAAATAATGTCTGTCATGTTAGTTCACCATTCTTCCTTTGGTATATTCGTCCTTGTCAATTTCCTATAAATTTCATCAGCCTCAGTATATTTCACAAAATTTGGTTGGATTGTGAATAAGTGCTTTACTTCATGTTCAATGAAGAAGAGGTTCTTTAAACCATCGTAAAGCACTTTTCCTATGGGTAGTGCCTTTGCTGAGGATGAACTGGCTTGACTTTCAGCTTGCTGATGTAGTTTTTTGATGTAGTATATCTGAACCATTAGCCTATCATTGATGACTAAAGGGCTTGGGAGTCCTTTACTCCTTAAGATGTCAAACTTTCTCATGAACTCATCTATGTCTTCTTGCATACTTTGACATCTTCGCTCCAGGCCTTGCATTAAGTTCCTTTTTGTTAGAACTTTCTTCAGCTTGAGGATAGTAGCAACCCTATCCTTAATGTCTAGTTGCTCCAACTATTGCCTGTTTTTACTGTTTAAAAAATTTATTAACTGGTTTGCCTCTTCAGGCTTTCTACCCAGTTCTTCTCTGGTCTTCTGAATTGCCTCAAGAGTAGGCTTAACCAAATCAATTTGTTCAAAAATAATTTGAATGGATGACCGAATATCATTGATGGAATCAATGATATTGGTCCAAAATATTTTCCTGATCTCTGCCAAAGGCTTGTCAAATGTCAGGTCCTTCTCTAATGCCTTGATTTGTTTAGCCATGCCTTTGTTTTTTCTTTTCTCCTCTGCATAATTGATCTTTGAAAGATCATACTTTTGCTCCAAGGTAGTAAATTTGTCTTTTACTTTATATAGCTCTATTACTTGGAGCTTCATTTCTTCCATTGACTTAATTAAGTCCTCTGTGCTCTGTGTTGATGTACCTGTCTGTGTTGTACCCGTTGCTTCTATTGGTGTGGCTGTTGCTAAAGGAATGCTTGGCACTAAAACGGTTGCCATAGTGGAAGGGACTGCTGCAGAAACTATTGGCATTATAGTTTGATGCTGGGAGATTGATTCACTTTGCCTTGACCGCAATGCTTTCTCTAATATTCCTTCTCAGTTTCCTTTAATTGCTCATTTAACTTAAGGACCAAGTCCATAAGTTCCTCATCATTCTTTTTCTCAATAACCTCAACAGTTTGAGGGTGTATGACGGGTGGAAATTTCAACTGTTTTCTAAGTACAACTATATCTTCATTTTTCTTCTTTATTAAGCTTTCTGCTGCTTTAACATCCTTTGGGTCATGACCCAACTCAATTACTAATTCTTCCAGTGATTTTATTCTATTATCTTTAGCTTGTGATGAGGCTTTTTCCAGCTGCAATTGAGTTGTAGTGTTGCTCAATGAATTTTGCAACCTATGAGCCATCATTGCTTTGCTGGTCAGTGTTGAGTAGACCATCTCACCCGTTTTCTTATGAAGCTCAATCTGGTCGATTGGGTGGATGTCCTTAGCTAAAACTTCAAAATCAATTTTAAGATAATCAGCCAAGGATTTTGGCTGCTGCACTGTGGGCTTCAGGAAACTCATCTGCATTTTACCCTCTTTGATGTCAAAAGCTGACATCAGTCTGGTTTGGTTTGTGGGGGCCATTTTTAAGTATTGAGCATAGGCTTGGGCCTTCATTTTCTCATTCTTTGTTTTGATCTCCTTGTATTTCCCCTTTACATCTATGATCTTCTCTGAAGAAGACTTGAAAGATGATACTTCTGTGCTAGGTTGCCTTTCCAGTTCCTGCCTGTGTGAACTAGAGGGTGTCCCACCTATTGGGAAAGTCTGTAAGCTGTCTGTTGCTTCCCTCCTTATGCTCTCTGTAGTCTCTCCAATGAATTCTTCCTCCGAATAAGGATTCAACCTTTGCCTCTTAGCAAAGGGTTGATCTGTGGGTCTGCTAGAAGGGGTAGCTACTTCCCTTTCTCTTTTCAAGTTTCTTTCCTCATTTAGAGGAGTCTGTAGTACTGGAGGATCACCCATGTTTGTTTGAGTTGGTAGTGGTTGTGGTGGAGTCAATTCTTCCAAGATTTCAGGTTGCTCTGATTCCTCTAGCTGTTCTGCTGTTTCTGGTTGTTCTGATGTAGGGGCACTTGTTTCCTGAGTTTGCCTCTGTGAAGGCTCTGCTATGGGAGCACTATGTTCTGGTGTTGGCCTTTGGGAAGACTCTGCAGGTACCTGTACAAAGGAGTCCAGGTCAAGTCTCTTCTCCAAATCTTTCATCACATTTTCAACTTCCACCTCATCACTATCTTGTTCTATCAATGTCCCTTCCCTCCATTCATTTAAATTGGCATATTGTTCTATTTCAGGAATTATGTGATGAAGGTAGGGTGATAACTTGTGTTTCATCCTTCTATCATAGATGAAAATGTGAGGATCATATGGCTAGATAAAACTTGTTTTCAACCTCATTCTCTCAAGGATTTCTTCTGCTTCTTGCCCTACTTTCCTGTTGTTGCACACAAATGGGCCTAAGTGGTCTTTGATCCTCAACTGGGCTTTCTTTTTTTCTTTCATGAAGTGGATTTGATCAGAGTTGATTATTTGCCTGTAGTACTCCAGGGAAAATAATCTCATGGGGACATACTTGGGCAATTTGAATGGAGGTAGTTCACACCCATAGACTCTGATCTCAGTATGATTCTGGTACAAGTACCAGTCACCTATCCTATACTGCTTTGACAACTGAAGGATTCTTTTGATGTCATCACTGATTCTAGGAGGGGGACATCCTATCAGCATGGTAGTTACAGGATGGACAAATTGATCAATGAAATCTATATATGAATAGGGAGAAGAGGGTGAGTAGTGAAAAATAGAGGTCCAAAAAATGACTGACCTAGGGTTCCCTTTGGTATCAAGCTTATGCACAGAGAAGGGGAATTTGTCAGTTTGGTAGTAAAGGAAGAGGTGATACAGAACTGTGGAATATTTGAACACTCTTTCATTCTCTAGCCTCATGAATTGGTCATGCATCTTGTCAGCTATGAATGTAGCATAGTCATATTTGGTAGCAGGAGGCTGACCAGGGGTGAAGATAGTCATGTAGGCAAAGGTCATCTCATCTACATACTCATCAGTTGTAAAACCTAGAATGCAAGCAATCATGGAGATAATGTCCCTACCCAGGCCAGTAAAAGCACATGTCATGTAAGGAGGGGGGTCCTTTGTTATGTATCTCTCTTCCATGAAGGTCTGACAGACTCGAGTGATCTCTGAGCTGGATAGTTTTGAGGATTTCTCAAGTAAATCAGCAATGGATAGGGGGGCAAGGTCTTGGCTAGGCTGTAGTTGCAACATGTTATTGATAGATTCTACTATAATGGTGAAAAGGATTTGTTGGTCGGGGGACATCACAACTCTCAGATTGGGATTATAGTTTGCATGGCATTGATGGAAAATATCTGGGAAGATGTGAACAGTGAAAAATTGGTATTTAGGGAGGTTTGATTCCCAAAGACCAATTTTATTGGCATTATTTAGATAATTGTCCCGGTGTTTGCAGTATAGCTTCAGGGGGGAGTCACTAAATGTAAGGTCTTTAATTTGGAAATCCTTATCAGCTAAGGGAAGGTGGTCCAAATCTTTATGGGGAGCATTGACTGGAGCGATGTTTAGGGCAACTGGGGTTTCCATCCCTGGTTCTTGTGTTTTCAGGGAGAAAGTTGGGGGTTTCCAAGGTTTTTCAGGTAAAACAGGTACTTGGGATAGTCTCAAAGTCAAGGAACAATTCAATTGCACCAATTTTCTTAAATTAAGAGAAATTAAATGGAGGTTTTAGTTTGAAACATGGATTTTGAGACTGGAATGTGGTAAATACCTTTTTCAGATGGTCGCAGGAACAATTGGCTATGGTGATGGCTCCGTAGGTGCGCATAGTAGACTAGAGTAGTTTTGGAGTTCAACAACTATTGGCGGTTGACAGTTGAAATTCAGTTTCTACACTGGGACGTAGTCTGTGCATGTATGGGAGGCAGAGGTCGCTTTCTCGGACAAAAAGGGAAAACAATGAACTTTTTTGTTTTTATGCATAAGTCAATATTTTGGCGGGTTAACGATAGTGGCATTTGGTATCAATTGAATGACGGGACATTTTGTCATTTATGGGAGGCGGTAAATGGGTTTCATCGCACCAATTCAGGGAGGCGAGTGGTTTTGGGGGAGGGTCGTGCGATTCCATTGATCGATTGACACATTGCATCGACGAGTTTTGGAAAATCGCCCATATCGGGTGCTTAATGTTTGACTGAAGGGCCCACGTGATATGAGTGATGGCCGTCGGATCTGGGAGATTTGATCGGACAGTAGTTGGTGATGGAAAGTGGTGGGGAGCTAAATGGAGGGGCCCGACCATAATTAAATGCTTTAATCATATTGGGGGTGATGTGATTGGACGGTAAGTTATTAATTAATCCGGATGATTAATTAATCCTTTATTAGGATGGCGGGGTGTTTGGCTCTTAATTAATCGCGGGTCGATTAATTAATCCCATTTATCAAACTTTATTATGGTTATTTTACAAACCAATGGGGTGGGATACATATTTTTGGGATTTTTAATAGTAATACAGGAAATGGGTGATTTATATTCTTGGGAGTTAAATACTAATATGAGTTAAAGTTAATATGACCTTGTAGGATATGAACTGCGCTAAGTTAAATGATTCCGAAAGCATTTTCATCATACAACATTTATGACTTAGGCTAAATGAATATGAGGGTTTTTTTAAATAGAGAATGTTTTTAATTTTCCTAAGTAAAATAGGGATTTTACTTAGGAAAAACATTATAAAGGGGATAAATGAATTTATGAAAGGGAAATATTGATGGAAGGGGCTTAAGTACTTTAGGCATTTCAAATTATTGGGCCGAGGGTGCGGTCCCTTCAAAAGTTAGAGAAATGCTTTGAGCCCCTCTAACTTGTTGTAGGTGCCTTTAGTACTTAGGGAAAATTAGTAAAAATTAGGGGAAAATGAGTGAGGAAGTTAATTAATTTGACTTTGAATTCTTGATATGCTGTCTTTACTGTGCTCCATGCTTTGTGTAAGTTATGAAAGTAGAAAGATTAAAGCATTAAACTTAACCATTCATCACACCTTTGTTTTGCAACCAATAATCTACTTACCCTACCTACTTAACCTAGAATTTTTACTTCTTTATTAGGGTGCACTTAAACTGGCAAACCCTTATCACACTTTCTTTTCTTTTACATATAGATATCTATATAAGTGTAGCCTTATTACATCCAAGGGCTCAGATTAAACTGTTGAGCTCCTTTTATTCACTCTACCTATCTACTTATCTGCCAAGATTAGACAGTTTGGTCAAATTTTATTCTCTATCTCTATAAACATGAAATTGAAAACATGGAATAACCAAGTTTAAACTATTTGGATACCATGAATTATGGCATAGGTGATAAGCTGCACACAACCTTTATTACACAAAAGTAATACTTCTGAAGCTTAGGGCCTTCTCTTCAAGCTTCAACTTCATAATTTTACCATCCAATCAACACTGAAATTATAAGGGATATAATATGTACAATTAGAAATGTGGTAAGTTTAGCAACTAGGATCAAAATAGTGCTTCAACATCTGACCATTGGCTGGTCCTCCAACTTCTGCACCATCTAATTCTTTCAGAAAATATGCATTATTTCCTCTAAAGGCATATATTATATATGGTACTTTCCACAAGAAGTCAAACTTCCCATGCTTTCCTTTGTCCTCTCTTCTGGAATCCCACCTTAACACCTTGTCTCCCAAACAGAAGTCTTCTGCTTTGGTCCTTCTGTCAAAAATATTCTTGATTTTTTTTTGTAGTACTTGGGATCTTTGTTACACTTCCTCCCTGGTTTGCTATAAATGGATGGTCTAGTTTATTCTTCTCTGTATATCATTTGGTTCCACTTGGGATTCCTGAAGTAACTTCATGACTGGAACTCCTAACGATGAGGGGAAAACTGCCTCCATTCCATACACTAGCTCATAGGGATTGGTTCCAATGGAATTCTTGGTAGTAAGCCTGTCTACCCACAAAGAATTGGTTAATTTTTTGTTCCAAGTTTTCTTATTATCTTCCAATAGTTTTTTTATAATATTTATTAGACTTTTGTTAGAAGATTCTCCAAGTCCATTCCCTTGAGGGTAGTAAGCCGTGGAATGACCAAGTGTTATATGATACTTGTGATAGAAATCAATCATTTTCTTTGACTTAAAGGTTGTAGCATTATCTGTGATAATTTTATCAGGACAACCAAACCTAGAAAGGATATTAGACTGTAGAAAACCTATTATCACAGTGTTAGTGGCCTGTCTAGAGAGAATGGCTTCTATCCATTTAGTAAAGTAATCAGTTGCAGTGAGTATCCATTTATGTTTTTTTTTTTCTAAATAATATTAATCTATTAACAAAGGGAGTAGAATTACATCATGACCGTAGTCAAAACCACTGCCCTGGTGAAAGGCATAATTGTTAAGATAAACATATATGGAGGCTGCCCAATGACAAGGAAATCAGTCTTGAACAAATTACCAAAACCCACGCAGGGGAGCAAATTATGATCTTTTTGATGTTGCAGAGTTCCAAAAATAAACAAAAATTCAACATAGCAGTTTGAACATAAACTTGCCCAATTGTATGCGCCGCAAGGCAAGATAACAATACAACAGTGAGTAAGCTAATTGTTTGGAGGCTCTTCAACTATATGGCACCAACCTATTACAAGCAGATCCCTGGCAAGAGCAGCTTCGGATTCGGAAGGACCAGGATCAACCGGCACCATCTCAACATCATGAGCGCTACGAGCTTGAGCATTCGGAGCCTGCATAGACGCATTTCCAATCCCCATTTGGAAGTTCAAAGTCTGAGCATTATCAAAGCCGAGGCCCGTTGGATGAGAGCTTGGCTCCCCCAACTGGGCTTCCTCATGGAAGACCACCGTAATGTGAGCGATTATCCTTGGGTGGTTCAGAGAATAGTTGAAGGAGAAAAGCGCGGAGCCAGTCATGGGAGAAAGTATGGTGGCAGGAGGACGGGGAGCAGGGGAGCCCAAACAGTGGCTGGAATCATGAAAACGCCCTCTCCCACTGCGGGTGCGAGGGTAGTGGCCGACAAAGAAATCGTTGGAGAGGGAGGGCGAATCGGAAGATGGGCTGGAAGGCGTGCGCAGAGGACTGCCCCTGGTGCCGCCCCTGTGGCACCGCATTCTATGGCGCAGACGAGGCATAGGGGAGACAATAGCAGCAGGAGTAAAGTGAGGTTGAGCAGTAGTGATGACAGGGCTAGAGCAATTCAAACATAAGCAAAAACAAAGGCCAGAGGCCCGAGTGAAATGCCAGAGGTTCAACATAGGTAGCTCCACTAAAAGACCAGAGCGAAGCTCAAAATTAGCCTCCCCATTCAAGCAACGAGAGGCAGTAGGGATGACGGAGCCAACTCCACAGACAAAATCCAGAACCGAGGCCAGAGGCCAAATAGTAATGTGAGTGGTTCGACGGAGGCGGTTCCAAAAATATCCCATGGCCTAGCTTCAATTTATCTTCCCCTTTCATGCATCGAGAAGCACCCACCATTACTGTTACATTGAAGAAAGCTGAAGTTTGAAGCATGCTGGAGCATGTGGAGGCATGAACCGGAGCAGAGGACAGGATATGAGATCCCGAACCACTTAATATAATGCCATTGAACCTTGCACTTCTTAAATGCAGAGATCCGTCGATCAGAAGCCAATTATCCACCATGTCCTGGGTAGGCAAGTGTCGTCGTACCTCTCCCCACCCTTGTCCCATCATATTTAATGTCCATCTATACACCCACATCCGGGAGAGCTGCATCCCTTTGGACCAGTATTTTGCACTCCTGATTTTGATCATGATTCTGAATTATGTCTAGAGCTCCAGTGAGAAGAGTGTGCCCACTTTCCACCCCCAAATTGGCAAGTAGATCAACGACCTTGTTCTATTGCATCCAATCTGGCTTCGAGTCTCCAACTATTGGCAATTTTATGCACATGTGCCCCATTGAGGAGTTGATTGGCCAGGTTGATGAGGATTAGGGAGTCACCTTCGATCTGCAGAGGTTGGAAGCCATGACGTTGGGAAAGGAGTAATCCTTGCCAGAGACCCTCCAGTTCAGTCGAGTTGTTCGTGTTCTAGCCAATGTTTCTGAAGTAGATTAGGAGAGGCGAACCCTCATGATCTCTAAATATGCCGCCAAATCCTGCTTTGTCAGGATTTCCCTTCGAAGCTCCATCAAATTTGAGTTTTAAAGTATGCTTTGGAGGGGGGGTCCATAAGTGCTTTCTGATGTTGTTTCCTTCTAAAGGTCTGTGATTGTGAGTACCTTGTGGGAGTTGTATGTTCCAATTTTCCCAGATGGCTTTCTCATTTGCAAGAGTGGGAAAATCTTCTGAATGCCAAGTTTGAAGCGCCAAGGTCTCTTTAAGATTGAGACAAAAGTTGCCCCAAATGATTTCTAAAGGAGTGCTTTGATCTTTGAATATGCGCTTGTTTCTTTCTTTCCATATTGTCCAGAGGAGAAGGCTGGGAATCATTCTCCATAATTGGTTGAGTAGTTCACTTTTATATGGGTTCTGGTGCCAATGGTGAATGGAGTTGATTATATCTTTGGACACTTTGCATCTTTTTTGACAATGGAAGCTAGCCTTCTCCCACAGTTGGTTGGAAAGAGTGCAAGAGTCCAAGAGGTGTTGGAGAGTTTCCTCCTGAGAATTAAAATTGGGACATATGGAGGGCCCATGAAAATTTCTTTTTCTAAGATTGTCCCAAGTGAGGATTTTCCGCTGCCCAACAAGTCAGAGGAATAGGGAGACTTTGTGTTGGGTTCCTATAATACTAGTGATTACCCCATTACTATTTTACTTATACCCCTTATTAATATTGTTGTGCCCCTATTGCCCCCATATTGTTATTATTGTGCCCCATAGAATCCCTCTATTGTTATTTTTGTGGCTTTATATTATTATTGTTAGGTTGGCTGGATTATATTGTGACTCCTTAAACTCCTATATATAGGAAGGAGGTTTGGTCATTTGAATCATCCAAGAATTGTTCATTTATGTAATGTAAAGGAGGTTGCCCCCTCGAAGAGGCTGATTTCTAAGGCGTTGATCTATCTTTTCTATCTTCTCTTGAGCTGGTTTCATAACATTTGGTTTCAGAGCTTTGGATTCTAGGGTTTCGCTGCTCCAAACAGGTCATCGTGGAATTTTCGCTATAACTTTTTTCTGTGACGTTTCAGAAGTCGCAAGAAAAACCCATTTGAGAAGAAATGGCGCTGAACCTTGAGTCCAAATTTCAGAGCTTTTTGCACGACATTTGCGGAGATATGATCTGAGGAAGTTGGTCTTTTTGCAGACTCCTGAATTACATTCAAAACAGGTGACCTGGGGAAAATCGTCATAACTTTCTCTCTGGGGATCGGATTGAAATTTTGTAAGAAGGTACAGAAAGAGGACGAATTTTAGTTTCTTGTATGCATGTTTTAGATCTAAAGGTCGAAACAGTGACTCGTGTCACGTCGTACAAGTTCGCTCTACTGAACTAGTCTATAAGCAAGTCACTGTGGGAGATTTCACATAACTCTTCCTTGGAGAATCCAATTTGGGTTAGACTTGTGGCATTGGAAAGAGGACACAAAGGGCTACTACAGCTCACAAATTTAGAACTAGATGATTGGAAAGTACAGAGATACATCAGAGGCAATATCGAGCTCCTACAAAGTGAAAAAAGGTGTGTAGATTTTCTTAAATTTTTGCTTAAGCTTGGTTTGAAAATTTATTTTGAAGGAATTCAAAGGGCATAGTAGAGCATAATTATCGGCAACTAATGCCCCGAGGAAAGAAAATGCAAACACCTAGTAAGGAACCTGAAAGCTCTAGCATGACTCATGAAGAAGAGGAAGAAATGCAACATGATATATCAAAATTACAAGACCAAGTGCAACAACTGTCCCTTGCACAAAAAGGAACAGAATCTAAGATGGATGGTTTAAATAAAGATGTAGAAGGTAAGATGGATGGTTTAAAGAAACGTGTAGAAGCTAAGATGGACTGTTTAAATAAAGGCGTAGAAGCTAAGATGATTGACGTGGAAGCTAAGATGGATGATTTGAAGATAGATTTGAAGACAAACATGGACAAATTGAAGATAAATATGAATAAGTTGATACAAGAAATGGTCCCTAAGGGTGAAAGGGTACTAAAGGAAACTCATGATGAGAAAAAAAGAAATGTTAATCATGATTCCATAGATGCTAATGTTGGATTGAAGACTCACCATATTCCAAAAATCGATATGAGGAAGTTTGATGGCAAGGATCCTGCCACATGGATATTACAGATGGAGCAATTCTTCGATCTCAATAATGTGCAAAACACACAAAAGGTACGTATGGAAACTTTATATTTGGAACCAAATCAGTTTGTATGGTATCAATGGCTTTGCTCTCGTAAACCATTTATCACTTGGGCAATTTTTACGGAAGAATTGATAACACATTATGAGGATACAAAAAGCAACACTTTTTTTAGCCAATTGATAAGTCTCAAACAAAAGGGTTCAATAATGGAGCACATTGAGGACTTCCAAAAATTGAACATAAGGGTAAAAGATATTCCAGAGGAGCATAGGATTGATGTGTTCATAGGGTCTTTAAAGGATAATATCCAACATGATGTTCGCCTTTGGGAACCTGATTCATTAGAGAAGGCATTCAGGTTAGCAAGAAAAATGGAAAGCAAAATTATGGCAACCGGGAAGCATACCACTCACAACTATAAAGAAGGAAGTGTTGTTGCCCCTAGTCTTCCACAACCTATAAGGTTGACACCACAACAATTGGAAGAACAAAGAGCAAAAGGGCTTTTTTACAGTTGTGATAGCAAATACACTAAAGGTCATAAGTGTGCTGAGAAGAAATTATTCTACATAGATTGTGAAGAGGAAGAAGAAAAGGAGCAAGAAAGGTCAAAAGAAGAGGATATGCTCCAGGAACAAAGCCTAGATGAAGAACAAATAAATCCGACCATATATTGTAATGCATTGGCGGGAATTACCACTCCTCAAACCATCAAGATAGAAGGACAAATCAAGAAGAAAAAGGTAATAGTGTTGATTGATTCAGGAAGAACCCACCATTTTATTCATTGTAAGGTAGCAAAAGAATTGAATTGCTTCCTATATCCAACACCAGAGTGTCAAGTGATGATTTCAAATGGAGGAATGATAAATTGCTCTAGAAAGTGCCATAATATCAAGCTATCCATGGGATAATATGTATTGACTAGCTCAATGCTTTCCATTCCAATGGGAGGTGTTGATGTTGTACTAGGAGTCCAATGGCTACAATCCCTGGGTACAATAGCTTTTAATTTTCAAGAACTTTTCATCAAATTTTCTACGGAAGGAAAGGAAGTTGAATTAAGGGGTATTGTAGGGAAACCAGGAAAGATAATCAGCTCTAATAGTATGGCAAAGCTTCTAAAAAAGGAGCAAAGAGGTGTAATTGCACAATTAAGCTCGCTAGATGTTTCCACATCGGAATCATCTATTTCTCCAGATCTCCAAAAAGTCGTGGACAATCATTCCAAGGTATTTGAGACTCCCAAAGGTCTCCCACCTATGCATGATCATGATCATGATATTCATCTGATTCTAGGAAGTGTTCCTCCAAACATCAGGCCGTACAGATATCCCTATGTCCAAAAGAGTGAAATTGAATGTATGGTTGCAGAAATGCTAGAGGCTAGTATAATTCAACAGAGTCAAAGTTCTTTCTCTGCTCCAGTAGTATTCGTGCACAAGAAGGATGGATCATGGCGCATGTGTCCGGATTATAGGGAGCTCAACAAGCTCACTATTAAAGATAAGTTCCCCATTCCTGTCATTGTTGAATTACTGGATGAATTGCATGGATCAATTTACTTCACCAAGTTGGATCTTCGTTCAGGATATCATCAAATCAGAATGAAGACTGAAGACATTCCGAAAACAACATTTAGAACTCATGAGGGTCATTATGAATTTTTGGTCATGCCTTTTGGCCTTACCAATGCACCTTCAACATTTCAAGGTTTGATGAATTCAATTTTCAAACCATTCCTTAGAAAATTTGTGTTAGTATTTTTTGATGATATACTAATCTACAGCAAGTCTTGGAAGGATCATGTTGAACATGTTGACAAGGTGCTACAACTATTGAAGGAGAAACAATTATATGCAAAAACATCCAAATGTTTCTTTGGAGTCCAGGAGGTGGAATATTTGGGTCATATTGTATCTCATGAAGGAGTTAAGGTAAACCCTAGCAAAATTAAAGCCATTAAGGAATGGAAAATCCCCACATCCATAAAGCATCTGCGAGGATTTCTCGGGTTGACAGGGTATTATCGCAAGTTTTTTAAGAATTATGGGAGAATAGCAGCACCTCTAACAACATTATTGAAGAAAGATGCATTTTCATGGACTCCGGAAGCAACAAAGGCATTTGAACATCTTAAAGAGACAATGTACCAAGCACCGGTCTTAGCTACATTGGACTTCACAAAAACCTTTATTGTGGAATGTGATGCTTTAGGAAATGGAATTGGTGCTGTTCTAATGCAAGATGAAAGACCCATTGCTTTTGAAAGTCGTCCAATCAAGGGAAAGTTTTTAAGCAAAGCTATTTATGAGAAGGAAATGTTGGCAATACTCCATGCACTTAAGAAATGGCGACCCTACCTAATGGGTAGACACTTCAAGGTAAAAACGGATCATGATAGCCTTAAATACTTTTTACAACAAAGATTATCCTTTGAAGAGCAACAAAAGTGGGTCACAAAGATGTTGGGTTATGACTTTGAAATCATCTACAAAAAAGGGAAGCAAAATGTGGTGGCAGATGCACTCTCAAGAAAGGATGAGGATGTGGAAGCATTGTTGTGCGCCATTTCTATTATCCAACCAGATTGGATAAACGAAGCAAGGGAGGAATGGAAGAATGACGAAGAAGTGTGGGCACTTATTCGAAAGTTACAACAAGATTCCAATACGTCTGGTACATTTAGCTGGAAAAATGATTCTTTATGGTACAAAGATCGCTTATACCTCTGTAAGAATTCCCAGCTAAAACACAAGATTCTTATGGAATTGCACACTTCTCCCTTAGGAGGGCACTTAGGATTTTTAAAAACTTACTACAGGGTTAAGAAGGATTTTTTTTGGGATGGCCTTAAATCAAATATTCAAAAGTTTGTGGCTGAATGTTTGGTTTGCCAACAAAATAAAGTCGAAACAATTAAGACACCGGGTCTATTACAACCTTTATCCATTCCAAGCCAACGTTGGGAGGAGGTTTCAATGGATTTTATCACAGGTTTACCCAAGTCTGAAGGAAAGAGTGTCATCATGGTGGTAGTTGACAGACTTACCAAGTATGCACACTTTTGTGCATTATCACATCCATTTAAAGCTAGTACAGTTTCTATTGCATTTATGGAAACATTTCAAAAGCTACATGGAAACCCAAAGATTATTGTAAGTGACAGAGATCCCATTTTCACTGGAAATTTTTGGACAGAATTATTTTCTTGTCTTGGTACTCAGTTAGCTCATAGCTCATCTTATCATCCTCAATCTGATGGGCAAAGTGAGATAGTAAACAAATGTTTGGAAGGATATCTTCGTTTCTTTGTATCTGATAAACAGACACAATGGGTCAAATGGTTGCCTCTGCTGAATGGTGGTATAACACTTCCTTCCATACAGCAACAAAAATGACCCCATTTATGGCACTTTATGGGTATCAACCACCATCCATCACATCATATTTAAGAGAAAATTCTAAGGTTCAGGCAGTGGAACATCACATCGAACATCAACAACAAGTCCTCCAAGTCTTAAAGGATAACCTCATGTTGTCACAGAATAGAATGAAACAATAGGCAGATCAACATCACAGTGAAAGAAGTTTTGATGTAGGTGATTGGGTATTCCTACGGCTACAACCATATAAGCAAATGTCCCTCAAGCAAGCTAAGAAGGATAATAAATTATCACCAAAGTATTATGGTCCGTACAAGGTGTTGCAAAAGATTGGTACTATTGCATACAAATTGGAGCTTCCTGCAACTTCTCGATTGCACCCAGTTTTCCATGTTTCATGTTTAAAGAAGGTTATAGGCGACAAGCTCCCAGTTCAAACAATATTGCCAGAACTTGATGAGGAAGGAAAAATTATATTGGAACCAGAAGCAGTCACAGAAACAAGAACTCGACAGCTACAAAATCGTTTAATTTTAGAGTATCTTATCAAGTGGAAGAACTTATCCGCTGAAGATTCCACATGGGAGGATGAGAATTTTATGCAGAAGTATCTAGAACTACTCAAGCATTGAGGACAACACTTTTTTGAAGGAGAGGGGCATGTTGGGTCCCTATAATACTAGTGATTACCCCATTACTATTGTACTTATACCCCTTATTAATATTGTTGTGCCCCTATTGCCCCCATATTGTTATTACTGTGCCCCATAGAATCCCTCTATTGTTATTTTTGTGGCTTTATATTATTATTGTTAGGTCGGCTGGATTATATTATGACTCCTTAGACTCCTATATATAGAAAGGAGTTTTGGTCATTTGAATCATCCAAGAATTGTTCATTTATGTAATGTAAAGGAGGTTTCCCCCTCGAAGAGGCTGAATTATAAGGCGTTGATCTATCTTTTCTATCTTCTCTTGAGCTGGTTTCATAACACTTTGGGCCAAGTACCCGGTGACCAGATTCTGCCCCAAATAGGATCTAGGGGAATTGGATCATTGTATATAATTTTATAAGCCTCTTTGGTGGTAAAGGAACCTTTTGGGGTATATCCCCATATTAAAATATCCCTGCCTTCGGATGATCTAATGCGTCGATTCTGGAGCTCACTCTCCATGACCTCCTTAGTCTGGTTATCTGCATTCTTGATCAGCTTGTCGATCTGCTTCCATTGTCTGTACCCCTGTTCTGTCTTCGGAATCCATTGTTGCTGGACGGATTCCTTTTGTTGCTCCTCCCACTCTTGGCAAGGAGGCGGTCTATAGATGCCGTTGAGCTTTGGTAGTTGGTGCCAGGCATCCGTCCAGAACCGAGCAGTGCTGTCGTTCCTTATTTCCCAAAAGCTGTGTTTTTGGATCAACAAGAAGTGTTGTCTGGTAGCGTTCCATATTAGTGATCCCTTTTTAGTTGGAGTGAATCTAATTAGCTCCTTCGTTGGTCTGTGATTGGCATATTTGACTGTCTAGATGGCTGCCCATGGCTTATTGGGAGTAGAGATCCATTGCCACCATATTTTTGCACCCATGATTACATTACTATGATGAGGATCTCGCAAACCTATACCCCCTTTTTCTTTGGTCTTGCATGCTGTCATCCATTTTGCCAAAGCCCATTTGCGATTTGTGCCAGTTGCACCCCAAAGAAAATTGGGCTGTAGAGCTTTTATTTTTTTAAGGACCCATTTAGGTGCTACCAAGATTGAGAAAAGGTAGAGAGGCATTGCCTGTAGCACATATTTGATTAGCACTAATCTGCTAGCTATGTTCAGAGTTCTATGAGTCCATAAAGTGAGACGAGATTCAAATTTCTCAAGGAGCATATGCCAAGAGGCATGCTTGATGGCAGAGTCTATTAAGGGAGCTCCAAGGTATTTGGAAGGTAAGGAGGCTATGGAGAAGCCCAGAACGCGGGAAATATCATGTTGAGTAACAGGGGGGGTGTGAAAAAAGAAGATCTGCGATTTAGCCTTGTTTATGCTCGTCCCTGAAGCATCAAAGAAATCATTCAGAAGGGATTTAGAAAGGGAGGCTTCCTGAACAGAAGGGTGCCAAAACAACATGTTGTCATTAACAAACTGTTGATGAGTGATGGTTGGAGGATTGTGTATGGATATACCTTTGAGGTGCTGGGACAGGAGGGCATGTTTGATATGGCGACCCAGACCTTCCACCATTAGAACAAAAAGGAATGGGGAAAGTGGATCTCCTTGTCTGATACCTCTAGAGGGGCTGAAAGGTTGAGAGGGTATGCCATTTATGAGGATAGAGAAAAATGTTGTGGAAATTAAACTCAGAATCCATCGAACCCACACTGGGGAAAAACCAAAGGCTGTTAGCATTTTTTGAATATAGGTCTAGCTTAACTTATCAAAGGCTTTAGAGAGGTCAATCTCGAGAATCATACTTGCCTGTTTGGAGTGCTTGAGGGAGTGTATGATTTCATGAGTGAGGATAATGCTGTCCAATATTTGTCTTCCTTCTACATATCCAGATTGTTCAGGCGATATGAGAAAGGGCAGAAGCGGCTTCAACCTGTTAGTAATGACTTTGGATATCACCATGTAAATAACATTGCATAGTGCGATTGGACGAAATTTGTTCGGAGTACTGGTATTCTCTTCTTTTGGGATGAGGGCGATGAAAGTTGAGTTCAGAGAGGGCAGAAGCCAATGAAGAGTGCGCGATTCCTCCACCACTAGCCACACCTCCTCTTTGATAAGATCCCAGAAAGAGTGGAAGAAGGTAGTAGTGAATCCATATGGACTAGGAGCTTTGCCCTCCTTGAGCTGGTTCATAGCAAAATCCACCTCCTGAGGCATTACTGGTCGAAGAAGAAGTTGGTTTTGTTCTTCTGTGATAATTTTCGGCACATTTTGAGTGATCTTTTCTATAGCAGGTCGTCTATCAATTTGGGGTTCTTGATGGACCTCCTGGAAGTGATTGATAAACTCCTATTTGATCTCTGCATGGCTTTCCACTCTTTCCCCTCCTCACTTTTGTATGAAAGAGATGGTGTTGTGCATTCTTCTCCGTATTGTAGTTCTGTGGAAGAATTTGGTGTTCCTTTCTCCTTCTTTCAACCATATAATTCTAGATTTTTGCTTCCAGAGAATTTCTTCCTGCTTTCTTCTCTCCTCCAATTGATTGTGAATGTTCTTTTCCTATTCCAATGTCCCTTCCTTGTAGCCCTCTGTGATTATCTGTTGTTGGAGTTCTCTCATTTCTTTGTTTAAATCTTGCTGTGCCTGGAAGATGTTGCCAAAAGTCTCTTGATTCCAGCGCTTGATTTGGGATTTCAGGAATTTGAGTTTTTGTTGAAACTGATACATTTTTGATCCCTCTGGCGAAGGGAAGTTGGTCCAAGTGGATCTGATGAGGTCGTTGAAGGCAGGGTGGGTGAGCCAAAAATCTTCGAAGCGGAAAGGATGCCTGGTAGAGTTGCCTAGTCTTTGCCATTGGAGAGAGATAGGCCAATGATCTGAGCCAAAAAATGGAAGAATTGATGCTGAGATGTCGCCTCCAAGATGCACTGCATTATCTAAGATGAGGAATCTGTCTAGTTTGGAAGCAATTTGTTGCTACCCAACCCTGCGATTGCTCCAGGTGTGCATTCCATTGCAGAATTGTAGATCAATTAGCATATTGTTTTGGACAAAATATTTAAAGTGGCCATTTTCCTATTCCAGCTTGGCTCGGCCTCCCTGCTTTTCCTCCAGCTTGGTGATCATGTTGAAGTCTCCTCCAATGATCCAAAGAGGATGGAGTCTATTGAAGTTGAGCGCTTCTATTGTGTCTAGAAGAGCAATTTTGTTGCCTGCTTCCTGTGGGAAGTAGACATTGGTGAGATGGCCATGAATGTTGGTGCTGATTATATGAAAAGTAGCCTGTATAATGTGATGGGAGGCATGAAAGTCTGAGAGAGTTATAACTTGTGTGTTCTAGGCAATTTCCAGTCCCGCAGAGGCAACCAAAGCATCCACTGCAACCGAGTGACAACCTAGCCATGCTCTAGAGAGGATGTTTCCAAGTGCTTTACTATTACATTTCATTTCCTGCATAAAGAAGATCTGGGGCTGCTCCTGCTTTATCATGTTTTTATCATTATGAGTTTCCTGGGGCTATTGAGCCCTCTTAGATTCCATGAAGTGAGCTTCATGATTCAGTATTAGTGGTGGGCTTCATGATTCACTATTATGTTGACCAGAAGATGGTGGATGAATTTCCCCAATGAAGTCAAGACCCCATTGTTGAAAAGGTTTCTCAGTGGAAATAGGTTTCAATGGTAAAGGGAAAATTTTTCTTTTGCCTTCAAAGATTTTGCATTTATGGCAGGAAGTTACAAATTTCTTTACATCTGCAAAAAAGGTTAGACAATAAAATCTAGCTCTTAGAATTTTGTCAGCAGTTGACTTCCAGTAGAGATGTCCACCAAAATCCCCTGCATGAAATTCTTGGAGTAATTTATCAGATTCTTCTTTTAATAAATAGTTTAACAAAATTCCTTCACGATTTTTCCAAAATAAAGTATTATCCATAATGCAAAATTTTGATGCTTTCATTTTCAAAAACCTACTCGTAGTTCTGGATAACCCTGGAGGAGCCTACAGGTTTTGTAGAACATATATTATATCAACATACCAAGGCGATTTTAAAAAGGACTGGCTGATCTGTGGAGTCGTCATCTCCTGTTCGTTATCCAGCTCTGCAATAAGATTGATGTCTAGGGCTTGGCAATTTGTTTCTGCCATGAGTTTGGCCAACCCGTAACCTTTAATTAACCTGGTAGGTTTTATCTCTATATCATATTCTAAAATAGTAGCTATCCATTTACCCCTCTTGCCATCAACTCCATCCTATGTCAGATATCTTTGACTACAACATTTGGAACATAAGCTACTACATGAGAATACAAAATATAGACCCTAAAATTCTTAATAGCCTTTACCAAAGAAAAAACTTATTTCTCCATTATTTTATATTTTAATGAGGCATCTCTAAGAGCTTTACTAAAAAAGGCTATTGGTTTTTCACATCCTTGATCATCCTTTTGTAGTAAAAATACAACTATGGTGTGTTCTGATGCAAAAGAAAAAATAATGAAGTCCCTGTCAAATTTTGGACTTGTGAGGACTGATGTTTGAGTTAAGGCTAATTTTATTTCTTCAAATGATTGTTTAGCCTCATCTGTCCATTTAATGGTTGAATCTTTTTTCAACATGTTATTCAATAATCTAATTAGTTCAACTAAGTTAGAGATGAACCTTCTTAAAAAAATTATCTTTCCTTAAAATGCCTTAAGTTCTTTAATGTTTCTTGGGTGAGGTATTTGAAAAATAGCTTCAATCCTAGAGGGGTCAATTCAGATGCCATCTTTATAAATGATGTGACCTAACAACTTTCCTTCTTCTAAACTAAATAAAGATTTCTTTGGATTTAAGGAAATACCATATTTTTTGCATTTTAGAAAAACTTGCTTGAGATGCTCCAGGTGTTGCTGATCTGACTTGGAAAAAACATTGAGATCATCAAGATATATGACAAGAAAATCATGAATCTCTTTTGCAAAGGCAATGTCCATTGTCCTTTGAAAATTTTCTCCTGTATTTTTTAGTCCAAAGGGCATTTTAATGTACATGAAGGTACCCCATGGTGTAGTGAATGCAGTTTTCTCTTGGTCATCAAGATGAACTAAGATTTGGCTATAACCTGAAAACCCATCCAAAAGTGAAATTCTATAAGAATCCACTACCCTTTGCAGTATATGGTCCATTTTGGTAAAGGATAGTTATCTTTAAGCGATACCTTGTTCACATTTCTCAGGTCAACACATAATCTTATTTCCCCCGTTTTCTTCCTAGTAGGTACTAGGTTAGATACCCATTCTGAAAATCTAATAGGGCAATAATTCTTGCTTCATACATGCGTTTGATTTCTTTATCAATTGATGGAAATAACATAGGGTTAATTCTTCTAAGTTTTTGCTTAAAGGGCTTTTGATTTTCTTTCAAAGGGACAGTGTGCTGAATGATAGAGGTGTCATAGGATTTCAAATCTTCGTAACTCCAGGCAAAGACATCCTGGAATTCTCTCATAAGTTCAACATACTTTAGCTTTTGATCAGGAGGTAAATATTTTGACAATTTTATCAATTTGGGATAAACCTGTGTTCCTATGTTATACTCTTCAATGTCTGATTTTAAAGGCTCCATTTTAGGTTTCTTCAGAATGTTATTAGAGTCAAACAAATCCTCCAAAAGAGTCAATCCTTTGGGTAAATGATTATCCTTTAGATTTATAACCTCGGTTTCTTCTTCAATTATCTCATCTAGGTCCATTTGTTTTAGGTCTTTGATTTTTTCTTGTGAGAATTTAGTAGGGTGAAGCATGTTTATTGAATTCTCTTCCAGATTGTTAATGTCTACCTCATTAGTATGATCAAAATCCGAAACTAGGTCTACATCTATATTAATGCTAGCAAATTCTTCCTCTAATGTTAGAAAGTTATTAATCTGCTTATGACTATCAAAGACCTACCAGTTCTTAACATTTTCAGGGATGGTTGGTCTGTGCCTAATCTCAGCAGTATACTGGTGATTGGGCTGGAAAGGCAATTTGAAGGTACTGGCAAACATAGCCAGGCTATGAGCTTGCATATTGTGATTTCTAGGAATAGTTGCAAGGTGGGTTTCTAAAAAAGTGTTAAGGATTTCTATAACTGTCCTTCTGTAATATCCCAATCTAGGATCTATGGTTATGTAAATGCCTTTTATCTGTTCAACTATCAGTTTAGAATCTCCCATGATTGATACCCTTATGGCTCCTAATCTTTTAACTAACTTGAGGCCTAGTAGGAGTGCTTCATATTTTTCTATATTGTTTGTACATTTAAAGTTCAACCTATATGCATGTCCCTCTACATGATCATTCTCTAAATTATAGACCCATACACCTGCCCCTGCACCTAGTTTGTTTACTGAACCATCAAATTCTAAATGCCATAAAATTTCATGTTCATAATTTGTATCTGGGGTAGTGTAGTCTTTCTTAGCTAAGGTTTTTGGATTTTCTTCATCATCTGATTTTTCTTTGTCATCTGATCTCTCTTGAATTTGAATAGTTGACCTTTCTTCTTTTTCAATTTATTTTGATTCTACTGCTAAAACATTGAAATTTTTAATTTCTTTAAGTTCCGCTGCTAAAACATTGAAATTTTCAATTTCTTTAAGTTCTGCTGCTAAAACATTGAAATTTTCAATTTCTTTTGGTTCTGTTGCTAAATCTTTAGGATTATCAATTTCTGGATTTATTTCAACATTATAGAGAATAAAGGAATCCATATCAGAATGTACTGAGTAAATGGGAAAGTTTTGAGGCTTCTCCTGACTACTCACTACATATTTCATTAATGTTTCTCTATATAATTTCTTGGGTTGTCTAAAAACAAATATAGTGGCATAGAACATGTCTAATTGTAGAGACCCCTGAAGTTTGGCACCCCAGGATCTGGACAACAACATGCCATACTTGGGTGGAATGTCAGCTACCACTATGTCCATAAGTATAGTTTTTGCAAGGTATTGAACCAATGAAACACATAAATCCTTTATAAGACTTAAACATCTCACTTGACTGGAATCAAAGGAAAATAAATCCTTATAGGGTGTAGTGATGTCTAGGTTGAGTTTCTCCATAACAGATTTGGGCATGAGGTTTTGAGAAGCGCCAGAGTTAAACATGGAATTATGCAAAATCTTATCATGGATATTGAGACTGACATATAAAGGTGGTATCCCTCCTTCCAGTGGTTTCCCATTTACTTTAGGGCAAAAAATCAACTCGGGCTGGTCATCAAAGAGATTTACAGAATCTGCATTTTCAATGATATTTAATAATTTGTTTATTTGAGACCTGTAAACATCATGTTTTTCCAGTTCTATCAAAGGAACCAAAATTTTAAGCTTGGCTACCTCTACTCCTAGATTAAAGGGCAGGGTTGTTTTGTCAGTTTGAACCTTTGAGTTTCTGGTAGAAATGTTTCCTACTTTTTCTTCTATTTTAGGATTTGAAACATTCTTTGGTGATTTCTATGATGTGATATTTTGAGGTTCTTCCACTGTTTCCTTGGAGGGAATTGAAGTGGAAGGTTGTTCATTGCAGGGCTGGTTATCAGACACATCTTCTATGGTGGGGCTGGAAGGGTTTTGATTAGTTCTTGAAAGAATCTGAAGCGTTTTTGTCACTGGGCCTGTTTTGCCTTTTTTGGGTTGATTAGGAGTTGTTTTTTGGTTTGTTTCAAGGTTATCAATACTTTTTCTACTCCTCAAGTTATACTGCTTGTGCACCTCAAAAATAACGAAGTCATATCCTTGTCTGAAATCAAATGACTCTCCTGTTTGAGCCTGTAATTGTTGGAGTATATGAGACTCTTGGTCATCCTGAGTTAGAAATACATCTTCCTCCCCCTCTAGACCCATTAAATTTATTTGAGTGTCTTGCTCAGGGTCTTCTGATTGAGAGGCTTCTGCATAGTTTTCCTGGAAAGGTGGTCTGATATTTTGGTCAGGAATATTCTTACCAGTGTTTTGATTCTGATTTTTCCTAAAATTAGGATTTCTCCCTGAATTGGCCTGCTGGCCATCCCAAGGAGATTTCCTTTCAATTGTATCAACTCTATCAAACAATTTGTCCATTCCTTTAACAATAGCATCAAGCTTTTGTTCAAAGGGTGAACTTTCATCTTTTGTAGGTATTCTTCTCTCATTTCTAGCTTTAGCTCTTTTAGAAAGTAGATTGGCTTCAACACTTACAGCTATGCTTTGTATTTCTTCCAAAGTGGGGGGATTTCTTTCTCTCAGCTGAAAATCCATGTCTGAATCAAATCCATCAGGAAATTTGATTAGGGCTAAACCAGGAGGGGGTCTAAGGTCGAGTGGAATGGCACTATAAACACTATTAAATCTAGTGCAATATTCCTGGACAGTTTCATGGGGTCCTCTTCTAAGGTTCTCATATTCAGATAAAATCTAAAGGGGGTCTTGCCTTTTTCCCACCTATTCAAGAATTGTTGGTAGAGAGTTCTTAGGATATCTATACTATTGGGTGTTAAGGCTCTAAACCAGGTTCTAACTTCTCCAGACAAACTTTGAACAAAAATTCTCATTTGAACATCAGCAGTGTCTATCTCATATATTTCAAAGTAATTGGTCATCTTCTTAGTGTGTCGGTGAGCAGTGTAGGTTCCAGTGCCATCAAAGTTGGTAATCTTAATCTGATAGTCTTAAGGCATTGCACCTAGGTTAGCAGGTAGCACTAGGGGAGCATATCTGTTGGCCATTGTTCTAGGTTGGGTAAGAGTAGAACCAGGAGTTGGGGTGATGGGAGGTGTTTGTGTTGTGGAGGAGGAACTAGAAGTGGTGGTGGGATGTTGGGTGGTAATTGGTTGGAGAGGAAGTGAAGGGATGAAAAGGGGAGTGGAATGGATCTCAGAAGAGGGAGGGAATAATGATGAACTAGCGGAAAGTGAGGTGGTTTCAGAAAATTCAGGTATGCTTTCAGTGGTAAGGGATGACTGAGAAGAGTTCTGCAAATACTGATCAATTGAAAAATTGGCTCGCTGTGTTTCTAGCTCTCTAAGGAATTCTGGATCTTGGACTAGGTCCAAGAGTTCACTGTCAGATGTGGTTCTAAACAGAGAGAGTTCAAAATGTTCATCAAAAGGGAGATCTTCTAGGAAAAGCCACTCAACAGGACATGAATGGGATCGGTACAATGGTCGAGGGCTAACAGAACTTTCTTGTCTTCTAATGATTCTTGGAATCAGGTTAGGATTTTAAAACACAAGGGATGGGTTGGGATCAGGATTAGCCCTAGTGTAATGAGTCCTTTCTGAAGCAAGATTTCAAATTTCTATGAATTTTCTTATATAAACTTTCCAAAATAACTTCTAAAATCCTCTAAGATGATTTTAAATCAAACTTTTCAGTTTCTTAAAGGTTTATTTCAACTGAGGAATTGTTCATTTCCCAGTATGGTCGCCACTATGTTATCACTCAGATTTTCCTTAGAAGTTATGGGAAGAAGGAGAGGGCTCCGAGGTAACCACAAACCAATCTTTTAAGTACAAAATCTAGCCAATCTATACTTAGAGAGGGATCTCTCTTTATAATTTAGCTTTGTTTTGGTGTGATATTATGCTAGTTATTAATGTTCAAGGTTGTTTTGTTTGAGAGTGGTGGAATTCTTAAACAAATGGGAAAACTAGGCTTTAGGCCATTGGGCTATGGAGTCAATCAGGGATAATTCATTGAATTAAGTCAAATTGTTGAGGTATGAGTCCAACAGGCAGCATAACAAAGGAAAAACAAATTTAGGGCTTGAATGGATGATATTCCAGTTCAAAGCAAGAGGGCAATTAAGAATCCTCAAGTTAGGATTAGAAAGAAGAGGGGACGATAGGTCAACCAGCATAAGGCAATTAAGAATCCTATACCAGGGACTTATTAAAGAAAACTATAGGGATAGAGAAGCAACTAAGAATTCCTTTACCAAAATAGTTTAGAATAAATCATGTAAATGGCATACTGTTGATAGCAGAGAGCAATGAAGCTAATTCTGATATACTTTGACTATTTTACCATTTGGTTTTAAGATGTATGGAACATTAAAACATGTAAAAAACACATAAATCAGAAGGATAGAATACTTATTTGCAATTAGACTGCACATGAATATGATGAAATGTCCTCAACTTTTATTCCTTTTCCAGCAAAAATCCAGACTTGAGTACAAAGCTTTCTTTGCTTGATAGTGTAGAGTTACAGAAATGTTATAGAATCCACCCTCAACACTTCAGATGGAGAAGTATTTATACAAAAATTATATCAAAATATCTCATAACTAAATGAGATTTATTCTAGGAAATACAAATATCTTTTACAACAATATAGAGACAGATGGTCTAAAATATAGAGACAGATGGTAAACAGATTGTTGTTGTCCCTTGATTTGTTGAAGGAGCTGGAGGTTGAAACTTGATTTTGGCTCTTGTTGTTGCTCTGGTAATTGTGTGTTGGATCTTGATTGACTTTTCCCTACTGATACTCTTTCACCTGTTTTTGATACACTTTACCTGTCCACCAGCTTTCATCCTTTTTACCAAACTTTACTATGGTAAATATTTCTATTTACCTTGCTATTACCATAGTAATTTAGAGAATGTCTGTCATGTTAGTCCACCATTCTTTCTTTGGTATATTCATCCTTGTCAATTTCCTGTAAATTTCATCAGCCTCAGTATATTTCACAAAATTTGGCTGGATTGTGAATAAGCGCTTTACTTCATGTTCAATGAAGAAGAGGTTCTCTAAACCATCGTAAAGCGCTTTTCCTGTGGGTAGTGCCTTTGCTGAGGATGAACTAGCTTGAATTTCAGCTTGCTAATGTAGTTTGTTGATGTAGTCTACCTGAACCATTAGCCTATCATTGATGACTAAAGGGCTTGGGAGTCCTTTACTCCTTAAGATGTCAAACTTTCTCATGAAATCATCTATGTCTTCCTGCATACTTTGACATCTTTGCTCCAGGCCTTGCATTAAGTTCCTTTTTGTTAGAACTTTCTTCAGTTCAAGGATAGTAGTAGTCCTATCATCAATGTACAGTTGCTCCAACTGTTGCCTATTTTTACTGTTTAGAAAATTTATTAACTGGACTACCTCTTCAGGCTTTCTACCTATATCTTCTCTGGTCTTCTGAATTTCCTCAAGAGCAGGCTTAACCAAATCAATTTGTTCAAAAATAATTTGAATGGATGACCAAATATCATTGATGGAATCAATGATATTGGTCCACAATATTTTCCTGATCTTTGCTAAAGGCCTGTCAAATGTCAGGTCCTTCTCTAATGCCTTGATTTGTTCATCCATGCCTTTGTTTTTTCTTTTCTCCTATGCATAATTGATCTTTGAAAGATCATACTTTTACTCCAAGGTAGTAAATTTCTCTTTTACCTTCTGTAGCTCTGTTACTTGGAGCTTCATTTCTTCCATTGACTTAAGTCCCCTGTGCTCTGTGTTGATGTACTTGTCTATGTTGTACCCGTTTCTTCCACTAGTGTGGTTGTTGCTAAAGTAATGCTTGGTGCTAAAACAGTTGCCATAGTGGAAGGGACTGCTGTGGAAACTATTGGCACTATAGTTTGAGGCTAGGAGGTTGATTCACTTTTCCCTGACTACAACGCTTTCTCTAATTCCTGCTCAGTTTCCTTTAATTTCTTATTTAACTTAAGGACCAAGTCCATAAGTTCCTCATCATTCTTTTTCTCAATAACCTCAACAGTTTGAGGGTGTATGAGGGGTGGCAATTCATTTGTTTTCTAAGTGCATCTATATCTTCATTTTTCTTCTTTATTAAGCTTTCTGCCACCTTAACATCCTTTGGCTCATGACCCAACTCAATTACTAATTCTTCTAGTGATTTTATTCTATTATCTTTAGCTTGTGATGAGGCTTTTTCCAGTTGCAATTGAGTTGTAGTGTTGCTCAATGAATTTTGCAACCTATGAGCCATCATTGCTTTGCTGGTCAGTGTTAAGTAGACCATCTCACCTGTTTTCTTATGAAGCTCAATCTGGTCGATTCGGTGGATGTCCTTAGCTAAGACTTCAAAATTAGTTTTGAGATAATCAACCAAGGATTTTGGCTACTGCACTATGGGCTTCAGGAAACTCATCTACATTTTACCCTCTTTGATGTCAAAAGCCGACATCAGTCTGGTCTGGTTTGTGGGGGCCATTTTTAAGTATTGAGCATAGGCTTGGGCCTTCAGTTGCTCATTATTTGTTTTGATCTCCTTGTATTTCCCCTTTACATCTATGATCTTCTCTGAAGAAGACCTGAAAGATGATACTTTTGTGCTGGGTTGTCTTTCCAGTTCCTGCCTGTGTGAACTAGAGGGTGTCCCACCTATTGGGAAAGTCTGTAAGCTGTCTGTTGCTTCCCTCCTTATGCTCTCTGTAGTCTCTCCAATGAATTCTTCCTCCAAATAAGGATTCAACCTTTTCCTCTTAGCAAAGGGTTGATCTGTGGGTCTGCTAGAAGAGATAGCTACTTCCCTTTCTCTTTTCAAGTTTCTTTCCTCATTTAGAGGAGTCTGTAGTATTAGAGGATCACCCATGTTTGTTTGAGCTAGTAGTGGCTATGGTGGAGTCAATTCTTCCAAGATTTCAGGTTGCTCTAATTCCTCTGGCTATTCTGCTGTTTCTGGTTGTTCTGATGTAGGGGCACTTGTTTCCTGAGTTTGCCTCTGTGAAGGCTCTACTGTGGGAGCACTATGTTCCGGTGTTGGCCTTTGGGAAGACTCTATAGGTACCTGTACAAAGGAGTCTAGGTCAAGTCTCTTCTCCAAATATTTCATCACATTTTCAACTTCCACCTCATCACTATCTTGTTCTATCAATGTCCCTTCCCTCCATTCATTTAAATTGGCATATTGTTCTATTTCAGGAATTTTGTGATGGAGGTAGGGTGACAACTTGTGTTTCATCCTTCTATCACAGATGAAACTGTGAGGATCATATGGCCAGATAAAACTCTTTTTCAACCTCATTCTCTCAAGGATTTCTTCTACTTCTTGCCTTGCTTTCCTGTTGTTGCACACAAATGGGCCTCAGTGGTCTTTGATCCTCATCTGGGCTTTCTTTTTTTCTTTCATGAAGTGGATTTGATCAAAGTTGATTATTTGCCTATAGTACTCCAGGGCAAATCTCATGGGGACATACTTGGGCAATTTGAATGGAGGCAGTTAACACCCATAGACTCTCTGATCTCAGTATGATTTTGGTAGAAGTACCAGTCACCTATCCTATACTGCATTTACAACTGAAGGATTCTTTTGATGTGATCATTGATTGTAGGAGGGGGACATTCTATCATCATGGTAGTTACAGGATGGACAAATTGATCAATGAAATCTATATATGAATAGGGAGAAGAGGGTGAGTAGTGAAAAATAGAGGTCCAAAATGACTGACCTAGGGTTCCCTTTGGTATCAAGATTATGCTCAGAGAAGGGGAATTTGTCAGTTCGGTAGTAAAGGAAGAGGTGATACAGAATTGTGGAATATTTGAACACTCTCATTCTCTAGCCTCATGAATTGGTCATGCATCTTGTCAGCTATGAATGCAACATAGTCATATTTGGCAGCAGGAGGCTGACCGGGGGTAAAGATAGTCATGTAGGCAAAGGTCAGCTCATCTATATACTCATCAGTTGTAAAACCTAGAATGCAAGCAATCATGGAGATAATGTCCCTACCCAGGCCAGTAAAAGAACATGTCATGGAAGGAGGGGGGTTCTTTGTTATGTATCTCCCTTCCATGAAGGTTTGACAAACTCGAGTGATCTCTGAGCTTGATAGTTTTGAGGATTTCTCAAGTAAATCAGCAATGGATAGGAGGCCCAAGGTCTTGGTGAGGCTGCAATTGCAACATGTTATTGATAGATTCTGCTGTAATGGTGAAAAGGATTTGCTAGTTGGGGGACATCACAACTCTCAGATTGGGATTATAGTTTGCATGGCATTGATGGACAATATCTGGGAAGATGTGAAAAGTGAGAAATTGGTATTTAGGGAGGTTTGATTCCCAAAGACCAATTTTATTGGCATTTTTTAGATAATTGTCTCGGTATTTGCAGTATAGCTTCAGGGGGGAGTCACTAAATGTAAGGTATTTAATTTGGAAATCCTTATCAGCTAAGGGAAGGTGGTGCAAATTTTTTTGGGGAGCATTGACTGGAGCGATGTTGAGGGAAATTGGGGCTTCCATCCCTGGTTCTTGTGTTTTTAGGGAGAAAGTTTGGGGTTTCCAAGGTTTTCTAGGTAAAACAAATGCTTGGGACGTCTCAAAGTCAAGGAATAGTTCAATTGCACTAATTTACTTAAATTAAGAGCAATTAAATGGAGTTTTTAGTTTGAAACAAGGATTTTGAGACTGGAATGTGGTAAATACCTTTTTCAGATGGTCGAAGGGACAATTGGCTATGGTGACGGCTCTGCGGGTGCGCACAGTAGACTGGAGCAGTTTTGGAGTTCAACAACTGTTGGTGGTTGATGGTTGAAATTTAGTTTCTGGACTGGGACGTACTCTGTGCGTGTATGGGAGGCAGAGGTCGCTTTCTCGGATAAGAAGGGAAAACAATGAACTTTTTTGTTTTTAAGCATAAGTTTTATGCATAAGTCAATATTTTGGTGGGTTAATGACCATGATAGTTGGTATCAATTGAATGACGGGACATTTTGTCGTTTTTGGGAGGCGGAAAGTGGGTTTCATCGCACCGCTTCGAGGAGGCGAGTGGTTTTGGGGAAGGGTAGTGCGATTCCATTGATCAATTGACACGCTGCATCGGCAAGTTTTGGAAAACCGCCCATATCACTCGCTTAACATTCGACCGAAGGGCCCACGCGATATGAGCAATGGTTGTCGGATCTGGGAGATCTGATCGGACAGTAGTCAGCGTTGGAAAGTGGCAGGGAGTTAAATGGAGGGGCCTGACCATAATTAAATGCCTTAATCATATCGGGTGATATGATTGGATGGTAAGTTATCAATTAATCTGGATGATTAATTAATACTTTATTAGGATGGGGGGGTTTGGCTCTTAATTAATCATAGGTCGATTAATTAATCCCATTTATCAAACTTTATTATGTTTATTTTGCAAACCAATGGGGTGGGATACATATTTTTTGGATCTTTTATAGTAATACGGGAAAGGGGTGATTTATATTCTTGGGAGTTAAATAATAATATGATTTAAAGTTAATATGACCTTGTAGGATAAGAACTATGCTAAATTAAATGTTTTTGAAAGCATTTTCATCATATAACATTTATGACTTAGGCCAAATGAATATGAGGGTTTTTTATATAGAGAATGTTTTAATTTTCCTAAGTAAAATAGGGATTTTACTTAGGAAAAACATTATAAAGGGGATGAATGAATTTATGAAGGGGAAATATTGATGAAGGGGGCTTAAGTACTTTAGGCATTTCAAATTATTGGGCCGAGGGTCCGGTCCCTCCAAAAGTCAGAGAAATGCTCTGAGCCCCTCTAACTTGTTGTAGGTGCCTTTAGTACTTAGGGGAAATTAGTAAAAATTAGGGGAAAATGAGTGAGGAAGTTAATTAATTTGACTTTGAATTCTTGATATGCTGTCTTTACTGTGCTCCATGCTTTGTCTAAGTGATGAAAGCAAAAAGATTAAAGCATTAAACTTAACCATTCATCACACCTTTGTTCTGCAACCAATCATCTACTTACCCTACCTACTTAACCTAGCATTTTTACTTCTTTATTAGGGTGCACTTAAACTGGAAAACCCTTATCACACTTTCTTTTCTTTTACATATAGATATCTATCTAAGTCTAGCCTTATTACATCCAAGGGCTCAGATTAAACTGTTGAGCTCCTTTTATTCACTCTACCTATCTACTTATCTGCCAAGATTAAATAGTTTGGTCAAATTTTATTCTCTATCTCTATAAACATGAAATTGAAAACATGGAATAACCAAGTTTAAACTATTTGGCTACCATGGATTGTGGCATAGGTGACAAGTTACACACAACCTTTATTACACAAAAGTAAAGCAGTGGCATTTGGACTTGCACACTTTCATGGTCTTTTCTTTTTGTTGGGGTTCATTTTCTTTCATTTTTTGACATTTTCTTTATTCTTTTTTCCCTTCGATTTTTTCTTTTAGGGCACACCCTCTTTACATTTTTTTATTTTTTTGATATTTTTACAAATATGGAAAACATTTGCAACAAGCAAAGGTATGAACATATTTCAGAGTTAAACCAAGTCAATCATGATATATGACACCTATTGGTATAGGGGCATAACATGGTCTATGATGCAATGACAGATCTTTGGGGCCACTTTGAAGAACAGTACCAACAAACACTCGACAAGGTACAACAGGGCTTGGAGGAATTGCAGGTCTAATTAGGTATCATTCAAGTGAGCGTGGGATAGGCGAGCGTGAATCAAGTGAGCTTGAAACAAGCGAGTGGGTTAGCCCTGGAAGCATAAATCACACTAGATCTTTGCACAGTACAATTTCCAGAGGGATCCCTGCATGTCGATTTAGTAGAAGGCATGGCACACCTATTACATATGAAGGAATTGAGTCTGAACCTGGCCACGCTTCCTATTTAGACTCTGCATGAGCTACACTAAGGGGTGTTGGACGAGCTCCGAATTAGGGAATAACACACACCATTGATCATCAAAGAGGTAAAAGCAAATAGTCAATGTTTCTTTGTGGAAAAGGCATAGGCCCTCAAGGAAAAGGAGGAGGTAATGAGGCGAAGTCAGAAATTGGAAGATGATATTGCATAGGCCTATAGTGAGCTCCCCAAGCTCGAGATTTTGGTTGAAGCGGCGTCTATAGAAAATATCTAGAAGATAGCTGCCACAGTAAAGGAATCCCAGGAAGAAATAGGGGAAGTCAGGTTTGAGCTGTAGCTGCAAATATGTGAGTTACAACTTAAGCTACATCCAACTACCCCTCCAGAGGTCTGAGAGCAATGCAGAGATGCTATCAAAGAAGAGATGGCCACTTTGGATGCTGTAGTCATGGGCTGCACTCAGTTATTTTAACATGCCATGGAATTATGGACCTCGCTATAAGAGGATCCTACTCTGCAGAAATTTGAAGCGGACATTAGGGAGAAGTAGAGGCATTTTGATGAAATCTGGTCGACAGTGCGAACCTTAGCTCTAGTGCAAAGGTTCACCAGGTTATAGGAAGACAAGCTAATCTAGAGCGAAATTGATGAGCTGTGTCGCAAGTGTTGTAGCTCTGATACCACTTGTTATAGATCCAACCCAGAAATACTGTAGATCTGATCCAAAAATATAAGATAATAGAAATAACCCAAGAATAACAAGATCGAAATAGATAGAAATGCTTCTTTATTGATCAAACCCTTAAGGTAGGGAAACACCATACATTCACTCCTTAAGGAAGGAGAACACTCCACAAGCCATATGCCTGTTCATACAATAATCCTTCACTCTCTTCCATGTGGAGTCTCTAGCCTCTATATAGGCCTCATACATACAATACCATGGGCCATTACCATGGTTCCCTCATACCATCAACTAATACCATGGGCCCATTATATTATTATTAACTACTTGTGGTCCCTTACATGACATGGATTAACCACCTTATTTATTACTATGGCCCATCCCATTATTACATTATTACCTTGGGTACCTCCCTTGGTACCCCATATTATCCCCCCTAGGTATATAACATTCCACCCCCCTAAGCATGCTTCGTCCCCGAAACATGGGAAGAACATAAATAATAAGATCTACTCAAAAGAGTATTCCACTGGTACCATGCACGTGCATCTAGCCATCCAAGAGAAAGGTGAACCCGCGGTCTCGCTGGTGTCTCGCTCGCTTGAGATGGAAGTTGACTGTGGTAGCTCTTCTGTGTTGATGTGTGGTAGGTGGATCTTGGCTCCTCTCTATCTATCCTGCGGGGGTTGTTGTCCGTGTGGCTAATTGGTTGCCATCTTGATGGTTGTCTTGCGGGGTGATGTGGGTGATGATATGTTGAAGTTTTAACCCACGATGGTTTTTTCTTTAATTCACCCTGCTGTGGTGCCTGTTGTGGTGTCTTCTTTTCCAATATGACTTCAACCACTAAGCCCTCATCTGATGTACCTGTAACCTTTTCTGCTTCAGCCTCTGTTTGTGTTTGATTGTCGATCATTAAAGGCTCATCATCTGATATGTCAGTCCCTGAAACATCTTCTGCTTCAGCCTCTACCTGTTTATTGATGGAAATATCCTGTAATGTAATTTTCTTCTTTTTATACCAGAGCTTCAGGAATTTCTTCTGCACATTAATATTGATAGTACCCGCAGATTCCATCCAAGGATATCCCAAAACAACATCCATATCATCCATCTCTGAAGTATAAAAATCACCATGCAACACATACTTATCCATAGAAAGCTTCAAATCCTTATAAATTTGAACATCCTCATCGTCAACCTGTGTATTTTCAATTTGTTTTGCTAGAACTTGCAATTTTTTTGCCAAGTTGACATTTATGAGATTTTGCTTACAACTCGGATTTATAGAAACAATGATTTTCTCCTTCTGAATCAATCCATGAACTTGCAATACAGAGATACCAACAAAAAATAACCCTTTTGGTTCCTTGGTTTCCTTATTTTCTATAAAAATACGGTCAAAGCGCTCTATAAGAGCTTTTTTGAAGGCATCCCAAGTAAAAAACCTTCCATTGGAATGTTGATGCTCTTGCCACCATTGTCGTCTTTCATTGTCCAAGTACATGCTTCCCACCATAAGCTGAGTCTCATTATCATAGACGTGATCCAAATATTTCTCTATTTGTGCTAGCCATTTAGCTGGATGAGAGCCATCAAATTTATACAAGTCCCTCAAAGCCCGATCTAGGCCCGCCATCACAAAAAATATTGGCAAAAATTTAAAATGGTCACAATTCCGTCAATATTGCTTAGAATCCCTATTATAGCCTGTTTTTAGAAATGGAACAATCATTTTGCATCTACCCATGTGGTATAAATCTTGATCCAGGCACTTGGAATTTCAGATCCGTGCTGCAACTCCCCCGTTGTCACCCAAAATTTCTTAAAAAAGAGCCGATTTTAGATTAGCGATATCTCCCTCATCCGGACTCCGATTCGACTGATTTTTTTTTGAAAATTGGGTATTTTTTCACAAAGAATCCAGATCTACAAATATATTTTTCAGATCGTGCACCAGGACGTCCAAATCTGTGCCGCAAACTCGCTGCCCTGAAAAATGTCTGCGACCCCACTGATTTTTAGAACAGTGATATCTCCTTCATCCGGACTCCGATTCAACCGATTTTTTTTTGAATTCAACTATTTTTGCACAAAGAATCCAGATCTATAATTATATTTTATAGATCTTGCACCAAAATGTACAGATATGATCTGCAAACTCGCCGCCCCCGAAATCCTGCAAAAATAATAAAAAAAAAATTCCACTTTTTTGCCCAAGAAAGTGCTCTGATACCACTTGTTGTAGATCTATCCCAGAAATATATGATAATATAAATAAACCCAAGAATAACAAGATCGAAATAGATAGAAATGATTCTTTATTGATCAAACCCTTAAGGTAGGGCAACACCATACATTCACTCCTTAAGGAAGGAGAACACTCCACAAGCCATATGCCTGTTCGTACAATAATCCTTCACTCTCTTCCATGTGGAGTCTCTAGCCTCTATATAGGCCTCATACATACAATACCATGGGCCATTACCATGGTTCCCTCATACCATCAACTAATACCATGGGTCCATTACATTAGTATTAACGGCTTGTGGTCCCTTACATGACATGGGTTAACCACCTTATTTATTACTATGGCCCATCCCATTATTACATTATTACCTTGGGTACCTACCTTGGTACCCCATATTATCCCCCCTAGGTATATAACATTTTTATCCCTCTGATACCACTTGTTGTAGCTCTGACACCACTTGTTGTAGATCTAACCCAAAGATATTATGATAATAGAAATAACCCAAGAATAACAAGATAGAAATAGATAGAAATTCTTCTTTATTGATCAAACCCTTAAGGTAGGGCAACACCATACATTCACTCCTTAAGGAAGGAGAACACTCCACAAGCCATATGCCTGTTCATACAATAATCCTTCACTCTCTTCCATGTGGAGTCTCTAGCCTCTATATAGGCCTCATACATACAATACCATGGGCCATTACCATGGTTCCCTCATACCATCAACTAATACCATGGGCCCATTACATTATTATTAACTACTTGTGGTCCCTTACATGACATGGGTTAACCACCTTATTTATTACTATGGCCCATCCCATTATTACATTATTACCTTGGGTACCTCCCTTGGTACCCCATATTATCCCCCCTAGGTATATAACAACAAGGAAGCCATCCTATCTTCAAGGATGCAACCTTAGGTGGATGAGGCTAATCAGTTGACATTTTCAGTATAGGGCAAGCTAAAAGCCATGTAACAAAAATAGAGAACAATGGGCCTTGCAGTTGAAGGCCCAACCGTGGAGAAATTAGTTGAAGAAGTTCATCAGGCCGCTGCGTAAGGGTGGTAGACTTGCAAGTTTTGAATATTGAATTGAGTGAGGTGCAGGCAAAGATCGAGGTGCCACCAGTAGAATGACTCAAGGATGAGTCACGACTTTGAGTTGGGGGCCCGTTGAGACAGGGTCCTCTGAGGTTAATTTTGTAATAGTTTTTGTTATCTTTGTAAAGTCTTTGCATTTTGAGGAGCAGAGCGTGAAGGTCATTAGAAGTCAAAGGGGCTTTAGGAAGGTCAAAACCTCTTAGTTTATTCGTGAACCATGGTATTGTAATGAAAGAAGCTATATAAAGGAGTCATAGCGAGTCACAGGAAGCTAGTTAGTTAATAATTGAAGATCTATGTATGGGAAAGTGATCTAAGGGAGAAACGTTTGTTTTCTATACTTAGGCGAAGGGAAAGGCTCCTGCAACTGTGTGCGTTGAGACCTTGGTAAGTACACAACTAAGTGCATGGGCCCTTGCATTTGTGTGCGTAAGGAAGAAAGAGTCTGTAATAGAAGGATTGATCATAATAAAGACTATTTTGGAGCAATATCTGTGTATCTGTGACTTTAAGTTTACTTGTACATTTTCTGTGTATTCACTCTGATTTTTGCATTTGTCTGAATAAAAACTTAATTGATGTGCGAAAGTAGTAGATCTATTAGTTTACTTGATGTTATGAATGTTTAATGCAATCGGCGCAGAGTTAGAAGCTATTATCTGTAAGTTATCTTAATTTCCGCAATTCAAGGGTTAGGGTTAACGAATGTCGGAATAAAGCCCTAAGAATCATAGAAACACATGACACAAAACCCTAGATGTAGAAACCTGGATCTTTCATCCCACAACACTTCTTTGGGTGAGACTATAGCTCGTGCTACGCAGGTTGTTGCCGAAAGGGCCAGTAGTGAATGGTTTTATGGGTTGGCGCAACTAACTCTAAATATGGGTCCAGACCCCCTCAAGCGAACAAACCACGAGTGACCAATTATTTATGTAGCATCTGCTCCTAGTTAGGGAATTCGACCACCTAGGAAACCCTTCTTCTTGGCTTCTAACATATTTCCAAACTATCCTTTCCTAGAAAACCATCCACTAGCATCAATTAAAACTGAACACATTAATACAATACATACCTAGCCTTGCTCAGATTCTGTTTCACCCTAGTGCAGTCTGCTACATGCTCAATCATAAGTCACACTGCAACCTTCCTCCACTCGGTTTCTTGCACTTGTGTGCTCTTTCACTCGCACATTCATGCACTCACATGTTCCCACACTCGTGCGTTCCTGCACCTTCATTCCTGCACTCACGCATTCCTACACTCGAGCTTCTCATACTCACAATGCCTTTCTTGATGTGTAGACTATGAAATGTGCTTCTTAAATATGTCTAAATGCATCACAATTGACCTATATTTATAGGCATTAAGTGGCTCTAATGAATTTGTCTTTGGGCACTACTTAAAACTCAAGTCGACCTACCCAACTAGACAAATTTACCCATCTTAACTTCAAAAGTCCATTTCTCTTCAATCACGACTTGAAATCAGATGATTTTCAATGCGTTGGATTCATATCGATGAGTACTATCATCCTCATCCATCACATGTCTAAATATATCCATAGTTTTTTCCATAACATCGATGGGTGCAAAAATGAAAGCTTGGGTTTCAAGCCCACAAGGCCATTTGTGGAGCTCCTTCCTCCAAACCCTCAATCCTCAATGCTTGGAATACCTCCCAATCTAAAAAAATCAACAATACCTCTTAGCAAGGGAGGTACTTCCAAGAATAGGAAGCAACCATCATCATCGGTGACACTAGCCCATCTGGTGTCCATCACTGCAACATACCCTGTAGAATGAACTCGACAACCTCAATAATGCCTTTGCCTCACCACATCTGAACCTGAAGATCCCAAACCTCCATAGGGCTTCTCCCTCTAAGGCCAGACTCCCTCTCAGCCTACAATATCTTCATTGGCTCAGTCCTGCAAGAACTCATCCTCCTGGATCAAATGCCACTCATGAAAATCCCTCCAATCTGGTGGCCTGGGTGCAGGTGATATTGACAAATGCCCTAGTCCTGATATAATTTCCTCTAATTCTGGTTGAAACCCTTCTTCAATCCTAATTGGATTATCAAACATCTATTCCTATACTAACTGTTTCATAATTTCCCCCCTTTTAGCCACTATTACCAATTCCTTTCCTTTAATCGCCCCAACCGTTGTTATCGGGAATAGTTTACATATGTTAGAAAATTATATATATTACGGAGCAATGGAACACATAAAATATTGTAGAAATATAAACAAAGAAAAAGCATAAAATAAGAGAGACACAGATATACGTGGTTCACCTAGTTTGGGCTACGTCCACGAAGAAACAACCAGTTCTTCCTTTTATATTATCCAACAAACTGAAGAGATACAACCTACAGTAGATCCACTGTAACACCCGCTTCACTCTCAATCTCCTCTCTCTTTCTCACTCAGAATACAGATCTACATAGACGTAATACAATTCCCTCATATAGAGTGAGGGGTTGCCTTCTAGGGTAAAAAACCCTAAATTAAACATAACTTCTATCGTCGGATCTCCACCTAGTGAATAGCCTAGATTGACTAGAAATTACTATACTTTTACATGGCAATTTTACATCTATTCTTAGCTTTGGGGGCGCTACCCCCGAAACCCCTCGCCAGGGGGGGGCTCCCCAAAGGTCGTAGCCACCCCCCTTGGACCCCCCCTGCAGCGAATATTTTTTGGGCTGCCATTTCGAACTAGGGTACAATGTGGCGATACCTTTGAATACAGAAGATAATCAGGCTCCACAACCAACAATCTCCCACTTGGAGACTGATTATAGAAACTCCACCGCTGGTTCATTTGTTGGACAATGACTCCTCTTTGGACCTGGCTGTTTCTCATCTTCTTCATCATACTTGAAGACCAATTGAAAATGAGCATATTCTCAGTTTCTCCTTGGTTACAACTTTTGTTAGCATATCTGCATGATTCTGGCTAGTGTGTATCTTTTCCAGCTTCAACACTCCATCTTCCTACACTGATTGTATGAAATGGTACTTGAGTTGTATGTGTTTAGTCCTAGAATGAAATGTTGAGTTCTTTGCAAGATGAATGGCACTTTGACTATCACTGTATAACATGCCCATATCATGCTCCTTTCCCAATTCACCCATAAACCTTTGTAACCAAATCATTTCTTTACTAGCCTCTGTAGTAGCAACATACTCTGCTTCTATTATTGAAAGTGCAACAACACTTTGGATTTTTGAAACCCAACTGACAGCTATTCCACCTATAGTAAATACATATCCTGTAGTGCTCCTCCTGTTATCTATGTCACCTGCCATATCTGCATCAACATATCCATGTAGAGAAATGTTTGAACCACCAAAACATAATGCTTGATTTGTGGTACCTTTCAAATATCTGAGAATCCATTTCACTGCCATCTAATGTTCCTTTCCTAGATTGTTCATGTACCTGCTTACAACTCCTACTGCATGTGCAATATCAGGCCTTGTGCAGACCATTGCATACATTAAGCTTCCAACTGCTGATGCATATGGAACTTTAGAAATATAATCCATGTCTTCTTAGGTTTTTGGGCACATTTCCTTACTATGTTTAAAATGGCTAGCAAAAGGTGTACTAACTAGTTTTGCATTGTGCATATTAAATATTTTCAACACCTTTTGTATGTACTCATTCTAAGACAATGTTACTTTGCAATCTTTCCTGTCTCTAATTATTCTCATACCAAGGATTTGTTTTGCAGCTCCCAAATCCTTCATTGCAAATGAATTAGCCAATTTTATTTTGAGCACATTCTGTTAGGATATTCCGACACATAGGAAATAGTTAAGTACAACTTGGTCTAGTATAGAGTTAGGTATAGAGTTAGGTAAAGTGTGTTTCTTTACTATGTACATTTTGTAACTTACAATCCGATGGTCACGATATGTAGTGATCCGATGGTTCATTCTCTCCTCGGTATTACCGACACTTGATCCGTGGCTTAACACCCGATTGGTCCATGATCTCTATTTAAAGAGCATGGAGGGTCATTTGTAGGGTAATCCGTCTATGAGAGAAGCATATGTAAATTTTCATTCTTTTATTAATAAATTGCCTGAAGTTGTCACGTTGGCTCAGGCCGTGGACTGTTTCCCTCTTTGGGTTTTAACCACGTCAAAATACTGGTGTATTGATCTGTGATCTGTTTGTGAGCGGTGTCCTTTGGTGTTCTGTCTGAGGAACTTACCCTGTAAATTCCTACATGGTATCAGAGCTATTTGAGGGCCGCGTCCATTGGTGATCCAAATCTGAAGCCGGTAGAACTGCATCCGGCTGCCGTTTCCTAGATCTACCGTTTCTGACTACTTTCGGGCCTAGAGGACTGCTCTGTTGTGTTGGGAGCATCTGTTCCAGTGAGGAACCCCTTTTGTTTCACGCGAAAAGGTTTCTGGTAGACCTAACTGCATCATTTTTAAGATCTGGAGGTATACAATGTTTATTTGCAATTTACAGTTATTTTCTCTCTGTTTATTTCGATTTTCGGTTTATTTAGCTTTTTTTATTACCGAATCTATACCTTTCATTTATGCGTATGCTCTTTGCCCTGTGACTCTGTGCGATCTGGGCAAATCAGAAATAGAAAGGAAGGATTTTTCTCATGCGTATGCTCTTTTCCGCTGCGCCTTAGTGTGATCTCGGAAAATCAGAAACATTGAGGAAAATATTTAGTTTCCGGCTAAAGCTAACTTCGAGCTGCAAGGTTCGTTTTTGAAAATATTTAGTTTCCAGCTAAAGCTAACTTCGAGTCGTAAGGTTCGTTTTTTTTGTATGTCCGTGTTGGGTTTTGTGTTTTTTGTTTTGTAGGGAAAAAAAGCTTTCTCAAAGCAAGCACGCAACCCAAAGCATCAACCCCCCCCCCTCCCCCTCTCTCTCTCTCTCACTTGGTGCAAAGCTAATTTATGAGAGTAGAGGTCTTGGGTTCAAGTCTCCATTTTGTGGGGGCGGATTTTTCATTTCCGCACATTCCTGCACTTCGTCGGCGACTTCATCAAATTTTCTTCAAAAAGCCATAACTTCTTCATCCGGAAGCCGTTTTCAGAACCGTTTTTTTTGAAACAGCCTAATTTTTCAAGATATTTCCATTGAAACACTTAGTTTCAGCATCTATAGCTTCAATTTTTTTTTTAAATGGAAAGTCCATGCCAAGTTATTCTTGACAACACCAACTACTTCCAATGGTGGTCCTACATTGTGGATTTACTTAGAAGTAAAGGTCTTTACAGAATAGTCATAGGCCAAGAGACCAAACCAAAAGATGAAGACAAGGCAGCTAAATGGGAAAATAGACAAGACCAAGCACGTGGGTTGATAGGGATGTCTATTTCTCCAGATCTTAGATTCCATATTGTAGAACTTGATACTCCTGATGAAGCAATGAAACAGATTACTAAAGTCTTTGGAATTAAAAATGAACTTAAAGCCCATCAACTTGAAAATGAATTGCTTACATTGGACCCCAATAATTTTTCTTGCATTGAAGATTTTTTGTCCAAGTTCAAGACCCTTAGACTTCTCTTGGAAGGTGTTAAGGTTAAGAAAGAAGATAGTAGCCTTATCTACTCCATTCTTACTAAGTTGGGACCAGCCTATTCTGTGTTTGTTTCCACCTTCCATTCTACAAGAGAAGCCTTCATTTCTCAAGGACAAACCTACAAGTCCCCTTCCTTTCATTCCTTTTGTGATTCTTTAATAAGAGAACAAGAAAAACTTTTACACCTTGGTCTTCTTCATCTTGGAAACTCTTCTAAGAAAGCGTTAGCCGCCCAATAACAACCAAATCCAAAGAATCCTAAGAAGTTGTATCCTAAAAAGAATGGTCCTAAACCAAACAAGGGTCCTAAGCAATTTCAGCCTCAAAATGAAAAATCATTTCAACAAAATGATAAGACAAATAAAAACAAAGGGAAGAAGACTGATAGACATTGCGACTTTTGTAATCGAGATGGCCACTTATAATCCAAATGATTTAAGAAGATGGAAGCCTTGGAAGCAGCAATGAAGAAGCATAACATCCATTTGGAGCACTCTTCAACTTCAACTTCATCTTCAGGAATGGCACTTTCTACATGTGGTTGTCAAGCATCTCAGTCTGGCTATGCACTAAATGTATCTTCTTCTTCTCATTCTCATGAGTGGCTCATTGATTCTGGAGCTTCTTATCACATGGCCAAAAACAAAGCCATGTTTTCTTCTTTAAATGATTGTAACACCAAAAATATATATGTTGGTGATGATAGATCTCTTAGTGTTGTAGGGACTGGAACTGTTCATATAGACAATGGTCAGTTTAATGATGTATTATGTGTTCCAACCTTATCCTACAACCTTCTATCTGTATATCAGATAACTCATTCAGGTGAAGGTAAAATCGTTGAATTTGCACCTCACGATGTTGTAATTAAGGGCCTAAGAGATCCTAGACAGATTTTAGCTACTGGCATTGCTGATGATTCTACAAGGTTGTATAAGTTTCACAACTTTGGGTCATCAAATCTTCCCGCAGTATTTGTTGCTCATAATGATGAAGTGAGCAAACTTTGGCATGAGCGATTTTGTCACTTAAACTATCTCTCTCTTCAGAATCTATGTAAAGAAAATATGGCGACAGGTCTTCCAATGGTATCTTGCAGAGATGGTGTTTGTTCTGGATGTGTACTCGGAAAACATCATCGGGACAGTTTTGAAAAGCGTGCCTCTTGGCACACCTCAGCCCCTTTACAGCTTGTGCATAGTGATTTATGTGGTCCACTTCCAATTGCTTCATTCTCTGGCTACAAGTATTTCTTAACTTTCATTGATGATTTCTCCAGGCGCACTTGGGTATACTTCTTAAACCTCAAGAGTGAAGAATTTAACATGTTCTTGGCCTTTAAGGCCTTTGTTGAAAAACAATCTGGACATCAAATTCTTAAGCTAAGATCTGATAATGGAAGAGAATATGTTAAAAACACATTCATCAACTTTTGCATTGAGAATGGAATTCAAATGCAACATACTGTTCCATATACTCCACAACAAAATGGTGTAGCTGAAAGGAAGAATCGCACCTGAAAGGAAATGGCTAATTGTATGCTTCAATCTAAAGGACTTAGTCTTAGTTATTGGGCAGAAGCAATTAACTGTGCAAATTACATAATAAATCGCACTCCTACTAAGGTTTTAAAGAATATCACTCCAGAAGAAGCATGGAGCTCAATCAAACCAGATGTAAGTCACTTTCGTGTTTTTGGAAGTGAAGCATGGGCCCATATTCCAGATGAGAAACATAAAGCTTTAGAACCTAAGAGTGAAAAATGTATTTTTGTTGGATATTCTGAAGATGTCAAAGGTTATAGACTTATTCCACTTAAGTCCAAAAATGTTATCTTTAGAAGAGATGTAAAGTTTGCTGAAAATATATCGGCCTGCGAGCCTAGTTCGGCGGATGTGCCACCTCTCCCTATCTCTTCTACTTTTGAAAATATTTCTTCTTCAGATGATGAAAGTGAGGATGAAACTCCTCCCCCACCTTCTCAGGATCCTTCTTCAGTTCCTCAGCTTCCAAAATGGGTCTGTGCTACTCGGGATGCAGCAGGTGATCTTGCTGGTGATCCTACAGATCAGCAACGTAAACGTTCTCAGTTCGAGAGAGCCTCTTGTTTACTGGCTCAAGCTTCAGTGAATTATGATCCTGACACACCTTTGCAGAAGCTTCAGGCCATCTAGATTGGGAAGCAGCTATGAATGAAGAATATCATTCATTATTGGAAAATGATACATGGGATCTTGTTCCTCTATCAAAGGGACGAAAACTTGTTAGATGCAAATGGGTTTACAGAACCAAGTATGGACCAGATGGGAAAGTTGATAAACATAAAGCTCGTCTTGTTGCTAAGGGTTTTTCACAAGTTGAAGGCATTGACTACACTGAAACCTTCTCCCCTGTTGCCAAAATGAACTCTATCCGCCTTGTTCTTTCCCTTGCTGCTTCTTTCAAATGGGAAGTCCATCAGATGGATGTTAAATCCGCCTTCTTGCATGGGGACTTGCATGAAGAAATCTATATGGAACAACCTATTGGCTATATACAAACAGACTCCAGCCTTGTATGTCGGCTTAAGAAATCCCTTTATGGTCTCAAGAAAGCTCCTCGAGCTTGGTATTCCAAAATGGATAACTTTCTTTTAGAATCTGGCTTCTCTAGGTGTCATTCTGACAATACTGTCTACACCAAGAAAGTGGGCAAGTCTCTTATCATTCTTGTTCTTTATGTTGATGATCTTATCCTGACTGGTAGTGATCCCAACCTTATAAACCATGTGAAGTCTAGCCTTAAAAGGAAGTTTGAAATGACAGAATTAGGACACTTACATTATTTTCTCGGTCTTCAAGTCTTGCAATCCAAGGAAGGTATTTCCCTTTCTTAGTCCAAGTATACCTGTGATATTCTACGCCATTTTCACATGGAAGACTTTAAGCCAGACCCTTCTCCTTTTCAGTCTGGAGTCAAACTTTCAGTCACTTGTACTTCTCCTGAAGTTGATGCTACCTTATACCGTCAACTTGTAGGAAAATTTTTGTATCTAACCCATAATCGTCCTGACCTTTCCTTTACTGTTGGCCTTGTTGCTCGGTTTATGCAAAAACCACGTGAAAGTCATTGGAAAGCAACTAAAAGAATACTTCGTTATGTTCGAGGTATAGTTCAGTTTGGGATTCATTATAATGCCGAAGTATCTCCTCTATTGGTTGGTTTCACTGATTCCAATTGGGCTGGTGGCCCTGATGATCGGAAGTCTACTGTAGGTTATGTGTTCACTCTTGGTTCAAGACCTATTACATGGGCTTGCAAGAAACAAGGTGCCATTTCTCTTTCTTCAGCAGAATAAGAGTATCGTGGTGTCGTAGAAGCTAGTAAGGAAGCCTTGTGGCTTCGTCAGATCATGTCAGAGTTTGGCTTTCAGCAGTAGCATCCGACTACACTTTGGTGTGATAATCAAAGTGCCATTCAACTATGCAAAGATCTAGTCTAACATCAGCACAACAAACACATTGAACTGCACATGTACTTCATCAGAAAGCTCATTCATGACCATGTTCTTGAAGTGCAATATTGTTCAACAGATGATCAAGTTGCAGACATCTTTACAAAGGCTCTCACAGAGGCGAAGTTCACTAAACTTTGATTTATGGTTGGATTTCAGGAAGTTGTCACTAAGGGGGGATAGACTCTAGTGCCTCCTTCCTTCTCCTATTGTGTCATATTTGTAAATCCTTCAATCCTATCCCAAGTTGTTCTTAAGGGGGGATGTTAGGATATTTCGACACATAGGAAATAGTTAAATACAACTTGGTCTAGTATAGAGTTAGGTATAGAGTTAGGTAAAGTGTGTTTCTTTACTATGTACATTTTGTAACTTACAATCCGATGGTCACGATATGTAGTGACCCGATGGTTCATTCTCTCGTCGGTATTACCGACACTTGATCCATGGCTTAACACCCGATTGGTCCATGATCTCTATTTAAAGAGCATGGAGGGTCATTTGTAGGGTAATCCGCCTATGAGAGAAGCATATGTAAATTTTCATTCTTTTATTAATAAATTGCCTGAAGTGGCCGCGTTGGCTCAGGCCGTGGACTGTTTCCCTCTTTGAGGGTTTTAACCACGTCAAAATACTGGTGTATTGATCTGTTATCTGTTTGTGAGCGGTGTCCTTTGGTGTTCTGTTTGAGGAACTTACCCTGTAAATTCCTACACATTTATTTCCTGCATGTTAGACCCTGCAACAAGCATGTCATCTACATACAATAACAATATAATATAGTTGCCATCATTTTGATTTTTCAGATAGACACAATGATCAGAGTGACATCTAGTATAACCTTGTTCAGACATAAACTTGTCAAATTTTAGATACCACTGCCTTGGAGCCTGTTTTAAGTTGTACAAGCTCTTCTTCAACCTGCACACTAGTTTCTCCTTCCCTTTTACCTCATATCCTTGTGGCTGCTACATATATATCTCTTCCTCCAAATCCCCATGGAGAAAGGTTTTCTTTACATCTAACTGCTCAAGATGCAAATCTTCAACTTCTACTAGACTTATAATAGTTTTGATTGAAGTCATTTTAACAACAGGAGAAAATATTTCATCAAAATCAATACCTTTCTTCTGTGAAAATACCTTCACCACAAGTCTAGATTTGTACCTCTATTTTCCTCCATCTTCTTCCTTCAGCCTGTAAACCCATTTATTCTGCAATGTAGTTTTACCTGCAGGCAACCTGACTAAATCCCAAGTTTGATTATGCATTAAGGAGTCCATCTCTTCTTCCATGGCTAGCTCCCACTTCTTCCTACTTTCAACCTGCATTACTTCTTCATAACATTTGGGTTCACCAGAATCAGTCAACAATAAATAATATAATGAAGGGGAGTATCGTTCAGGGGTCTACTTATCCTGGTAGATCTTCTAACACCACTTTTAGGTGCTTGGGGTTCCTGTTGTTGTTGTAGTGGTTGCTATTGTTGTGGTTGTTGATTATTATTATTTTCAGACACCTTTACTTTTTCAGTGATCTCGTCAAGAACTGTGTATTCCTTGTTTTCTTTTTCCTGTTTCTTTTCCTGCAACTGATTCTTATACAATACCTTTTCATTGAATATTACATCTTTGCTCCTAATGATTTTGTGATTTTCATAGTCATATAAGCGATAACCAAAATCATTAACACCATATCCAATAAAGGTACATTTCTTTGATTTTTCCTCAAGATTTGTTCTATTTTCTTTATTAATATGGACAAAGGCCTCACAACCAAAAGGCTTTAAAAAGGAGTAGTTTACCTTTTTACCTGTCTATGCTTCCTCTGGAACACCACCATCCAAGGAACTTGAAGGCCCTCTGTTTATTAGATAAACAATAGTATCTACAACATCTGCCCAAAATTGTAAAGGCAATCTTGCATGCAATCTCATGCACCTTGCACGCTCCATGATTGTTCTGTTCATCCTTTCTGACACACCATTTTCTTGTAGTGCTCTTGGATCTGTCTTCTCTCTGCGAATTCCATGCTCTGAACAGTACCTATCAAACTTGTTGCTGTAATATTCACCTCCATTGTCTGATCTGAGACACTTCAATTTCTTTCCTGTCTCAATCTCAACCAAAGCTTTCCATTTCTTGAAAGTATCAAATACATCAGACATCCAAGTTTTTCTAGTTGCATCATTAATAAAAGTAACATAATAATGAGAGCCACTGAGAGATGATACCTGATTAGGTCCCCATACATCTGTATGCACAAGCTCTAATTTTTCACTCTTCTTTTCTTTCCCAACTCTGAGAAATCTAACTCTCTTCTGTTTTCCATAAATGCAATTCTCATAGAAGTCCAAATCAACATTCTTCAAACCTGGCAACAAATTCTTTGAGTGAAGGACCTTCATCCGCTTCTCACTCATGTGTCCGAGCCTATGATGCCATAATGCTGCATCTGCTCCTTTGGAAGTTAAAGCATTAACAGAGTTAGAAATACCATTGCATAAATACAATGTACCAACCTTTTCACCTTTTGCTATTACCAGAGATCCTTTGGTGACCTTCCAAGCTTTATCTGTGAAAGTTGTCACACAACCTTCACCGCCTAACTGCCCTGTTGAAATCAGATTTTTCTTTAGATCTGGAGCATGCCTTACCTCATTTAGTAGCCATTGGTTTCCATTCTGCTGTTTTACAAGAACCTTACCCATTCCAACAATTTTACAGGGTTTATCATCACCCAAACGGACTTGTCCAAAATCTCCTTGAACATAGTCATGAAAGTATTTCGTATCAGGTGTGGCATGGAATGAAGCCCCTGAATCTACCGCCCAGGAATTAGTAATATTTTTGAAAGAAAGAATCAAAGCATCTTGTAACACCTCACCTGTCACATTTGCTTCATGATTTTTTTCTTGCTGTGCATCTCCTTCTTTTCCCTTCCGAGATCTACAGTCTTTCTTTAGGTGTCGTTTCTTTCCACATTTCCAGTAGACTATCCCTGATCTGGACTTGGATCTTACTTTCCTTGATTTACTGTGATATCCTAAGCTCTTTCCTCTTTCCATTTTTCTTCCCCTAGACTCTACACTCAAAGCATTACCCAATGTCTCATTGGAGCTTTTCCATCGCATTTCCTCACTAAGGATAGCACCGACAACATCATGAAACTTTAAAGTACTAGATCCAAAAATAGAGTTACTAATGGCCATTACTAAACCATTCCAAGTTTCCGGTAATGAGCACAAGAATAACAGAGCTCTAACTTCATCATCAAAATTTACCCCTACAGAACTTAACTGACTTGTAATAGTATTAAAATCATTTAAATGGTCTGCATCAGATCCACCTTCCGACATCTTCATCTTAAATAAACGCTTCATAAGAAATACCTTATTTGAGGCCGAGGGTTTTTGATATAGTTTCGCCAATGCCTTAATAAAACCCTCTGTTGTTGTTTCCTTCGAAATGTTGAAGGCGACCAACGCTGCGAGGCACAATCGTACTGTTCCGAGTGCCTTTCTATCGAGAAGGTTCCATTCTTCATCTGTCATACCCGTTGGCATCTTTGCTTTTTTGCCCAATGGTAGGTATAGATCTTTATGATACAAATAATATTCCATCTGCATCTTCCACAGCGAGAAGTTTTGGCCATTAAATTTCTCAACCCTAAACTTACCATCTTCCACCATTGCTCCCACTCGAACCAGGAATCCTTCTCTCCTGCGAGTTTGTCAGCCAAAAAAAGACCTTCGGCTCTGATACCAGTTGTTAGAAAATTATATATTATGGAGCAATGGAACACATAAAATATTGCAGAAATATAAACACAGAAAACGCATAAAACAAGAGAGACACAGATATACATGGTTCACCTAGTTTGGACTACGTCCACGGAGAAACAACCAATCCTTCCTTTTATATTATCCAACAAACTGAAGAGATACAACCTACAGCAGATCCGCTGTAACGCCCTCTTCGCTCTCAATCTCCTCTCTCTTTCTCACTCAGAATACAGATCTACATAGGCGCAATACAATTCCCTCATATATAGTGAAGTGTTGCCTTCTAGGGCAAAAAACCCTAAATTAAACATAACTTCTATCGTTAGATATTTGCCTAATGAACGACCCAGATTGACTAGAAATTACTATATTTTTTAGAGCAGCCCTGTAGCGAATATTTTTCGGGCGGCGTTCCCGCCACATTTTGAACTGGGGTCCAATGTGGCCATACCTTTGAATATAGAAGATAATCAGGCTCCACACCCAACAACACAATAGAGCCTCTTTCCCTCTATCGGCACTGTAATTCCATGGGAATTACAAAATACACTATGGGTGGGATTTTGAGTGGAATTAACACTATTGTGCATAAAATACACTATCGGCGACTCCACACTACCATAAAGTGATTACCCGTGGAAATACACTATTGGCGGGGTTAATGGTCATAGTGCTATTTCACAAGAAATTACACAATCGACAGGGGTTTTACAAAGGAGAGCATTAATATACAAATCCACTATCGGCGGTGCTTTATTCAAAAAAATGGAATAACACTATCGCAATCGCTATCGGCAGTTCCTATGGAACAGAACATAACATAACAGTTCTTCCAATGCGATAACACATGGAGTTATCGACAATCGTAGTCGGTGATTCCAATGTCTCCTTGCCAGACTTCCTCTAGTTAAAGACTTGCGAATGCGATAAGCCGCAGACCTGATAGGTTATTAAAGCCTCCTTTATATTGTTTCGGATCCAAAAGTCGCACTTCGGACGTCAACGCTTCGAAGGGCTAGTCCCTCCCCGCTCCAACACTACAATGCAATATTGGTTGCAGACCTTATAAGGATATCGACCACACTTAATAGAATTTCAAGTCTGGAACTTGATTCAGACTAAGTTTTCCATGGTTTTCCAGTGTAAACTAGAGTTTCTGCCTGCGAAACTCAACAATGCATATAAGGGAAACAAGGCATGCTGATATAAAGAAAACCCACTCCAACAGGCTTAAATCAATGTATTAGTTGGAAAATAAGGCCAAATCACTATTATAAAGACTCAGAAGGGAAAACGAAGTTGAATACACGCATAAATACTAGTTTAACAGGCAAATACAAGTTCAGATGCATAGAAAAGTTTTCGGAGGTCACCACACCTTCGGGGTCGACCAATACACAGAGAAATCCCCTCTTCCTTTGAGAAATATGCGATAAAAGCATAAGGTCAAAATCCCTTTACAATAACATCAAACTTACATATATACTGGTTCGTGCTAACAACCAGATCCTAAAACAGAGGCTCAATTTATTGCAACTATCAGTTCTGCGAGACATCCTCCTCGAAAATCTCCACTATGCTTAACTAATCCTATATGTTCAGCAAGGTATTCTCCTCGAGAACCTCCACTATGGATTAACTATTTAACATTTATTACATCATGATTTATCCCTAGATTCTATCTCTATGTTAAACTAGAAAAACATGGAAATTGATGGCTAAAGGATCCCACTCCTTTGCTTGTAGATTTTTTTGTATTTTTGGAATAAGTTTGAAGTTTTTTTCCCTCCAAGTCTCATGCTCTTGCATCAGACTCCTGAGGACAAAATTCTTCATGGGCTCCTGTCCATAAGCTCTTCTAAAAAATTGCCCAACTTCTGTAGCATGCTTTCTGTTACCCAAGTAGCTTCAACAATTGGCTAATCTTTCCATTTGACTAAATACTGAAAGTACTCCTATCCTCTGGTTTTCTTGAACACTTTCTTGTCCAAAATCCTTTCTGGCTATAATGCTTTTTTTGTAGGTACTGTTTTACCCATTCAATTTCTTGTGTCTTCAGATCTTCTTCTGTATCATCTGCAGTTTCACCTTCATACTTATACTGGTCAGCAACATTGAAAATTGGAGATATTCCAACATTAGGGGGTAATTCAATTTCATATGCATTTGTAGAAAACTTCCTTAACATTCTGCATGGTCCAATTTTCTTGAACTTTAATTTTTTATACTCCCTCTTTGGAAACCGTTCCTTTCTTAGGTGTGCTAAAACCAAATCTCCAACTTCAAAGTTCACCTCTCTTCTTCTCATGTATGCTCTGGTTTTGTACTTGATGTTGCTATGCTGTAGTTGTTGTTTCAATTGTTCATGTATTGCTTGCATTTCTGAAGAAAAATATTTTCCCTCTGCACTTCTCATTTCATCTTTTCCCAAGTTTCTTAACTCAGATACTCCTCTTGGATGCATTCCATAGACTATATGGAATGTACTCTATCCTGTAGTCCTGTCAAGTGAGTCATTATATGCATATTCAGCTTGTGCCAATACTCGATCCCATTGCTTTGGATTTTCTGCAGTAAGACTCCTTAAAAGATTTCCCAAACTCCTGTTCACAACTTCAGTCTATCCATCGGCCTGTGGATGATAGGCAGAACTGAAAATTAGTTTAGTTCCCAAATTCTTCCATAATGTCCTCCAAAAATGTACAATAAATTTGTAATCTATGTTTGAGACAATACTCTTAGGAAACCCATGCAATCTTACAATCTCCTTGAAAAACAAATTAGCAATGTGAGTAGCATCACTAGTTTTATAACATGGAATAAAATGTGCCATTTTTGAAAATAGGTCCACTACAACAAAAATTGAATCATTCCCTCTTTGAGTCTTTAGTAAGCCCAAAACAAAATCCATACTTACCATATCCCAAGGCCTATCTGGAATTGGTAATGGAACATACAAACCTGTGTAATGGAACTTCAGATCTCATTTTCGGCTAGAAATAAAATTTGTTCAACTATTCATAAGTCTTTGCTATATCAAAATGTTCTGCAAGCCCGCCACTATGTTTCTCTTTGATTAAGTTCTCCCTCATAGAACAATTTGGTATGCACAACTGATTTCTCTTAAAAAAAAGTCCATCTTGTAAGAAATAATCCAACCATTTATTCCTATCCATCAAAACAAGATTCTTACAAGCTTCAAATGCCTCTTTAAAATCTGAATTTGTTTCATATAATTCTTTAAGAAATTCAAAACCCAACACTTGAATTTGACTCTCTTGAAGTAATACATTTCTCTTGCTTAAGGCATTTGCAACTTTATTTGATTGGCCATTTATGTGCTTCAAGACAAAATTGAAACTTTGAAGATACTCTACCCATTTAGCATGTTTCTTGCTAAGTTTTGGCTGTTGCATAATATACTATAGTGCATGGTTATCTGAATAAAGTATGAACTCCTTTGACATCAGATAATGTCTCCATTTCTTCAATGACTACACAACTACATAGAACTCTTTATCATAAGAAGAATACTTCTTCTTTGAATCATTTGACTTTTCACTAAAATAAGCTATAGGTCTGTCTTCCTGACTTAAAACACCTCCAATAGCTTCTCCGCTGGCATCACATTTCACTTGGAAAGGCTTACTAAAATCAGGTAGAACCAAAATAGGTTTTTCAATGATTTTCTTCTTCAACAACTGAAAATTCTTTTCTGCTTTAGCAGTCCATCTAAATGGTTGGTTATCCTTGTTTATGGTCTCAATAATAGGAGGATTGATCTTACTAAAATTCTTTATGAATTTCCTATAAAAACTAGAAAGACCATGAAAACTTCTTACCTCAAAAAAACTTTTAGGTGAAGGCCACTCCATGATTGCCTTGATCTTTTTTGGATCCATCTTCAACCCTTCAGCAGAAATAACAAAACCCAAATACACTAAATCCTCTTTCATGAATGAACACTTCTTCAAATTCAACAATAATTTCCCCCGTTGTAACCTTTGTAAGACATAATTCAGATGTCTCATGTGCTCCTCCTTAGACCTGCTATAAACTAATATATCATCTAGATATACTATTACAAATTTACCAAGAAACTCTTTAAGAACTTCATTCATGAGTCTAATAAACATACTTGGTGCATTTGACAACCCAAAAGGCGTTACTCTCCGCTCATACAATTCCTCATTTGTCTTAAAGGAAATTTTCCACTCATCCCCTTCTCTTATCCTTATCTGATGATACCCACTTTTAAGATCTAGTTTTGTAAAATAGCTTTCCCCACTCAACCAATCCATTAAATCATAAATTCTAGGTAAAATAAATTTGTACCTGATTGTGATTTTATTGATGGCTCTTGAATCAATACACATTCTCCATCCTCTATCTTTCTTTGGACTCAACACTGTTAGTACTGCACAAGGCTCAAGCTTTCTCTGATCAGTCCTTTGTCAAGCAGTTCCTGAACCTGCTTCCTAACCTCTTCATTTTCTATAGGAGTCGTTCTGTAAGCTTCTTTGTTAGGTAGATTTTCTATAGGAATCAAATCTATATGATGGCTGATTCTTCTAATGGGTGGTAACTCATTAGGAAAATCATCAACAATGATATCACAATAGTTGTCTAACATTTCTTGAATTTCAATGGGTAAATCAAAAACTTTCGTAGAATTCATTATTACCTTGGGCTTGCAAATTACATCAAAATTTACCTCATTCTCTTCAATTTGCTGCAAGTATTCCTTTCCTCCTAGTAACAGAGTTTTTGGATCAATTTTCTTTCCTGATGCATCTTCTTCTCCCATAGGAAACAACGTATGATTGACACCATATTTACCAAACTTGTAGGTGTTTCTTTTCCCATCATGTAGAACTCCTCTGTCATATTGCCAAGGTCTTCCAAGAAATATGTGACACACATCCATTGGCATCACATCACATACAATTTTGTCTTTATATTTTCGCAACTGCAACTCCACTTCACACTGTTCATTCACTAACAACTGATGTCCCTTTTATAACCATGACACCTTGTAAGGTGTTGGATGTTTCATTGTCTTCAGCTTCAATTTCTCCACCACTTATGTAGAGACCAAATTATTAGTGCTGCCACTATCAATGATTATCTGACAACTTTTCCCTTGAACCTTACACACTGTTTTGAACAAAGTATTTCTTTATGATGGTTCAACTATCTCCTTTGCTGGCTTGAGCAAAACTTTATTGATTGCCAAAGATTCTCCTCTCTCTGTTATATTTTCTTCTTCTGTCACTGCTGCTGCTATTGCTTCTCCCTTAATTTGAGCAACAATTGCATTCCTATGGCTTGTTCTTGCATTCTCTAGGCACTCAAAAGGTCTGTGTCCCAGTTTGTTACATCTGTAACATCTTACTTCTCTTCCTCTTCCTCTACCTTATCTTCCTCTAGAAAAACTCCCTCTGCCACTTGCATCACCTCCTATGGTTGCATGCTGGGTTGAGCTGCTGCTAGGTCCATCTTTAGGTGCTGCAGATCTTCCTTTACCACCTTGACTTCCCCTTCCTCGGAAAGTACCTCTCCCTCTGGTAGACTACTTCCTCATGAGTTTTTCTTCAGCTTTCAATACCATCTGATAAGCTTCCTCTACTGTTTTAGGAGACAATACACATCTCATCTTGAATGTCCATCCTAAGACAATTCACATATATAGCCACCTTCTCATCTGTATCCTGAGTTTATCCAGCTCTTATGCTTACCTTATAGAATTCCTCTGTGTATTCTTTCACTGTCATAGACCTCTATCTAAGATTGTGCATCTGTCTGAACAAGGTTTGCTGATAATTACTTGGTAGGAACTTACCTCTTAGATTTGCTACCATCCTACTCTAATTTTTGATAATTTTCTTGCCAAGTCTCTTTCTTTATGCCTACACTCCATCCCACCAAAGCACTGCATGTCCTTTTAGCTTGGTGACAACAAACTTTACTTTCTTCTCATTTTCTGTTTCTTCATAGTCAAAGAATTTCTCCATGCCATTGATCCATTCTATCAATTCTTTTGGATTCAATCATCCTTCATATATTGAAACCTTAGTCTTTGGCCTAGTTGTGGATCTCAACACTGACTGGAAGAATCTCATCTGAGGAGTAACTGCTACAGTTTCCTCCTCTCCTTTAGCTTCAACCTCAGGCTCACTAATATCCCCATCATCTATATTTCTCTCTACTGCTAATGCCTCTAATCTAGCCTGCATCTGGTGCATAGATTCCATCACTTCATCATTTGCAACTGGTCGACCTCTTCCACCACGTCCTCATCCTCTTCCAACTTTGAAAGCCATATTAACTTTCCTTCTCCTTTTTCTGAGATTCAATTTAGTGTTAAAAGGTTGCTCTGATACCACTAATGGTAGCCTGGGTGCTGGTGATATTGAAAAATGCCCTAGTACTGATATAATTTCCTCTAATTTTGGCTGAAACCCTTCTTCAATCCTAACTGGAGTATCAGTCATCTATTCTTAGATTGACTGTTTCATAATTTCCCCCCTTTTAGCCACTATTACCAATCCCTTTCCTTTAATCGCCCCAACTCTTGTTATCAGGAATAGTTTACACAATAGAGCCTCTTTCCCTCTATCAGAACTGTAATTCCATGGGAATTACAAAATACACTATCGGAGGGATTTTGAGTGGAATTAACGCCATTGTGCATAAAATAAACTATCGGTGGGCTTTTGAGTGGAATTAATGCAATTGTGCATAAAATACACTATCAGCGACTCCACACTACCATAAAGAGATTACCCGTGGAAATACCCTATCGACGGGGTTAATGGTCGTAGTGCTATTTCACAAGCAATTACACTATTAGTGGGATTTTTACAAAGGAGAGCATTAATATACAAATATACTATCAGCGGCGCTTTATTCAAACAAATGGAATAACACTATCGATAGTTCCTATGGAACGAAACATAACATAACGGTCCTTCCGATACGATAACACGTGGAGTTATCGACAATTGCAGTTGGTGATTCCAATGTCTCCTTGCTAGACTTCCTCCACTTAAAGACTTGCGAATGTGATAAGTTGCAGACCCGATAGGTTATTAAAGCCTCATTTATATTGTTTCGGATCCGAAAGTCGCACTTCGGACGTCGGCGCTTTGGAGGGCTAGTCCCTCCCCCCTCCAACATTGCGATGCGATATTGGTTGCAGACTCGATAAGGGTATCGACCACACTTAATAGAATTTCAAGTCTAGAACTTGATTTTGACTAAGTTTTCCACGGTTTTCCAGTGTAAACTAGAGTTTCCACCTGCTGAACTCAACAATGCATATAAGGGAAATAGGGCATGTCGATATAAAGGAAAACCACTCCAATAGGCTTAAATCGAAGTATTAGTTGGAAAATAAGGCCAAATCACTATTATAAAGACTCAAAAGGGAAAACGAAGCCGAATACATGCATAAATACCAGTTTAACAGGAAAATACAAGTTCAAATGCACAGAAAGGTTTTCGGAGGTCACCACGCCTTCGGGATCGACCAATACACAGGGAAATCCTCTCTTCCTTTGAGAAATATATGATAAGAGCATGCGGTCAAAATCCCTTTACAATAACATCAAACTTACATATATACTAGTTCGTGCTAACAACCAAATCCTAAAATAGAGGCTTAATTTATTGCAACTATCAGTTCTGCAAGACATCCTCCTCGAGAATCTCCAGTATGCTTAACTAATCCTATCAGTTCAGCGAAGTACTCTCCTCGAGAACCTCCACTATGGCTTAACTATTTAACATTTATTACATCATGATTTATCCCTAGATTCTATCTCTATGTTAAACTAGAAAAGCATGGAAATTGATGGCTAAATAATCCCACTCCTTTTCTTGTAGTTTTTTTTTTGTATTTTTGGGATAAGTTTGAAGTTTTTTTTCCCTCCAAGTCTCATGCTCCTGCATCACAATCTCGGATATGCAACATCACGATCCAATGAAGACTTTAGCCTGCCAATTTGAAGTCCATTACATGAAGCCATCTCGATCAACTTGATCTCGTCCATGCCAAAGAAACCCTCGAGCTGTCCCAACCATCCATGACAAATCAATGGATGTCCATGATCAACAATATTTCGTACAACAATCTTTTGTTCACCAGGATCACCACCAATTCACTAGAACTCCCAACCAATCTCGCTGTTAATTCAATCATGACCACATCTCCATGTCTTCGGCTGAACTCTCTACTCCATGATCTAGACACCCACAACTCCCTCTAAGTTGCTTCGTTGTGCACACTCTTATTCACTATCCCTCAAAGTAGCTCATATTCGCTCTGATACCATTTTGTTTTTCCATGATCTTGGGTCTAGGATAGAATCTTAGAATCTCTCACACTACCAAACCAAGAATCACAAGGAAGATACTTTGCACAATGAAATATAAACAACATTAAATATACTAGTGAAAAAAATAAAATCAACTTTTTACACAGTTTTTAACCCAACTTCGTTATATTAATCAACATATAATGCAATAGTCTAGGGCTCCCATACTGGGTATAATGGCCCTCATACATCCCACTAGTACAAGAATACAAAAGTGGGGTTTGGTGTCAGTCCATCAACAACCAATCTACCCTCAACAAGATACTCTCACCATCTGGTTAATGTAGTTTACTCTCTTGTGTCCTCTTGGTCGTACCTTATACCTTCTCGGTCCTTCAGCTCCAAATCTGTAGCACTGCCTCTCTCAATGATCCAAGTCCATCTGGCCATTGAACCTCGACTATCCAATCTGCTCACTAATTTTTCCTTAGTCCATCAAGGGCACAACACATCGAGACTCCTGTCGAGTTATTCACAACTTTGTTTGTGAACAACTCTCAACTACCCATTGTTGCTCCTTAACTACTCGAGGACTTCAGCCCACCATGGTCTTCTTGCGCTCCTCCAATGAAGACCAACATAGGGCCCGGGGGGCTGCCACCTATCAATAGAAGATGTCCATCTCCGACAATGAACACAGACTAGGAGTACTGCTCATCATCTGCTGTAGAAGTCCTTCTCCACACACAAGTTTAGGGATGCTCAACTACTCCTCTGGTTTGACAACCCTTGAGATCAACAACTGCCACTCTAGCAACCACCTAAGTCCATGAAGATGGTGCACACCAGAGTCCAACTTGGACATTATCACATTGTCCTCCAACAGACCATAAATGTGCAATCCCCTATCCACACTTTGTCCAATCTCATGTTGCCCTCTAATAGACCATGAGTGACCAATCCTTGTTGTAGCATCTGCTCTTAGTTAGGGCATCCAACCACCTAGGAAACCCTTCCTCCTGGCTGCTAACATACTTCCAAAATTTCCTCTTGTAGGGCACCATCCACTAGCATCAATTCAACATTAACACATCTATATAATACATACCTAGCCCTACTTAGCTTCTGCGTCACCCTGGTGCAATCTGCTACTTGGTGAATGCTCTCTCGTGTTGCCTGCACTCGTGTTCTTGCACATGCACGAACCTGCAATCGCAGGTTCCTGCACTCACGTGTTCTTACACTTGTGCGTTCTTGCACCTGCACGTTTATGCACTCGCGCATTCCTAGACCCGCATTCCTGCACTTGTGCGTTTCTGCACTCGAGCTTCTCGCACTCACATTGCCTTTCTTGATATGTAGAATATGAAAGATGCTTCTTGGATATGTCTAAATGCCTCACACTTGACCTATATTTATAGGCATCAAATGGCTCCAACAAATTTCTCTTTGGGCACTACTTTAACCTCATGCTGACCTGCTCAACTGGGCAAATTTACCCATCTTAACTTCAAAAGTTCAATTCTCTTCAACCACTCGAAATCGGATGATTTTCGATGCATCGAATTCATCTCATTGAGTGCTATCATCCTCATCCATTACATGTCAAAATCTCTCCATATTTTTGTCCCCAACATCGATGGGTGCAAAACCCCAAGCTTGGGTTTCAAGCCCATAAGGCCATTTGTGGAGCTCCTTCCTCCAAACCCTCGATCCTCAAGGCTTGGAGTACCTCCCAAGCTACACAAATCAATAATGAGTAAAGGTTTACACCTCGAAGGATTTGATTTCTCATAATACATCATAGATCTAGAATTAAGATAAATTTATGTTGGTTCAAATCACATGCAACAGTATGAACGTCTTAGATAATCATCACTATATAGATGTATATATTTGAGATAAATATGATCCTTTAAAAATTACATCATTATAAATCCAAATAATAGCAAAGTAACTAAAAAATTATTATTAGATTAAAAAAGAAAGAAATTATCCGTCTATTTTTTAAACTTTTGAATTAGATTTAATTTTTTAGAATTTGGTAAAGCTTTATTGTACTTAAGCTTTCATGTTTTTAGATTTATCCTCACATTGATAACGTTTGTGTTTTTAGGTAACAACAATGTTTAGCGATCAAAAGAAGTTAGATTTTTTAAAGTTTTTTATCATTCCATTTTTAAAAGTTTTGAGTTAGATTTAGTTTATTAGAATTTGGTGAAGCTTTATGGTTAGATTTTTTAAAGTTTTTTTTAACATTCCATTTTTAAAAGGTTTGAGTTAGATTTAGTTTATTAGAATTTGGTGAGGCTTTATTATAATTTGGTTTTAGGTGTTTTTAAATTTATCTTGGATATGATGCTTTCAAGATATTTGTTTAATTTATATAGATCAAAATTTACATAATTTAATTGGATAATTTAATTGGATTTGGTGGATTAGAATGAAAGTTAAATAGGAATTTAGTTTTTGACATTTATTAAATTTAGTTTAGTATTTTGGAATATATTTGTTAGGTGTTGTTCAATGAGGTTACAATATTTTTTAAATGGTAAATTTTTTTTGTTGAAATTTAGCCAAAAATTATTTAAAAAATCTGATTGTGGATGTGTTTAAATAATTTTTTTATGAAGGAAATGAATTCAACACCATCAAAAATTACTTAAGAAATCTGATTGTGGATGTGTTTAAATAATTTATTTTTATTGAGGAAATGAATTCAACACCATCAAAAACCCCGGGGCACCCAAAACCTTGAAGTTTGATAGCTATAACTCAATTTTTCAAAAAATTCTCCCAGATTTTCTCAAAAACGCTGAAATTTCTATTGTCTTTTAGGTGTAAATGTAGCTAGGTGTAGTTGTTATATTCATCATATTTATTTTTATTATATTGAATTAGATTTAGCTAATTAGAAATTTTCGAAATTTACACTTTATTTTAATTATGTAATACTTATATTATAATAACTTTTATTATTATTTATGTCTGTGATCCACAATGAATTAAACCAAGTCTTAATTCTCTCATGTGATTTTTACCAAAAAAACTTTGTTTAATTTTATTATTATTATTAAAAATTTTAAAATTAGATTCAAAATATGTAAATTTTCACGAACAATTTTGTATAAAGTTTCTAAAACATCAAGTTTTGAGCGGAGGCTCTGAATGATCCGTTTAATAATAAATTTTTAAGGTTAAATCTTTGAAATAAAATTGAACATAAATATTTTAAAGTTTTGGGTGTTTTTAAAATGAACAAAATTATTTCGGTTTCTTAAAATTTATCTCCATATTGATAATTTTCATCTTTGGAGATTTGATGGCTTTAGATATTTGTTGTATTTATGACTTTTATATAGATCTATTTTTACATATTTTAAGTTGGATTTGGTTAGTTAGAATTTGGCGAAGAAGTGCAAACTTATTTTTTGACATTATTAAATTTACTTTGCTATTTTGAAATATATTTGTTATATTTTTTATTATATTAAATTTGATTTAGTTTTTTATGATTTTTCTAAATTTATATTTTGTTTTGATTTTTAACATTTATATTATAACAATGATATTTGTTTTTTTAAGTTCTGAGTAAATACTTCACTCATTTCTAAGAACAAATAAAATTTTAACTAAATGCAAAAAAAAAACTTTGTTATATTATTAAAATAAATTTTAATTTGGAAAAAACTTTATCAGATTAATTTATTTTAATCTAATGAAAATAAATCTAATAAATGCAATAAATACATTTTAAAATATAAAAAAGATTCATCTTAATCCCGAACTTATTGAGCTGAGAGAGATCAAATTTTTAGAGGTGCAATCTTTTTCTCAAGTTTTCCACTCAAAAAATAGATTTGCACCTCCAGAGATTTGATCCCTCTCAACACTTGATAGATCCAAGGTTAAGATGGATCTAGGCTGGGTTTATATACACACACCGTATTTAGGCTAAATCTCTCTCTCTCTCTTCCCTCTTGTTCTGCTCTCTCCCTCTCTCTCCATCTCTCCCTTGTCATCCTCTCTCTTTCTCTCTCTCCACCTTTCTGTCTTTATGTAATTCTTCTTCCCTCCCCTTTTCCCCCTCCAACTCCATATCTCTCTACCCCCCCAACACTCTCTCTCTGCCCTCAAATATATTACCATCTCCCTCCCTATCTCCTTCTCTCTCTTCCATTCTCTCCCCCCTCCATCTCCGTGTCTCCCTCTTTCTCTTTTCCTATCTCTCTCTCTCTCTCTCGTCTCCTTCTCTCTCTCTTCCCTCCTCTCCTATCTCACTCACTCTCTCTCCATCTCTCCCTTGTCACTCAATCTCTCTATCCACCTCTAGCTCTTCATCTCTTTGTTCTTCCCCCTCTTTTCTCCCCCTCCAACTCCATCTTTCTCTCCCTCTCTCTCTCCTCCTCTCTCTCAAGTCCTCTCTCTCTTCCTTTCCATCTCTCTCCCAATTTCATTCCCGCCTCTCTCTCTCTCTCTAACATTTTCACTATCTTCCTTACTCTCTCTTTATGGTTCTCCTCCCTCTCCCCCCTCCATCTCTACGTCTCCCTCTCTATGGAGGAAGGATTTCTTGATGCGCAACTCTTTGTTATGCATGTTGTTGACGACCATTTCACACACATCATCTAATTCTTGTATACAGGTACAACACCTGAAGGGTATTCCACGCAGTAGAAGAAAGAGTTGGTGGTCTGGGTTGCAGATTCCTATGTTATCGCCAAACATTTGTATAAAATGGGATCAGATGAGATATTGTGTAGGTATGTCTCAGAGTATGAAAAACAAAGTATCATCACTGAAGCACATGGAGGAGTTGCGGGAGGACATTATGCGATGAGAGCAACCACGCAGAAGATTTTATGAGCAAGACTATGGTGGCCAACTATGCATAAGGATGCCAAGGTTTATTGTAGGGCATGTGATGTATGTCAAAGAACGGGGAGATCATCGCGAAGGGATGAATTGCCTCTAAATCCGCAAGTGTCATTGCAGGTGTTTGATAAGTGGGCAATAGACTTCATGGGACCAATTCAACCACTATGAAAGAAGACTGGAGCTAGATACATCATTACAACGACTAAATATTTAACAAGGTGGGCTGAGGCGTATCCCATGAAGGATTGCAACGACACCGCAACTATGAAGTTCATATTCGAGTATATTTTGTCACAGTTTGGCTGCCTGAAGGTCTTGATGAGTGATAGAGGTTCACACTTCTTAAATGAAAAAAATTCCACTTTACTCAAAGAGTTCTAGATGTATCACCAGAAGAGTACGTTGTATCATCCTCAAGAGAATGACAAAGTGGAGGCATTCAACAAAATCCTGGAAAACACCTTAACAAAGTTTTGCAATGCAAAGCGAAATGACTGGGATGTGCTCATACTCGCTGTTCTATGGCCATATAGAACTACCGGCAAGAAGTTGACTGGACAAACACGTTCAGATTGGTTTTTGGACAAGAAGCGGTAATACTGATGGAATACATAGTGCCCATTTTGCAGATTGCTACAGTTACTGACATGGCCAATCGAGATACCATGGAAGAACGTCTCACGCAACTCGTTGAGTTGGAGTTAAATCACTTCTTGTTGGGTTTTCATCAGCAAATGTAGAAGGATTGTGAAAAGGCATGGAATGATTGCCATATCAAACAACGTACCTTCAAGAATGAAAATTTGGTACTGCTGTATGACAGTAAGTTCACAAAGTTTCCGAGGAAGTTCCAAATGCATTGGCTAGGGCCGTATATTATTAAGGAGATTATGTATGGAGGCACAGTTCAACGCGAAAAAATGAATGGGGAATTATTTTTGGGAAAAGTCAATGGGAGTCAATTAAATTTGTACAGGAGTGATCCCACCCCTGCGTAATGATTATATGGATGTGAGATAGTCTTAGTGTTCCAGGCAGTTGGAAGGGAATGTGGGACTATAAACTACATTGCCAAAATAAAGTTTGGACAAAGTGATGGGGTTGCGTGTCATATCAAGGCAAGGTGAAGAAGAGAGCTGCAATGACGGCATTGTGCTAGGATGGTGTGACCACTGGAAGCACTGTAGTTGATTGGATGGTGATTTTTCCTTTAAAAGGAGTGAAGGGGAGCACTTAAGATGCATATATTTGGAAATCTACCGCCAAAAATGCATTAATGACAGAGAATTAGAGGGACAATACATATTTGAATTCAAATTGAGCTATAAATATGGCATCCTGCTCCACATTCGAACACTTTTCTCCCTAAGAATTTTCCTTAAGTTGTTACACATACAATTGAGTCTAGAACAATGTTGTATGTCTGATAAGGATTGGTAGAGAATTTTTTCATAGCCAAAATTCACAAACTTACCTGATTGGCACCACAAGATAATCCTCGAGAGAATGACTGCAACACCACCTGGGACAGAGGCGACCCAACCTGTACCTATAGGGTTGCCAATTGCCATGTCTAGGTCGCTAAGGCCTAAGACATCTGCTTCCACTGCGGGAGATAAGAAGCAGATGAAGCCCTAGTAAGCACTGGTGCGAAAATCACTGTGAAAAAACTTGAAACGAAATCCACTAGAAGGGAAATATGGATAGGTCCAAACAATTGACAGAGCCCTTGGATCTAGATGAGGAAGAACTGCACAAAGGAGTAGAGGAAATTGACGTAGAAGAGGTTAAGCTGATAACTCGGCTACTGTCATATATCCCACCTAGAAAATCCATAGCGAAAGTGCCCAAAGACCTAGATTCTGCGAAGTTTATGGTCTCTACACCTTTGCTACAGGAGAACGTGCTATTTGAGGGCTTGTTGCTAGCCCGTATACCAAACTTGAAAATGGAAGATTTGGACTTGGGGGAACACAAGAGGTTTCCACGGTTGGCGCCAAGTAAGTACCTAAAGAAGGTATACTATGAAGAGGAGGACATCACACAGCTTGAGATGATGAAATGGGTGGCTGGAGTTGGGGGTGCGGGGCTCCTAAATATGTTGTGGGTGTCGCACTTCAGTCACACCACTATTAATACAATTTGTGTGCGCCAATTGTTGACATTGGTGCATGATGGGTGCCTTTGGTTGGGAGAGCCCATCTCGATCACTAACATGCTAATCGATAGAATCACATTGCTGCCATACTAAGAAGTGGACCCTGCGGAGGCTTTCATAGGAAAGTCGCAGGAGAAGAAGTTGGTGGACCAAATGAAGAGTGATTTTGGTATGGTCAAGAAGTCATGCGGGTATTCCATTCAGTCCATATTAGATTGCGCGGTGTAGTTTTCTTCACAGATCTTGGCTGGTAAGATCATGAGGAAGTACCACGCCAATGAAGTGCTGGCACTAGTCATTTCTTTGGCTGTGTAGTGCGCCAAAGGAGTTTAGTATAATTGGGCTCAATATTTATGTCATGAATTTCTGGAGGACTGCTGAGAGGCCCAGGATGACGGCAAACTGTTCTGCTACTGTGGTTGTTATTATTGATCGCATTGGTGGCCTGGAGGATGCTCGAAGAAAGCCAATTCCCTCAAACAGGACTTAGATATACCTGAAGCCGTGAAGATCACTTCGCTATGGGCTACCAAAGACCTCGTGTGAGTAATGGAGACGAAGATATTTTGGGTCTTGTTTGAGGTAGAGCTCAGGATGGTGATTAAGCATTGACCAAGGTTATCCCCATGTTTGCATGAGCAGTAGGCCAATGTTGCATACTTCAAGGAAGATTTCCATAGTCTTCACATTTGCGCGAAGAAAGATGCTCAGGGAAGTCGTTGGATATGATATTATAGGGGTTTTCAGTAAGTGGCCAAGTGACTGGATGACCCCCTCTGATGTTGGCGCAGTAACGAGTAACGCTGCTAAAGGTGAAGCAACGCAAAAAACAACAACGACAAAAACAAAAAAGAAGAAGGAAGCACAGAAGGCTTCCGCTAAATAAAACACTACAGAAAGAGAAAAGTCTGCGCAACAGAAAGAAGTTGTTGCAAAGGAGAAAGAAGTAGATGCCAAGGAAAAAGAAGCAACAAAGGAAAAGACAACGTTGCAAGCCACCATTGACCTCAGTGAGTCAAAGACCAAGCGCACAAACATGGAGGAAGAGATAGAGGGAGAAGAGGAAGGGGTGCAGGCTTGGATTCCCCCTTCATCGTCAAGAAGAGGTAGAAAAGGAGTTCAGCGTGGCTGTGAAAGAAACAAAAATCAGATAAATCAGTGAGCGTGACACCTTTGGTCCTCACAAAGGGGGACCTAGATGAAATTAGGGATGTGGTCTGCGATGCAATGACAAATCTTTGGGGCCAATTTGAAAAGCAGTACCAATAAACACTCGACAAGGTACAACAGGGCCCGCAGGAATTATAGGTCTAAATAGGTCTCATTCAATCGAGCGTGGGATAGGCGAATGTGAAGCAAGTGAGCCTAAAACAAGTGAGTGGGTCAACCCTGGAAGCATAACTCACACTAGAACTACACAGTACAATTTCCAGAGGGATCCCTGCATGTTGATTTAGCAGAAGGCATGGCACACCTATTACATATGAAGGACTTGATTTTGAACCTTGCCACGCTTCCTATTTAGACTCTACATGAGCTACACCAAGGGGTGTCAGACGAGCTCCGAATTAGGGAATAACACACACCATTGATCATCAACAAGGTAAAAAAAAATAATCAACATTTCTTTGAGGAAAAGGTACAGGCCCTCAAGGAAAAGGAGGAGGTAACGACGCGAAGTCAGTAACCAGAAGCTGCTATTGCATAGGCTTGTAGTGAGCTCCCCGAGCTCCAGATTTCGGTTGAAGTGGCCTCTGTAGAAAATATCCAGAAGATAGATGCCACAATGAATGAGTCCCAGGCAGAAATCGACAAAGTCAGGTTTGAAATGTAGCTGCAAATATCTGAGTTACAACTTAAGCTGCATCCCACTACCCCTCCATAGGTATGAGAGCAATGCGGAGCTGCTATCAAAGAAGAGATGGCCACTTTGGATGCTGCAGTCAAGTGTTGCATTCAGTTACTTGAACATGCCATGGAATTATGGACCTCACTTCAGGAGGATCCTACTCTGCACAGATTTGAAGCGAACATCTAGGAGAAGCAAAGGCAGTTCGATGAATCCTGACTATAATGTGAACCTTAGCTCTAGTGCAAAGGTTCACCAGGTTACAAGAAGAAAAGCTCATCTAGAGCAAAATTGATGAGCTGTGTCGCAAGGAAGCCATCATATCTTCAAGGATGAAAACTTAGGTGGATGTGGCCAGTCAGTTCACATTTTCAGTACAGGGCAAGCTGAAAGCCATGCAATAGATACAGAGAAGAATGGACCTTGCAGTTGAAGGCCCAACCATGGAGAAATTAGTTGAATAAGTTCATCAGGTCGCTGCGCAGGGGACAACAAACTTGCAAGTTTTTAAGATTAAAATTTAGTGAGGTGTAGGCGAAGATTGAGGCACCACCAGCAGAGTGACTCAAGGATGAGTCATGACTTTGAGTTGGGGGCCTGTTGGGACAGGGTCCCCTGGGGTCAATTTTGCAATAGTTTTTGTTATCTTTGTATAGTCTTCGCATTTTGAGGAGTGGAGTGCAAAGGTCATTAGAAGTCAAAGGGGATTTAGGAAGGTCAAAACCCCTTAGTTTTTTCACGAACCATGGTATTGTAATGAAATAAGTTATATAAAGGAGTCATAGCGAGTCACAGGAAGCCAGTTAGTTAATAATTGAAGATCTATGTATGGGAAAGTGATCTAAGGGAGAAAAGTTTGTTTTCTGTACTTAGGTGAAGGGAAAGGCTCCTGCAACTATGTGCACGGAGACCTTGGTAAGTCCGCAATTGAGTGCATAGGCCCTTGCATCTGTGTGCACAAGGAAGAAAGAGTCTGTAATAGAAGGATTGATCATAATAAAGACTATTTTGGAGCAATATCTGTGTATCTGTGACTTTATGTTTACTTCTACATTTTCTGTGTATTCGCTCTGATTTTTGCATTTATCTTAAGAAACACTTAATTGATGCGTGAAAGTAGTAGATCTATTAGTTTACTTGATGTTATGAATGTTTAAAGCAATCAACGCAGAGTTAGAAGCTATTATTTGTAAGTTATCTTAATTTCTGCAATTCAAGGGTTAGGGTTCATGAAGGCTGGAATAAAGCCCTAGGAATCATAGAAACGCATCACACAGAACCCTGGATGTAGAAACCTGGTTCTTTTATCCCCCAATACTTCTTTGGGTGAGACTACAGCCTGCACTACGCAGGTTGTTGCCGAAAGGGCCAGTAGTGAAGGGTTTTGTTGGCTGGCGCAACTAACTCTGAATCTGGGTCCAGACCCCCTTAAGCCAACAGATCACGAGTGACCAATTATTTCTGTAGCATCTGCTCCTATTTAGGGAATTCGAACACCTAGGAAACCCTTCGTCTTGGCTTCTTTCATATTTCCAAACTGTCCTTTCCTAGGAAACCATCCACTAGCATCAATTCAAACTTAACACATTAATACAATACGTTCCTAGCCCTGCTCAGATTCTGTTTCACCCTGGTGTAGTCTGCTACATGCTCAACTGTAAGTCATACTACAGCCTCCCTCCACTCGATTTCCTGCACTTGTGTGTTCTTTCACTTGCACATTCCTGCACTCATGTGTTCCTGCACTCGCGCGTTCCTGCACCTTCATTCCTGCACTCACGCATTCCTACACTCGAGCTTCTCATACTCACAATGCCTTTCTTGATGTGCAGACTATGAAATGTGCTTCTTAAATATGTCTAAATGCCTCAAAATTGACTTATATTTATAGGCATTAAGTGGCTCTAATGAATTTGTCTTTGGGCACTACTTAAACCTCAAGTCGACCTGCCCAACTAAACAAATTTACCCATATTAACTTCAATAGTTCATTTCTCTTCAACCACAACTCGGAATCAGATGATTTTAGATGCCTCAGATTCATCTCGATTAGTACTATCATCCTCATCCATCAAATGTTGAAATATCTCCATAGTTTTGTCCCCAACATCAATGGGTGCAAAACTCCAAGCTTGGGTTCAAGCCCACAAGGCCATTTGTGGAGCTCCTTCCTCCAAACCCTCAATCCTCAAGGCTTGGAATACCTCCCAATCTACAAAAATCAACACTACCTCTTAGCAGGGGAGGTACTTCCAATAATAGGAAGTAACCATCATCGTCGGTGACACTAGCCCATTAGGTGTCCATCACTGCAACATACCCTGTAGAATGAACTCGACAACCTCGATAGTGCTTTTGCCTCATCACATCTGAACCTAAAGATCCCAAACCTCCATAAGGCTTCTCCCTCTAAGGCTAGATTCACTCTGAGCCTGCAATATCTTCATTGCCTTAGTCTTGCTAGCACTCATCCTCCTGGATCACATACCACTCATGAAAATCCCTCCAATCTCAGATATGCAACATCATGATCCGATGAAGAATCTAGCCTACCAATTTGAAGTCCATCACATGAAGCCATCTCGATCAAGCTGATCTTGTCCATGCCAAAGAAACCCTTGAGCTGTCCCAACCATCCATGACAAATCAATGGATGTCCATGATCAACAATATTTCGTACAAAAAACTTTTGTTCACGAGGCTCATCACCAATTCACTAAAACTCCGAGCCAATCTCGTTGCTAAGTTAGTTGTGACCACATCTCCATGTCTTCAGCTGAACCCTCTACTCCATGATCTAGACACCCACAACTCCCTCTCAGTTGCTTCATTGTGCACACTCTTATTCACTATCCCTCAAAGTAGCTCATATTTGCTCTGATACCATGTTGTTTTTCCATGATCTTGGGTCTAGGATAGAATCATAGAATCTCTCACGCTATCAAACCAAGAATCACAAGGAAGCTAGTTTGCACAGCCGAATATAAATAACATTAAATATACTAGTGCAAAAAATATAATCAACTTTTTACACAATATTTAACCCAACTTCGTTATATTAATCAACATATAATACAATAGTCTAGTGCTCCCATACTAGGTATAATGACCCTCATACATCCACTAGTAAAAGAATACAAAAGTGGGGTTTGGTGTCAGTCCATCGACAACCAGTCTACCCTCAACAAGATACTCTGACCATCTGGTTGATGTAGTTGACTCTCTTGTGTCCTCTTAGTCATACCCTATACCTTCTTGGTCCTTCGGCTCTAGATCTACAACATTTCCTCTATCAACGATCCAAGTCCATATGGCGATTGAACCTCGTCTATCCAATCTGCTCACTAGTTGTGCCTTAGTCCATCAAGGGCACAACACATCGAGGCTCCTATCAAGTTATTCACAACTTTGTTTTTGAACAACTCTCAACTGCCCACTGTTGCTGCTCAACTACTCAGGGACTTCAGCCCAACATGATCTTCCTGCGCTCCTCCAATGAAGACCAACATAGGGCACGGGGGGCTGCCACCTATCAATACAAGATGTTCATATCCCACAATGAACATGGACTAGGAGGACTGCTCATCATCTACTATAGAAGTCCTTCTCCACACACAAGTTTAGGGATGCTCAACTGCTCCTCTGGTTCACCAACCCTTGAGATCAACAACTGCTACTCTAGCAACCACCTAAGCCCATGAAGATGGTGCATACCAGAGTCCAACTTGGACATTATCACATTGTCCTCCAACAGACCATAAATGCGCCATCCACTATCCACACTTTTTCCACTCTCATTGTTGGGTAGTGGAGGTCCCGCGTAACGGTTTTGGGGAAGAAAGCCCGAAAAATAGGATTAAATGATTGTAAAAATTCCACTGAAAGCGTAGAGCACGAATTATAATAGGTTGAGTCAAATGGTAGTCCGCCTGAAAATAATGAAAAGAAATATAAATAGAGTCAGCCTGCATAGGGATCGCGGGACAAGGAAGGGTATAAATAGAGCGCAGCTCTATGAGGGAAAGGCAGTTCTTTTAGAGTAGAAAATGTAATGGGTTTTTGAAGAAGATAGTCTGGAAGCATCTGTAAGTCCGAGTCGAAGGTTAGGGTAGTAGGTAGAGGCTCTGCAGCTGTGTGCAAAAAGGCCTGGAAAGTTCGTAGCTGGGTGCGCGGACCCCTGCAGCTGAGTGCACAGGGTAGATCTGGATGTATTGGTGGAAAATAATCAAGATAGGTTGATTATGTAATTATGTGTTATTGCACATCTGACTTTATGATTTACCTTTCTATATCTGTTTAAATCTGAATGTGATGAATGTACGTGAATCTAGGTTCATTTTAAGTACGCGAATGATTAAACTTGTTAAATGTTTGCTTAAAGACCTCGTTAAAAGAGATCTTATACATTAATTAGATTAGATTAGTAATCAGCACAATGGAAGTTACTCCAGGGCCGGATCTGCGCTGCTGCAGAGTAGTGCAAAGCAGTGGAAAGGTGCGCGAGTCCCTGAACCACATCTTAATAGCCCAAGGGTGCAAAAACCTGGTTCCAGCACCCTCCCCTGCTACCTCGGGTGAGACCTCAATCCGTGCTCCACGGGTTGTTGCCGAAAGGGCCGGTAGTTGCAGGATTTGTTCTGCTAAATAACTCTTCTGAACATGGGTCAAGCCCATATAAGCCAACAAATGGTTCCGTGCTGGGACTGGGATTTGCCTAAGGGGTGTCTAGTTTGGAACGAGGGAACTCTATAGAAAAGAACGTTGAAAAATCAAAATAATCAGGGACGGTAGTAGATCAAGGGTAACTATGGCAAATGCAATTTAGTTACCGGTGTTCAAAGGAGAAGGATGCAAAGACCCAAAACAATTTTGGTTTGTGCTAGCATTAGTATGGAACGATCAGCAAGTTCCAGATGATAACATCAAGAAAGCCATCTTAGTCAGCACACTACAGGACCGAGTGCTAACATGGTACATGAAGTATTCAAGCATCAACCCAGCGGTGGGGATAGCGGACATCCATATTGAATTAAAAAAGCAGTTTAGCTGGCCAAAGTCAGAAGTGCAGTCAGTCGTAGGATTCAAAGAGATCACGATGATGCCTGGTGAGACCCCATGGGATTTGGATTAGAGGTTGAAAAGCACCATTCACAAGGCCAACATGATCCTGATAGATGCACAGCACCGCGCTTGGTTCGTCGCATCATTAATCCCATATCTGAAGTTGGCTTTGTTACAACAAAAGATCTCAACCCAAGTGGAAGCATTAGAGGCAGTAATGCGACTGCACGAAACCCCGGTACAAGACCCAGGGTTGGGAGTTCAGAAAATCCAAGCACAGGTCCAAAATTTGTGTTTGGAAATACAGAAGTTAAAACAAGAACAGACACCGCGTTCAGAAGTCCAAGAGGAAGTATGGTGTATAAAGTGCAGAAGCCAGGGACATGATAAAGATCATTGTCTGGTCTCGGTGAATTTTGTGGTCACGGGGGGGCTGACACCATTACGACTAGAGGCCCAGGCAGGGCCGAGCTTGATCGCCCCACTCTGGTGCACAATTTGTTAAGTAGGAGGAAAGCACAACACAGATAACTGTCATCTATTGCCAAAATACAACCAGAACCCCCAATAGCCCTTTTGCAACTTTTGTAGATTGGTGGGTCACAAAGAAAGAGATTGCTGTAGCTATCGAATGTTGATGGACTAGGCACCTGCCTACAGAATGCAGACTGAGGTGCGAGGTCAGGATCCAGACGCGGTAATGATGCATGGTGGATTTCTAGGACGGGGTCGAGGACGAGGCAGAATGGGACTAGGAAGGGGTCGTGGATAGCTAAACTGTTACAACTATGGAGGACCAGGACATTACGCACGGGATTGTACCAATCCGACTCGAATATCATGTCCTTATTGTGATCAATTCGATCATGAGTTGCTAGATTGCCCCATGCTGATCGCACATATTCGCGAAAAGAAGACAATGCCTCCTACAACAATGCAAAACGTGCAGATGATAAGATTTGAACCATGCAACGACGAACCCATGGTAAACTTGGTATTGCGAAGTGGCACAACCACATGAGAGGTCAATGGGAAAACCAATATGGAAGCTAGGGAAAGCTTCATGGGCGTCTCTACTCGAGGTAGTAGGGATCGGCCTGAGCCAGCTAGGGATCCCTCGATGTTGACTACCTTTTTAGAGACATGCATAAAACTACTTCATGAAAACAGGGCAATTAAAGGGTTATAAGAAGTGATTAATAGATGTGCAGGGTGGGGTGAACCTCGCGTAGTCCAGAAATTAGGAAGACACGCATCGCAGTGAGTCAGGAAATGAGGTTAACGGCACAGATTGGCGACTACGAGCTGGATCGGGTCATTTTGGACCTAGGTTCGAATGCAAACGTATTGCCTAAATAGACTTGGGAGCGCATGGGTAAGCCTACACTATAATGGTCTCCTATCCAATTATGGATGACCAATCAACAAAAGATCTTGCCCATGGGAAGGCTGCAAGGAATTACAGTAGATATTGATAGCGCAAGCACCCACACAGATTTAGAAGTTATTGAAATCATGGACGAAAATAGCCCGTACCCTGCATTGCTAGGGATAGACTAGGCCACTGACATGAATGGGGTTATTGACCTCAAACAGAGGAAGATGATATTTGAGAAGAAGTTGCTATGTGTAGTTGTTCTGCTAGATCCAACAGATGGACCATGCTACACAGAACCTGTGCGCAACATAGAAAGGGACGATGCATTGGATTGTATCTACGAAATTGCTACAACTAGGCCAAAGAGAAGCGGAGACTCTCACGAGGCTATGCTAACTCATGCACCAGCGATTCAGATGAAGAAGACGAGCGATGGCGAAATAGGGTGAATGGGGTAACCATGTTACACTGTAATATGATGATGAAATCCCTGTATTGCGTTAAAGCTCAGACCCGCAAGCTACCAATTTATGATGGGCTGACAGTAGTGGATGAATTTTTGGCTAAATTCGAAAACGCGGTACCAGAGGACCAACGGTTTGATGCGCTAAAATGGACATTGTGCGTGACACTGGCGCGATGGTGGGATACCCATGAAGGAACCTTTGAATGTTGGCGAAGTTCAAGCACATGATGCAGATAAGATTTGGGAAGCCAGAGCTACAAATAATAGCGAAATACGACGATGAGATGATCCGTGCTTACACTTGAAATGGACTAATGCTTATGGTGTGGAGCCTCAACCAGAATGGGTGCACTTATTTTATCATACCCTAGATGTCATTCTAAGGAACTGGTATACAGAAACAGAGCTTCGACATGGCAACGACGAGTGGGATATCCTGTGCGAAGGGAATCTGTTGACATTTCTCTTTGAAGACCAATGGAAGGATACCGTGGACGACGCATTACAACTAGTAAAGACCGCCATAGTCAGAACACCGCCGGAACCAGATGAAGTCGTATCGTCAGACTGGTCGTGACAGTTGAGCTAGGCCTTAGCATGTTACAATGTACAAGTAGAAGATGATGAGGATGACCCACGTAACATCAATATACCAGAATTTGAAGGGAGTCATGAGGTGCGCGACCCTAAGATAGAAGATCCAGACATCACGGTGCCATTAAAAGCAAAGCAAGTAAATATCGGAACAGAGGCAGAGCCGAAGTATGCTATGCTTGGGGACTACTGGGACGACGCCACGATGGAAAGGGTCGTCGAGTTTCTCCGAGAGTACCGAGATTTATTGCCTACAAAAATTACGAAGCTAAAAGGGATTCTAGGATACCTAGGAATGATGAAGATAACCTTGAAGCCAGATGCAAAGCCAGTGAAGTAGCGACCCTACCGATTGAATCCAAAATACAAGAAAAGGTCTGCGAAGAATTGGATAAAATGCTGGCAGTAGGAATTATTGAACCAGTTGAGGAGTCCGATTGGGTAAGCCCTATGGTCGTGTAGGAGAAGAAACAGAAGGGTGAGATCCACATCTGCGTAGATCTGCGGAAGCTCAATGATGCTTGTGTTAACGATCCGTTTCCAACACCCTTTACAGATGAGGTACTAGAAAATGTGGGCAGGCAGGAAGCATACTCCTTCATTGACAGGTTCTTTGGGTACCATCAGATCAAGATCGTGCCAAAGGATCGGAACAAGACAATGGTTGCTACCGAATGGGGTTGTTTTCAATATACGGTAATGCCCTTTGGGATGAAGAATGCACCGGTGATATTTTCCCGTATTGTGGTCGCCACATTCAAGGAATTTATCCACAAATTCTTAGAAGTCTACTTGGATGACTGGACCGTATTTGGCTTGGTTAAGAAACATGTCGTGAGCTAACGATTGATGATGGATACCTGCCGCCGGGACCAGATTGCGCTCAACCTAAAGAAGTGTACCTTCCTCATCCCTTTCAGAAACTTGTTGGGCCATGTGGTTTGTAAGCAAGGACTGATGGTGGATCCGGCAAAGATCACTATCATACTAAATCTACAAGCACCGCGAAGTGTAAAGCAACTACGTGCTACATTAGGACACACGGGCTACTACTAAAGTTTATAAAAAGCTACGCCCAGATCACGGCTCCAATGGAACAGTTACTGAAGAAGGATGCTACGTATTGTTGGAACGAGGAATGTAACAAAAGCCTGGAAACGCTTAAGGAAAAGATGGCATCTGCCCCTATCTTGGTCTTTCCAAAGTGGGATGTTGAATTTCATGTACATGTCGACGCATCGTGTATTGCGTTGGGTATGGTACTCACTCAAGAAGGAGCAGAGGGAGTTGATCACCTGATTGCGTTCGCAAGTCGCAGGTTATCCAAAGCAAAAAAGAATTACTCTACTACTGAGCGACAAGGATTGGCGATGGTATACGCGCTGCAAAAGTTCCACCACTATCTGCTTGGAGGACATTTTAAGATGTACACTTATCACTCTGCGCTCAAGTACCTAGTGAATAAGCCTGTGTTGGGGGGGCGCATCTGTCAATGGTTGCTGTTGTTTCAAGAATATGACTTTGAGGTTGTTGTAAAGCCGGGACATATGAATGCAGGTCCGGATCATCTGTCCCAAATTGAGACTGGTGAAGAACCCACAAATATAGAGGAGGGACTCTTGGACGCCCAATTATATGCCATGCGCATTGCAAATGGCCACTTTGAAGATATAATCCACTTTTTAACTATGGGCACTATGCCACAGGGGTATTCTATCCAAGAAAAGAAGTAATGGATGATACGCGCAACATATTTTACTGTAATTGCAGGCCACCTATACAAGATGGGCAACGATGAAATATTGCGCAGATATGTACCTGAATTTGAGGGTGGACAGATCCTGGCCGAAGCACATGGGGGGGTTTCTGGCAGACATTATGTGGGCCGTGCCACAGCCCCAATGATTCTTCGCGCCGGATTATGGTGGCCCACTCTACACCAAGATTCCAAAGCATACTGTCGGGCCTGTGATGTATGTTAACGGACGGGCAAATCATCGCGGAGGGACAAAATGCCACTTCAGCCACAGATGATGCTACAACCATTTGAGTAATGGGCCATCGACTTCGTCGGGCCTATTGAACCATGAGGAAAGATGGGCGCGTGCTATATCATCACTACGACTGAGTATTTGACCCGATGGGCCGAGGCACAGCCGGTTAAGGATTGCATGGTTGCAACAACAACAAAATTATTGTTCGAGAACGTACTGACTAGGTTTGGTTGTCCCAAAATTCTCATGAGTGATAGGGGAACACATTTTTTGAATGAAACAATTAGCACTCTCACTGAGGAATTCTAGATATATCACCAATAGAGTACGCCCTACCATCCGTAAGCAAATGGGACTGTTGAGGCATTCAACAAAATTTTGGAGACCGCATTAACTAAGGTTTGTAATGCGCGATGAAATGATTGGGAGTTGTGCATCCCTGCTGTGCTATGGGCATACTGGACTACATGTAAGAAGCTGACAGGTTAGACAACATTTTGCTTAATCTATGGCAAGGAGGCCGTTATACCTATGGAATATATTGTGCCTAGTCTGCGGATCGCAACAATCACGAGGATGACAGATTGCGGGTCATTGGAAGAAAGGCTCGCACAGCTACAAGAATTGGAGGAGGAACGGTTTTTGGCTGGATTCCATCAGCAGGTACAGAAACAACGTGAGAAAGCGTGGCACGATCGCCATATCAAGGTGCACACCTTCAAGGAGAATGATCTAGTATTGCTTTATGACAGTAAGTTCGACAAATTCCCAGGAAAACTCCACATGCACTGGTTGGGACCCTATGTCATCAAAGAAGTTACCAATGGAGGTGTGGTTCAGCTGGCTAAACTCAATGGAGACCCCTTCCCAGGAAGAGTTAATGGAAGTCGACTAAAGCTCTACACGGGTGGGCCGACCGCTTGACTAGCCAGCAAAAAGCTAGTCTCACTACTCCATTGAGTTGAAAGAGAGCATGGGACAGTAAAGCAACCTAGGGGATAGATGCGCGAGTACCACGGTGCATGTACATTTGACCAAACACAAGGATCACGATTGCGCGAGAAAGCTCTTTTGGACGCATTGATAAAAGGAATGATGACCTTTGATATCACTATTCATGACACAATGTCTACATTATGGCAAAAAGGAGTAGGCGGTAGGCAATTAAGAGAAACAGTATGAACCAGATATGGAACGAGCTGCCACAGGTTTTACATGAGAAGTTTACACAAACTGAAACAGGCGACAATCAATGCATTTGAAATTCGCTTGGCTTATAAATCACCGAAGGGACTTCACTGGGTGGCCTACACTTCAGAAACACAAATGGAGCTGTTCAATATCTCTACACAAGGCATGTGCCCGAAGGTAGTAATCTGTCCGATGGAGAGGTAGGTATCTCTAAGGAGTATGGGGGTGATAGCTGCGGGCATGCCGCAGATTGTAGCATAACCAATAGGATATGTACCAGAAAAGAGGAAACATGAAGCATAATTGGTTTGAAGGCCGTCGCTGGTGAGCTCTAGTATTGCAGCAATGATGCTGCAACTCCTGGGACTCCCTACTTTACTTTTAACAACCCAATAGTTCGTAACAAACTTGGAAGCGACGGTGCTATATGCACAAGTACTAGCTCTTACTACAGGCTGTCACTTGATCAGCTGGCACAAGTTCGCTAGGAGCTTAAGCCAACTTCTATGAGTTCTCAGAAGAATCTTTTAAATGTGATGGATGAAAGCTAACTCAAAAGAGGCTAGTCTACTTGCATAAAGAAGATGAAAGCTAAAAGGAAACGTAAACCCTAGCAAACCCTAGTTTTATCGACTAACCCTACTTGTGCAATAAAAGAGATGTAAACTATTGAAATGGATGCCATTGACTCTTGAAAAGGTAAAATGCATGTGTTTAAGCTACTTCTAAAGAAAAATATGGAAAAATCATCTTTTTGTATTGAGTAATTTTATGCAGAATTATTATACATCTATTTTAACTATTTTTGACCGTGCAGAGGTTTAAAGGAACTGGAGTGGGCATTTGCAGGAGGTTGGGAAGGTGTGGAGAGGACCTAAGGAGTCCCTAGCACCCTTTTGGATATTTCCACCATGATCAGACTTCGAAAAATCGCTCGCATGACCTTCTACAGGAGGCTGCAGGGATTTACAGGAAATTCTACAGGAAGTTCTACAGGAACAGGCTAAAAGTGGTTTTTAGAGGGTTGATGGTGGAAAAATGGTGGGAAAGTGGAAATGAAGGATGGCTAGGGATGTTAAGAGGTCTAGGACCTAGTAAATGAAGCTCAAGAGTGATGAAGATGGTTGGATTTGTTCAAAGATGAAGGAAGCAATGTTGCACAAAATGTAGAAATTAGGGAAAGTTAGGAAAGTATGGCGAATGAGTGAAGGAGACCTTGAGTGGGGGACTGGAGTAGTTTGTGTGATGGAGGAAGGATAGGCTGGAGTTTCTTATAGGTGTTCTGCACACTACTTTCAAAAACTGATCCAAGCAAAGACTAAGAAAAATAGAGATTTATTTATTTTGACCTAATCTGACCTAAAAACCAGAAACATGATGAACAAAAGTTTATAGACAGGAAATCATGCAAGAAAGCTATGGGAACTGAGCAAGAATAGATCTAAACATGAGAACACAACTGATATCAACTTTTCCAACTCAAAATCTAACACTAGCAATTGCATTGGAAGGCAAAAACAATGTTTTTATGGCAGCAAGTGTGACTTGGTCTGAATTCATGGTCCCAAAGAGGGAGAAAATAGATCAAGGACTACTTGGTAGCCTTTTGGTGGATCTTTTCTGTTACCAAACTGTCAAATCAACCTGAATCATGAACAACTATCTTAATCATAAAAAACAACCTAGGTAACAAAGCAAGATTTTAACCTAAATAACAGAAATTATACTATGAATGCAAGAAAAACACATAAAAGTACACAAAGGAGGTACTGGGCACTTGGGTTGGGCCCAAAACCAAGAGCTACAACCTCCTAAGATAGATCAGTGTTGGTGAAAAGCTGGATTCATCTTCATTGATAAAAAAATAATAGTTACATCACAAAAACTGTCTGCAAGAAGAACTCGAAAATGTGCTAATACAAGGCTGCACTAAAGTACTAAATAGACTAACAAATGAATAAACTACTAAGGCTTGAAGCCTTCCTACTTATGCAAATGAGGACTCCCAACAGTCCTCCTTAACTTTAGGAGCTTGGCTGCCCAAAACTGCAGTTAATTAGCCACTTCATTAGACCTACTCGGCTGCCCCTTAAAATCATCTTTGGTGGGCTGTTGAACTCCGAGTTGATGGTGGAGAACTCAAGGAAGGGGTCATTTAGTGCAGGGGACACCCGTCCTATAAATCCTTAGCCTTATTACTTCGAATTTGGCTGCCAATCTGCTCATAAATGCCTGATCTTGGTCCAAAAATGTCCAAAAATCTGCAATAAGCACGTATTAGACTCTGTGGTAAAGTGACTATTCCCATTCACTCAATTAACATAAATATATTAAAAAGCATGCATAAAGCTATGGAGAATGGTGGATTAAATGAGAATAATAGGCAAAATGAGCCCATATAGTTACCCATTTCCGGGGCTCATCATCCCCCCCCTATTGAATGTGTTACTCATCCTCTGAGCAACTAATCCAGTTCATCATCTTTGATTGCTTTGACTACCTCTCTGACATCCCATGCCTCTAAAGTGATTTCCTCTTTTATATCATGAAAACCTGTATTTTTGTCTACTTCCTCCCATTGTCTTTGTTCCTCTTCTTCCTTGACCCCTTCTAACAACCCTAGTAGTAGTGGAGGGCTGAACTTAAGGCCAATCCAATTGGCTTTCAAGTTATGCATTGATTGTTTGTATAGGGGTATTCTTCTTATAACCTCCCTCATTCTGGTTGGGGAGTGGTACTCTCTTATTTTCGTACTATGGGACAATGTGTTCTATCTCCTTGTGCAAACATGAATGTAATTATCACCAAATAGTCTTTCCATGTCTTTAAAGTGAGCAATGGCATGAGCTTGCCTTTCAACATAGTCAGGTGCAATGTGAGGGTTGTCTGTAGAGTACCGATGGGAATATATAAGAGTTGAGGGATCTTCTGGTTCTACCCTAATCATGAGTGGCTCACTTAGTTCCCTGGCCATAATCTTCTGAATCTCTACTGCCCTCTTTTCCTCATGGATTAACCAAGAAGCCATGGCCATGAGTTGTAGATCTCCTAATACAGTGTTTGGGTCCCATAGATTCATGTTAGGAAGCGCCAAGTTGTGTAAATAGAATTCTGCTAACTTGGCCTTATCTTTAGCTGAGCTACTGTCACACAATTGCATAAACTGATTGTAATTCTGGAATGGAGTGGTGCCCCTTTGGGCCAATGTGTTAATTTGAAATTGCAACCATTGGTCTTTAAGATATAATGCATAGGATTTAGCAGGTTGCCTACATTGTAAGGCTTCTACTGCCCAGCTAGCCATGCAGGCCATTTGGGCTTCTTTTTCTTGCAACTGCTGTTTTAAAACCTGTACTTCTTCTGCTGCCTGAGACTCCTTTTCTTGCAGTAGTTTCTTTAGCATCTCAACCTCAGCTTGTAGCTCTCCCTCTTTTTACTGTTTCTCAGTTGTTTCCTTGTCTATTGGAGGGCCTTCTTGCTGCTGCTGCCCTCCCAAAATGGACAGCCTATCTTCCTTATGAACTTCCTGTAGCTGCAACTGCTTTTTCAGCAACTCATTCTCCTCCTGTAGCTGGGCTCTTTTGCTGCTTTCTATGTGCCTCACCATAGCCAATTCCCCTCTTAATTCTTTCAGCTTTTCCTCTGTGTGGCCTATGTCCTCAACTCCTTTAGATTTGGCGATTTTCATCCATGTGTGTGTTCTGACCCTCTCTTTCTCTAGTTTGAAGAATAAAGGTACAACAAATTTCTATGGGATGATTTCCCACCCTCTAACAGATTGTAATATGAGCCCAAATTAGGCTCAGGGGTAGATTCAGGTATTTCTTTGGCCTTGCTCTCCCCCTGTGATTGTTTGGCTCCCTTCTCCTCCAATTTCTCATTTTCTTTTAACTTGGCTAGAGTTTCCTGTAGAGATGTTTCAGCTTCCTGTAGAGCTGCCTTTGAGTCAATCAACTTAATTATTTCTTTCCATGTGTAGGTTTTTGGGCTTCCTCTTTCAGAGGTAATATATATCATGGAAGGAGACTCTTCCTTCTTTTTAGTGGGTGAGTTCTCAATGACAATTGGTTCCTTTGATGGTGGCTAGGGTTTGCCCACTTTGATCCTTGTGCTTTTTTTGGCTTTAAAGTACATGGATGTTTGCCTTTTTCTCTTTCCTTTTTGTTTTGTAGGTGTGATTAATGCAGCAAGCACAAATGTTGCTTCCCTTGCCAACATTTCAGGGGGTTTTTCTTTCTATTGTTCTTTTTCTTCACTTCTTGTAGAAATCTCTATGCCCACTGTTTCTGCTTATGTCACTGATATCTCAGGGTGTGTCTTTTATTTCTCTTGCTGGGTGCCTGCCTTGGCTGTGGCAGTCTTCTTTTGGGCTTTCCTGGCCTTTTTTTTCCAATATTTATTTGTTTTCCCTTCTCTATTTTTGTTGTTTTCTCCTTTTCTATACTAGGCTCAGCAGTCTTGTCAAATTCCTCTTTTTCCTTCTATTCTTCCTCTATTTTGCCCTCTGCTTGAATGTCTTGTGATCCCTCATCATTGTTCTTCTCAATGTCTTTAGTCTGCTCCCCCTCATCACTGCTAGATGGGCTGATGTTCTTAGTCAAAGTTCTAATTTTATCATCCCTGGACATATTTCTGAAGATTTCCCAAGCTATGGGGATAGTATAGGTGTGTAAAGCATCTTCCACCAACAGTTTGATGAGCCCATGGTGGGCAAACTGATCTGGGACCCCTGTATTTAGCTTTGTACCACATTCAATTAAAGTCTGAAGGAAGAAATATGGGATGCTTAGTTTTCTAGCTGGTGGTAAGTCCATCCCATATCTCAATTCATGTAGCAACCTGAAATGATAACCATAAATGATGTTAAACCTCCTTCACATGTGATATAATTCATTATTTGATAACTGACTTCACTCCAGAGAGGAGGCAAGCTTGTCCTTCTAACCCCATTTTTATCTTCTACAGGATTCTCCTCAGGCAGAAAAAATGTTTTCTTAGCAACTTGTCCCAATGATTTCTCCTCTTTACTCCAAGGGAGCCCCAATGGGAGACCGGTAATTCTACTGATGAAATCAGGTGTAAGTTCTAGGGTAAAACCCCTAAAACTAACTATGGCATGTCTCTTCGAATGTGGTCTTAGGGACATTAAAAACTCTTCAGTCACCTCCTCATCATAACCCTGAATTCTGTCAGAGAAGGATATCCAGTTTGCCCTGGTGAAAATGTCCACCACCTCAGAGTGCTTATATAATTTGCTAGAGTTTAAGGGTTCTTTTCTCATGAATCCTCCTGGCATGGTGTTGGGTGCTCCTTTTGTGTTCCAACCAGAAAAGAAAATGCTTAGGTGGAGAAAATAGTCAATCACTGGAACAGAGGATAGCTGAATTCAATTTTTTTTTGAAACCAAGAAGGAATTTCTTGTGTGCTTCCTTACAACATCAAATGGCAATAATTCCCCTATTTTAAACTACTATCACCCGAAATTTCACTGTCTGTTTATGAAAAGATTTTTTTTTTTTACAGAACAGAGGATAAGGACACATGTTCTTTTCTCAGCACATAGATAGATATGCAAATTTGGTTTTTTTCACACACACAGGCTGGCCTCTGCTGCTGCATGTATCTTCCTTATAGGAGAAATTGAAAAATAATGAGGAGATTTCGGATGCAGAGAAAAAAAACTGTGTAGACTTAGTGAAATATGCAGGCAGATTTTCACTTTTTTTTTTCAATGTGCAAGCAGACTTTTACTCTCTTTGTCAATCTAATGCCGTGTTCAATTCACCACCTTACTTCAAACAAATCATGCGCAGACAAGTTTTCCCGAGCCTACCTCGTTTTGAGCTTGAAATTCGACAAAAATCCTGGGTCTTCTTTCTGCAGGGCTATTCTTTGCCTTTCTTGTAGAAACCCTCCTGTAGAAGTCACACGACTCCTGTAGAGTGAAACTGTGCTTCTTGTAGAGCCCGATAGGCGGAATATTTTTGAAAAATAGGCAAAAAACTGGCGGAGGATGACTGGTTAGCTGCTCTGGAAGTGGTAGGTGCATACTCCAGTCGAGAACTTTATGAGTGCAAAATGAACAAAGGGTGGTGAATGTCTTAACTGAGCTGTCTTTTATCTGCGGGCGTGATTTGTGGTGAGGCGATGAGGTGGCTGGACGGGAACATTGATCCTACGTCATGGTCATAATGTTTCTACATTCTGTTTGACCGCCATCACCTCCCTTACTCCCGTCATCCGCCGCCACCACTACTAGTCCCGAATATTTCGACAGTTTTGAATTTGATGGGGCTCGTTTGAATTCCACGAGGATGTGTAACTGAACTAGGGTGGCCAGTTAACTGGCCACCGATTCTATTCGATCCGAACCATTCCCATAGTCACGCAATCTTGAAATATGATTCATGTAATTGAGGAATAGGTTTAGGCACTTACCTGTGCAGTCGTGGCCGTGTTATGCACATTTCGGATTTTGGAACCCATTTCTTCATTGTTGTTGCTGCTTGTGCTCTGCATGCTCGACCTCAAGCTGTTGTTGATGTTTACATGTTAAAAGAGAGCTCCATGCATGGCTCATATGCCATACTTTGCTGTCCCTGTCTCTGGAGTATGTCTTTCAGAGGGATCAACTGCTACAGGAATCCTGTAGGATTTCCTGTAGCTGCTTCTCCTTCTGAAATTCAAGATGAAATGAGTAGGGCTACATCTTCTGACGAGGGTATCGGCTGACAAGGAATCAAAGATGGAGGGTATTAGGTATGGTGAGTGAAAAGGCTGCTGCTTTGATCTGTTATTAAATTTTTTTGTTTGCAGCATGAAAAAAACAGGATTTTTGTGTGTGACTGTGCAGGGACATAAAAACGAGCGTAATGAAGGTGCACAGAGATGGAAAAGGTGACATGTGGTGAGGAATGGAGGTAGGGAGGTTTATAGGTCTCATAGGTAGATTTCAAATCCTCGGGTCCTCTTCTGAGATCGATTTTGGCTTGTCTGTAGTTTCTATAGGATCCTCCTGTAGAAGATACAGAGCTTCCTGTAGGATGTGGATTTTCGGACCAAATGAGACTAGATCTTGGGAAAGGGTAACAGTCATGGAGGAATGGATTGTGAGGGATGCATGTAGCCTGGTAATGTCCTCCGTCTTTGTCTTGTGCGATCCTCCTAAAACCTACAATGACCTTCCTGCAACCTGCAATTTATTCAACAGAAATTAGGTATATTTTTTCTCTTTTTTTGTTCTTTTTCTTTTTCTTTTTTCTTTTTTTTTTTTAGTCTGAGATAGCTGGGGCACCTCTAGGAGGTTTTCACCCTCACTATCTACCTGGGCACCTCCAGGAGGTTTTCACACAAGGATCTTTTATTCCTCTTTTCTTTTTTCTGTGTTTTTTTTTCTCTCATGTTGTAGGTGGAGTGGAGACAGGGACCTGCTCCACTACCATTACTGATTTATCAAGAGTTTCAATGAACTCCTGCTTGGAAAGGGGCTTCTTGTAGATCTTCAATTTATGCCCATTGATGAGCATGGGGATGGCTTCTTCGTCAATGGTCCGCATAAGGACTGAACCATTGTCGTTGCATGTTTCCACTGTATATGGTCCCAACCATCTTGTCCTCAGCTTGCCCTTGAAATCCTTGTATCTTGAATCATATAGAAGCACCTGATATCTTGGCTAAAATTGCTTTTCTTTGAGGTGCCAGTCATGCCATATCTTTCTTTGAAGTTGGACTACCTTTGAGTGGAGAAGGGCATGCATTCTCTGTTCATCTAATCCATTCAGCTGAAGTAATCTTTCATGTTGTGCACGGCTGAAATCTAGGTCCAGCTGAGCTACCAACCTCAATGTGTTATATTAAAATTCTATGGACAACAAAGGCTTCTTCCCTTAGACCAGCTCATAAGGCGTGAAACCTGTTGTAGTTTTCCAAGTAGTGTTATAGGCCCAGGTGGTCTCAACCAAGCGATCTGCCCAATCTTTTCTGTTGCTGCTCACTACCTTAGTCAAAATCCCTTCCAAAGCTCTATTAGTAACTTCCACCTATCTATTTGCTTGCATATGATAAGGGGTGGAAGTTCTGTGCTTGATCTTGTGATGAGTGAGTAGGTCTTCAATCAGTTAGAGGTAAACTAACTTCCTTGATTTGTGACTAATTCTCTTGGGTAGCCAAACTTGTAGAAGATATTTTCCCTCAAAAACTCAGCTACCTTTTCTTCTGTTGCTACTTTGATTGCTTTTGTTTCCGCCCACTTTTTCAAGTAATCTGTGCACACAATAATGTAGGAATTCTGTTTTGAAGGAGGGTTGATAGGACCCACAAAGTCCATGTCCCACTTCTCAAATGGCTCGAAAGTCAGTTGAGGCTGCAAGGGAATTTCATCATTTGGAGTAGGTTTGCCCATCCTTTGACATCTGTCACATTGGTTGATGTATCTTCTGACATCTTGATGAAGAGTGGGCCAATAGTACCCTGCCTGTAGAATTTTGAAGGAAATTCTCTTTGCTGCAAAGTGGCCCCCACAGGGCCCCTCATGATAGGTTAGGAGGATGTCAAAAACTTCCTCCTCCCTGACACATCACCTCAAAATCTGATCTGGGCCAAGTTTACAAATATTTCCCCCAATCCATGTGAATGGGGCACTTTTCCTCACGATCTTTCTCTTCTCTTTTGAGGACAGGTATGGCGGAAACTATGCTGAAACCAAATAATTTTGCTATATCAACAAACCATGGAGAGAGTACTAAAATAGTGAACAGGTGTTCATCTGGCATTTGATCATCCACCATCCCTTCTTCACTTGCAGGCAAATCTAGTCTAGACAGAAAATCAACAACAACATTTTCCTTACCTGGCTTATCAACAATGGTCAAATCAAATCACTGCAATAAAAGTAATCATCTAATGATACAAGCATTTACATCAGGTTTATTCATCAAATACCTAATTGCAGCATGATTAGTATGCACTAATGTTTGATAGGCAGTGATGTAGTGTCTGAACTTGTTTAGGGAATGGACTATAGCCATGAGCTCTTTCTCGGTTACAGTGTAGTTTAACTCTGCCTTGGATAGGTTTTTACTGACAAAATATATGGCATATGGTAGCTTCTCTTCAACTTGTCCTAAAGCTACTCCTATGGCTTTGTTCGAGCATCTGTGTGAATGTGGAAAGGTAGGGCCCAATTTGGACCTCTCAAGATTGGGGCAGTTATCAGCTTACCTTTCAAAGCATCTAGAGCCTCTTGACAGTTATTAGTCCATATGAACTCAACATATTTTCCCAAAATACTAAAAAATGGATAGGCTAGCTTACTGAAATCTTTAATGAATATTCTATAATATCCTACTAAGCCTAGAAAACTCTGAACATCTCTTACTTTTTGAGGAGGCGGGACCCTTTGGATGATAGCAATCTTTTTGGGATCCGCCTATAAACCTTGCTGAGAAATTGTATGACCTAGCACAGTCCCTTTAGTCATCAGGAATTCACATTTATCAGGACTAAGGGACAGGTTCATTTCAATACACTTGGCTAAAACTTTCCTCAGGTTAGTCAGAGCTTCTTGGAAGTTAGAACCATAAGGAGTAAAGTCATCCATATAGATTTCCACTGAATCATGAACCAACTCAGTGAATATACTCAGTACTGCTCTCTGGAAAGTGGTAGGATCTTTGCATAACCCAAAGGGAAGGACCCGATAGGCAAAGGTACCCCATGGACAAGTAAATGTGGTCTTATCTTGGTCTTCCGGGCTGATTTGGATCTGATTATACCCGCTAAACCCATCTAGGAAGGAAAAGAACTTCTTCCCTGCCATGCCATCTAACACTTGATCTATGAAAGGAAAAGGGAAATGGTACTTCTTGGTGGCTTTGTTAAGTTCTCAATAATCTACATAGATTCTCTACTTCCTGTTTTTCTTGGGCATAAGCACCAAAGGAGAAACCCACTCACTATCAGAGATGGGGTAGATGAATCCTGCATCTAGCAACTTTTGCCGTTTTTCTTTGACAATGTCCTTAAGGGCTGGATTCATCCTCCTTTGAGGCTGCTTGACTGGTTTACAATCCTCTTTAATATAAATGTGATGGGTACAGACTGAAGGGTGGACTCCTTTCATCTCCTTATAGCTCCAAGCAAAAGCATCCAAATGGTTGTTCAATAAGCTACACAACTCTTTCTCCTGAGAGGTGGATAGGGATAAGTTGATTTTCAAGGTTCTTTCAGGGCCAAATTCCATGTTCTTAACTCGGAGAGAGGTCGTATCAACCACATAGAGGTCAACTAAAGCACTGGTTTGGGTTTCTTCCACCATCTCTTCTAATGGTAGCACACTAGGGGGTGGATTTTGAATCAAATTCTCAATAAGATCATCCTCGGTTTGAGGACCTCCCTTGGTGGCTTCCACTGTGCACAATGGTGAAAAATAGACTTCATCCTCATCTTCCTTCTCTAACTAGAGAGGTAAGTAATGTTCTAGAAGAGGTTGGGCAGGAGGATATAGGACTAGCTGTTTGGACATATGCCCATTCTTGATGGTCAGGCTCTAAGCTCGACAATTGATGTAATATCTGCAGTAGCTAACCAAGGACTTCCCAAGATGAGGGGATACCAAGTGAGTTTTTCCTTTGGCTGAAGAACCAAGAAGTTAGTAAGGTACTCCCAGGAATCAATGGAGACCATGACATCTTCCACAATCCCTTCAGGAGTCACAGTGGAGCGGTCTACTAACTGCAGTATGGTTGAGGTCTTTCTTAGGGAACTCTGAAGGTTGAGTTTGAGCATAGTGTCCCTGGTAATTACGTTAATAGCAGCCCCTAGATCAATCAAGGTGTGGGGGATTATGGTGCCATTGATGTGGACATCTACTACAGGACTCCTAGGGTCCAAATATTTTGGACAGATTACCTGCCCCAACATCAGATCAAACAGTTGTCCTATGACATTGATAGTTGGGGCATCTCTCTTGCGCTTGCCTGGGTGCCTGAAACACTTCTCTTTGATCAACTTATTGTAGATTGGTACATCTTTTATGGCCTGGAGAAGTGGTATTTTTACAAATAACTATTTAAGTTCTCCTAGAAGTTTAGTTTCTTCTGGGTTTGGTTGCGTGGTTCTAATTAGTCTCTCAGGAATGGGTGGAATGGGTTTGGGTTCACTTTCCTGTTTTTCTTCCTCATCCTCCTTAGGAGGAGGTTGGCTATCTGGGAGGACCTTCCCAGATCGTAGGTTGATCTCTTGAATCTCCACATCATAGGTAGGGCATGTTGTTTCTCCAGTATATACCTGTTGGGCCTGTCTGTTATTAGGGTTCGGGTTCAGTTGAGCAAGTATCTGGGGTTGTCTTGGAGGAGTAGGAGGTAATGGTTGTGGTTGAGTAAGTGGTGGAGGCAAAAGAGCAAGAGGAGAGTTGTATTGGGGCCTCCACCCTTGATGAGGTGCATTCCACTGATGTTGTGGTTGAGTGTGAGAATGAAATGAATGAGCAGTTGGTTGAGTATGGTATTAAGGAGGTTACAACCATGGAGGGGGTGTGGACCAGGAAGGATGAGCAGGGGGACCCCAAGAAGGCATGGAAGTAGCTTGATTGCGGTTGTAATACGTCTGGGATGTCCCTTGCATTCCCTGCTCGTAAGGTCTGGGTCCATGTGGCCTTCTTTGGTTCATGAAGTAGAGTGGTTCAGTGGCTCCTTCAGCCCCTTCGTACATAGCTTTAAATCCGGGCAAGGAAGGGCACTGATTTGTAGGATGGTCCTCTTCATAGACAAAACACACTTTTACAGAGTGCAATGGAAATTTGTTCCTAGGATGCTTTCTGGTGCACCTAGGACAAAATATGGCCAAAGCCCTCTTGGCTTCCTCTTGCTTCTTTTGGATTCACAAGGTATCCATTTGCATGGCAATGGTCTGTCTCATCTCGCTTTTGAAATCTTCCATCTGATTTGAAAACTTGTTTTTAAGAAATGAACTAGATAAGGGGGTACTGGCTAAGAGTTGAATTCCTCTACCTCTCTTTCTGGCTGCCCTAGAATGGTTTCTAAACACAATCTTTATGTCATCATAAGGTAGCTCATAGATGTCTCCCCCAGCCAGAAAATGGAGGGTATCTAGAAGGTATTCAGGGACTCCTCTGAGCAGAACCAACTTCAGAGATTAGGGGTCAAGTGTGCACCTGACCCTTTTATAACTGAGTTGAGACCTCTCTTCATAGCCTTCTAAAGATTCATCACTTCCCATGGTCATTCGAAAGATTTCTTCCTTTGTATCTTTTGACCTACAGTAGTCCCGATATTTGTTGTTAAAGGCTTGCTGCATCTGAGCCCAAGTTGTGACACTGTTTCCAGATAGCCCCATGAACCAGCGTAGTGCTGCATCCTTGAGGGTAGAAGGAAATAGTTTCAACTTTTGCTTGTCTTCTGCATAGTCATAGACAAAGGACAACAAAATCAAACAAGAAGGTATTAGGGTCTTCAGTAGTCAATCCATGGAAGTGAGGTAAGGCTGAGGGACTTATGCTTTTCATTTTTGTGTCCCCATTGGTCTCATGGATGGGAAAGGCACCTTCTACTCTCTCCCCATTTCCTCTATTGTTTCTGTTTTCAGCCATGGCCTTAGGAGGAATGGTTTCTTGCTCTTCCTCTGTTATAGGATCTTTGTATATCTTTGGAGGTTCACCTATAGGTTCTTCTGGATCACTGCCACCAAAGAAGAGAGAAGGGTAACTCAGTGATGTGGTGGAGGTGTTGGGTAGGAATTTTCATGAATTGTCTCTATTCCTACAAGGCATGAAAAGAAATCTCTTTTTTTATTGGGTGATTTTTGTTTCTTTTTTATGCTTGTACCTGCAAAAACTGAAATAGATTGAACTGCAACTAACTAAAATCTATCTTGTTGAAATGAAAATGTAGAATTGAAATGGAAGAAGGAAAGGACTAATCTATTTTGCTGAAATGAAATTGCGGAATTGAAATGAAAGCAGGAAATGTAAATCTACGCTTGCTGAAATGTAATTACAGAATCGAAATAAAAGCAGGAAATGCTAATATACGCTTGCTGAAATGAAATTTCAAAATTGAAATGAAAGTAGAAAATGGTCTAATCTACTTTTGCAGAATTGAAATGAAACAACTATTCTACTTTTTCCGAAATAAACTACTCTAGCAGAAGGTTGCAGTAGAAAATAGAAGAAAAGCAGTAATCACAAAATACTCTGACTCTTCCCCGGCAACGGCGCCAAAAATATGGTGAGCTCCAGTATTTCAGCAATGATGCTACAACACTTGGGACTCCCTACTTTACATTTATCAACTTGGTAATTCGTAACAAACTTGGAAGCGACGGTGCTATATGCACAAGTACTAGCTCTTACTGTAGGCTGTCACTTGATCAGCTGGCACAAGTTCGCTAGGAGCTTAAGCCAACTTCTATGAGTTCTCAAAAGAAGCTTTTAACTGTGATGGATGAAAGCTAACTCAAAAGAGGTTAGTCTACTTCCAGAAAGAAGACGAAAGATGAAAGGAAACATAAACCCTAGCAAACCCTAGTTTTACTGACTAACCCTACTTTTGCAAGAAAAGAGATGTAAACTATTGAATTGGAAGCCATTTACTCTTGAAAATGTAAAATGCATGTGTTTCAGCTACTTCTGAAGGAAAATATGGAAAAAGCATCTTTTTGTATTTTTGAGTAATTTTATGCAGAATTATTATACGTGTGTTTTAACTATTTTTGACTGTGCAGAGATTTATTGGCGAAAGAAATGGAGTGGGCATTTGCAGGAGGTTGGGAAGGTGTGGAGAGGACCTAAGGAGTCCCTAGCACCTTTTAGAGATTTCCACCATGATCAAACTTCGAAAAATCGCTCGCATGAACTTCTACAGGAGGTTGTAGGGGATCTACAAGAAATTCTACAGGAAGTTCTACAGGAACAGACTGAAAGTGGTTTTTAGAGGGTTGATGGTGGAAAAACGGTGGGAAAGTGGAAATGAAGGATGGGTAGGGATGTTAAGAGGTCTAGGACCTAGTAAATGAAGCTCAGGAGTGATGAATATGGTTGGATTTGTTCAAAGATGAAGGAAGCAATGTTGCACAAAAATGTAGAAATTAGGGCAAGTTGGAAAAGTATGGCGAATGAGTGAAGGAGACCTTGAGTGAGGGACTGGAGTAGGTTGTGTGATGGAGGAAAGATAGGTTGGAGTTTCTTACAGGTGTTCTGCACACAACTTTCAAAAGCCGATCTAAGAAAATACTAAGAAAAACATAGATTTATTTATTTTGACCTAATCTAACCTAAAAACCAGAAACATGATGAACATAATTTTATAGACAAGAAATCATGCAAGAAAGCTATGGGAACTGAGCAATAACATATCTAAACATGAGAACACAAATGATATCAACTTTTCCAACTCAAAATCTAACACTAGCAATTGCATTGGAAGGAAAAAACAATGTTATTGTGGTAGTAAGTGTGCCTTGGTCTCAATTCATGGTCCCAAGGAGGGAAAATGAGATCAAGGACTGCTTGGTAGCCTTTTTGTGGATCTTTTCTGTTACCAGACTGTCAAATCAACCTGAAACATGAACAACTATATTAATCATCAAAAACAACCTAAGTAACAAAGCAAGATTTTAACCTAAATAACAGAAATTATTCTATGAATGCAAGAAAAAAACATAAAAGTACACAAAGGAGGTACTGGGAACTTGGGTTAGGCCCAATCCCAAGAGCTACAACCTCCTAAGAAAGATCAGAGCTAGTGCAAAGTTGGATTCATCTTCATTGATAAAAAAATAATAGTTACATCACAAAAACTGTCTGCAAGAAGAACTCGAAAATGTGCTGATACAAGGCTGCACTAAAGTGCAAAAATAGACTAACAAATGACTAAACTACTAAGGCTTGAAGCCTTCCTACTTATGCAAATTAGGACTCCCAACAGTCCTCCTTAACTTTAGGAGCTTGGCTGCCCAAAACTACAGTTAATCAGCCACTTCACTAGACTTGCTTGGCTGCCCCTTGAAATCATCTTTGGTGGGTTGTTGAACTCCGAGCTGATGGTGGAGAACTCGAGGAAGGGGTCATTTAGTGTAGGAGACACCCCTCCTAGAAATCTTCAGCCTTGTTTCTTCTAATTTGGCTGCCAGTCTGCTCATAAATGCCTGATCTTGGTCCAAAAATGTCCAAAATTCTGCAATAAGCACGTATTAGACTCTGTGGTAAAGTGACTATTTCCATTCACTCAATTAACATAAATATATTCAAAAGCATGCATAAAAATATGGAGAATGGTGGATTAAATGAGAATAATAAGCAAAATGAGCCCATATAGTTACCCATTTCTGGGGCTCATCAGCCGCCTCGCCCAGGGGCAGGCTGGTGCACTACAACAGAACAACAAAAGGATGGACAGACGATGACCATGGGTAGATATGTAGTTAATATGTCGTCTCTGATGTCCCTCAACGATTGGGATCTTGCAGACAACAGCTAGGGTCTTGCAAAATTACAACACAAGTTGCAACAGACAGTGTGAAGAGAAGATACGAAGGTCGGAAGTGGCTGCGGTGGTACTAGGCAGTCCCGTATGCGACTTCGCCGCTCACACTAAAATCCGCAAAGAAGAATGAGCATCATCAGCTGCGAGACATGGTAGACACACTGAAGCAGGAGCCAGACGAAGCGTTGCAGGAGACAATGAAGGAGCAACAGGACGATGAGCATCACTCAAAGGGAGGCGAACCGCAAAGCCAAGGTCGAGCGTCTAACTTCGCCAGCCAGTGACTTGGGAAGAGTCACGATGATTGTGTTGGGGATTGTTGGGTAGCAGAGGTCCCGCGTAATGGTTTTGGGGCAAAAAGCCCGAAAAATAGGATTAAATGATTGTAAAAATTTCACTGAAATCATGGAGCGCGAATTATAATATGTTGAGTCAAAGGGTAGTCCGCTCAAAAATAATGAAAAAAATATAAATAGATTCGGCCTGCACAGGGATCGCGGGCCAAGGAAGGGTATAAATAGAGCACGACTCTATGAGGGAAAGGCGATTCTTTTAGAGTAGAAAATGTAATGGGTTTTTGAAGAAGATAGTCTGAAAGCATCTGTAAGTCCGAGTCGAAGGTTAGGGTAGTAGGTAGAGGCTTTGCAGCTATGTGTGCAGAGGCCTAGAAAGTCCGTAGTTGGGTGCGCGGACCCCTACAGCTGAGTGCGCAAGGTAGATCTGGATGTATTGGTGGAAAATAATAAAGATAAGTTGCTTCTGTAATTTTGTGTTATCGCGCATCTGAATTTATGATTTACCTTTCTATATCTATTTAAATGTGAATGTGATGAATGTATGTGAATCTGGGTTCATTTTAAGTACGCGAATGATTAAACTTGTTAAATATTTGCTTAAATACCCCGCTAAAAGAGATCTGATACATTAATTAGATTAGATCAGTAATCATCACAGTGGAAGTTACTCCAAGGCCGGATTTGCGCGACTGCAGAGCAGCGTGAAGTAGTGGAAAGGTGCGTGAGTCCACTAAACCACATCTTGACAGCCCAAAGGTGCGGAAGCCTGGTTCCAGCACCCTCCCCTGCTACCTCAGATGAGACCTCAGTTCGCACTCCATGGGTTGTTGCCGAAAGGACCAGTAGTTACAAGATTTGTTCTGCTAAATAACTCTTCCGAACCTGGGTCAAGCCCATATAAGCCAACACTCATGCTGCCCTCCAATAGACCATGAGTGACCAATCCTTGTTGTAGCATCTGCTCTTAGTTAGGGCATCTAACCACCTAGGAAACCCTTCCTCTTGGCTGCTAACATACTTCCAAAATTTCCTCTCCTAGGACACCATCCACTAACATCAATTCAACCTTAACACATCTATATAATACATACCTAGCCCTGCTCAAATTTTGTGTCACCCTGGTGCAGTCTGCTACATGGTCAACCCTCTCTCGTGATTCCTGCACTCGCGTTCTTGCACGTGCGCTAAACTGAAATCGCAGGTTACTACACTCACGTGTTCCTACACTTGTGCATTCTTGCACCCGCACGTTTATGCACTCACGCATTCCTACACTTGTGTTCCTGCACTCGAGCTTCTCGCACTCACACTGCCTTTCTTGATATGTAGACTATGAAAGATGCTTCTTGGATATGTCTAAGTGCCTTACACTTGACCTATATTTATAAGCATCAAATGGCTCCAACAAATTCTCTTTGGGCACTACTTTAACCTCAAGCTAACCTGCCCAACTGGACAAATTTACCCATCTTAACTTCAAAAATTCAATTCTCTTCAACCACTCGAAATCAGATGATTTTAAATGCATCAGATTCATCTTGATGAGTGCTGTCATCCTCATCCATCACATGTTGAAATCTCTCCACAGTTTTGTCCCCAACATCGAAGGGTGCAAAACCCCAAGCTTGGGTTTCAAGCCCATAAGGCCATTTGTGGAGCTCCTTCCTCCAAACCCTCGATCCTCAAGGCCTCGAGTACCTCCCAAGCTACACGAATCAATAATGAGCAGAGGTTTACACCTCGAGGGATTTGATCTCTCTTGATACATCATAGGTCTAGAGTTAAGATAGATTTATGTTGGTTCAAATCACATGCAATAATATGAAAGTCTTAGATAATCATCACTATATATATAGGTATGTTTAAGATAAATATGATACTTTAAAAATTAGATCATTATAAATCCAAATAATAACAAAGTACCAAAAAAAATATCAGTCTATTTTTCAATTTTTTGAATTAGATTTAATTGGTTAAAATTTGGTAAAGCTTTATTTTACTTTAGCTTTTGATGTTTTTAGATTTATCCTCACATTGATAACGTTTATGTTTTTAGGTAACAACAATGTTTAGCGATCAAAAGAAGTTTGATTTTTTAAAGTTTTTTTATCATTCCAATTTTAAAAGTTTTGAGTTAGATTTAGTTTTATTAGAATTTGGTGAAGCTTTATGGTTAGATTTTTTAAAGTTTTTTTTATCATTCCATTTTTAAAAGGTTTGAGTTAGACTTAGTTTATTAGAATTTGGTGAAGCTTTATTATAATTTGGTTTTAAATTTATCTTCTCACTTTTTAGGATATCATGCCTTCAAGATATTTGTTACATTTATGACGTTTATATAGATCAAATTTTACATAATTTAATTGGAGTAATGAGTAATGAGGATGGTTACGCTGACCTGGCAAGGAGTAATGCTACCTCTAGCAATCTTGGACTGTTCTCTTCGTGCCAGAAACCAGCACTGTTCTCCTCGAGCAAGAAACCAGCGGGTGCTCTCGTTGCTTCGCTTAGCGCGCCGTTGAATGGGGTAAAATTTAATAAGATTGGTAAGAAGGCGAGGCATGATTTGATTCGTTTTAATTCTTATAACAATATTTTCGTTAGCAATAAGTTAGACAGCGTGGTTAATAATAATGATTTTTATAATTGTAATAATATTTGCTTGAATAACCATTATGATAAGAATATTAATATGATGTATACGAATAATATGATTATTTATGATAATAAGATTAATAATAAGAATTTATCTAAGAACAGTATTAAGCATAAGAATGATAACAATATTTTGAATAACATTTCGGGTAATATGAAGGTTGGTTTATGCGATATTAATAATAATACTTTATATCCTAAGGATAAATACTCTTTTAGTAATAACATTGATGTTGGTATTAATATTAATAACTTTAACAATGAGAATTTGATTGTGAATCAAGTTCATTCTCCCCCTTCTTCCTTGAATAAGAAAGTGGTTAACCTCTCTAGTTTTTCTTTTTCCCCTTCTGTTTTTAGTCTTTTAGGCAAAGGTTTAAACTTTGCCCTTGCCCCCAGAAGAATCCCGGTGGATGACATTATTTGCGACGTGGAATACGGGATTAGGGATCTTCCGGACAATATAAAGGACACTATTAGGCAGGACTGTGCTGTCGTCCTTAGGAAAGCTAAGCCCCCTCGGAAGAACCTCAGCAAGGAGGAATTCTCTGCCCTTAAATCATTAAATCAGAACCAAGACATTGTCGTTCTGAAGGCTGACAAAGGAGGGGCTTCGGTCATCCTTAACAAGGAGGATTACCGTAAGAAGATGTTAGATCATCTTTACAATAGTGGCAGTTATAAAAAACTGCCCAAGAACCCTCTTAAGAAAGTTTCTAGGACTGTGGCTCTGGCCATCAAGTCCAGTAGTTCTGTGGGCTCTCTAAGCCACAAACTCATTGAGAACAATCCCCTTACTCCTAGGATCTATGGGTTACCTAAGATTCACAAAGAAGGAATCCCTCTGAGGCCTATCGTCAATACCATTGGTGGCCCGACCTACCTTCTTGCTAAGTTCCTCGCCCTGAAACTTAAGCCCCTGGTTGGCCGCACTGAGTCCTTCGTGAAAGACTCTGCATCCTTCATTAAGGAGCTTAAGGATATTAAACTTGACCCCGAGGACATCCTGGTCAGCTTTGACGTGGTCTCCCTTTATGCATGCATCCCTATAAAGGAGGCCTTGGAAGTGATCTATCGCCTAATGGATCCCGATACCGCGCATCTGGTTGAGATCTGTCTCACTTCCACTTTCTTCTGTTTCGAGGGTGAGTTCTTTGAACAGACTTGTGGTGTTGCCATGGGCTCCCCCCTTTCCTCTATTGTCGCCAATCTCTTTATGTAAGATTTCGAAGCCAAAGCTCTAGCCTCGGCTCGTCTCCTTCCTAAGCTTTGGCGAAGGTTTGTAGATGACACTAATGTCATCTGGTCCCATGGCCACGAGGAGCTGGATCGCTTCTTCAATCACCTCAACTGTCAGTCCTCTGCCATTAAATTCACCATGGAAAAATAGGTCAATGGTTGCCTCCCTTTCCTGGATATTCTTATTTCTAAGAATATGGATGGCTCTCTCTCCCACTCAGTATTCCGTAAGAAAACGCATACTGAGCAGTATCTTCATGTCGATTCCCATCATTTCCCTGCTCAAAAGATGGGTGTTCTTAACACCCTTGCTACTCGTGCCCTGAGGATTTCTGATAATAAGAGCTTTGATAAGGAGAGATCCCATCTCCTTAATGTCTTTGTGGAGAATGGTTATAGTAGGCGCCTAGGTCAGAAGGCTTTCCTTAAAGCCTCTAAAAATGCGATGATTAATAGAGAACCGAAGGAGCGCCGGCTTGGGGTCCATCTTCCCTATGTTCAAGGAACCACAGACAAAATTGCTTAGATTCTTAAGAGGTATGATATCCCCTCTACCTTTAGGCCCCTCAACACCATTCGTAAGTCCCTCTGATCAGTGAAAGATCCTGTTGACCCCATGGACATGAAGGGTGTCTACTTGATCCCCTGTTCTTGTGGAACCCCCTACATTGGGGAAACAGGACGCTCCATCCATCAGAGGATAAGCGAACATGCAGCTGACCTAAGACATGGGAGAACCAAGTCTTCAGCATTAGCAGAGCATGTGGAAAAGACCAAGCATCAGGTTTGTATTAAAGAGGCCAAGGTTGTTGCTAAGATTGCTCATTTCCATCATCGCAAATTCAGGGAAGCTATTGAGATTGAAAAAAGGCCTAACAATCTCAATAGAGATGACAGCTGGAAAATCAGTAGCTGTTGGATCCCTGCACTATCGTCGTAGTTTTCTGTGTTTCCCCCTGGAGCCTTCCTTCTGGGGTTATTCCGTTTTGCTCTGTGGTTGGTTTTGGTCTTTCTTCTGTCCCTCCCCTTTTTTGTTGTTCTCTCTATTTTATTTATTTATTCATTTATATACCCTATATTTACAAGTATTTAAGAGTATTATTTTTATTTTTATTCTTATTCTTATTCTTATTCTTATTATTATTATTATTATTATTATTATTCTTTATTCTTTATTCTTTATTTTTATTTTATTTATTTATTTTTATTTATATTTATTTTTTAGCATTATTATTATTATTTAATTTATTTTTATTTAATTAATTAATTAATTAATTTTTATTTTTATTTTTTAATTAATTAATTAATTAATTTATTATTATTATTATTATTATTTTTCAACTGTTTTTTACCTAACTTTTATCTAAATAACGGAATATTAGTACTTTAATACACACACACACACACACACACACATATATATATATATATATATAATTTAAATAAATAAATTAAATTAAAGTTTGTAACTAACCTTTAAAGTATTTTATCTTACCTATTTTAACTCTTTTCCATAAATAATAATATTAATAATAAAAATACGAATATCAATATTAATATTAATATTAATATTAATAAGAATAATAAGAATAATAATAATAATAATAATAATATTAAATTAATAGTGATATTTTGTCTACTAATTTTAATAATATATTAATATCAAGACTATTTTACTAATATAATATTAATTAATAAATAACTCAATTAAACAAAAAATAATTACTTATATATAATAACACATTAATTTAATTAAATAAAATATTACCTTTTCTAACTAACCATGTATATTATTTTATTTATTGATATTTTTAACCTTAACTATATATTTTTTAATTGGAATATATATATATATATATATATATATATATATATATATATTAACGAAAATTAGTGAATAAATAAATAAGTGAATTACCTTCTTAAACCAACCCTAATAGTATTTTATTTATTTTGAATCCTAACTTTTATTAATAACCTATTATTAGTACTTATATATATATATATATATATATATATATATATATATATATATATAAACAAATAAATTAATTAATTTTTAAAACTAACCATTAAATACATATTTTATGTATTAATATTAAAAATAATAATTGAATTAAATTAATGAACTGTAATTTGACCTGGGTCCGTAGGTCAAAATTAGCCGTTGATCGATTTAGCCGTTGGAGTCTCTGCTCAGACTATTTAACATGCTTAGCTGGATCTGTTTCTTCAACTTGTCCTGACGATGAACCACACTGGTTGGTTCGAAACGTGTCGACAAAGGTCTTTCCTCATGTGATTTTCGCCGAAGTTCTGCTTACAACTGGATTTGGTGGATTAGAATCTAAGTTAAACAGAAATTTTGTTTTGAAATTTATTAAATTTAGTTTAGTATTTTGGAAAATGTTTGTTAGGTGTTGTTTAATGAGGTTATAATATTTTTTAAATGGTAAATTTCTCGTGGAAGTTTACCCAAAAATTATTTAAGAAATCTGATTGTGGATGTGTTTAAATAATTTTTTGACGGAGGAAATGAATTCACCATAAAAATCCTGGGGCACCCAAAACTTTGATGTTTGACAGATATAACTCAATTTTACAAAAAATTCTCTCATATTTTCTCAAAATCACCCTGAAATTTCTATTGGTTTTTTGGGTGTAAATGTATCTAGGTGTAATTTTTATATTCATCATATTTATTTTTATTATATTGAATTAGATTTAGCTAATTAGAAATTTTCCAAATTTACACTTTATTTTAATTATGTAATATTTATATGATAGTAACTTTTATTATTGTTATTAAATTTTTTAAAATTTGATTCAAATATGTAAATTTTGACAATGTTATTAGGACAATTTTTCTAAATACAAATGGTATAAACTTTCTAAAACATCTAAAGTTTTGAGCGGAGGCTCTGCTCATCATAAAAAAAAAAAAATACATAAAATTTGAATTGAATATGAGAGAGTGCCTGAAAAGGAATAAATAGAATTAAGGAAAGGATTCACTCAATCTCTCTATCCACCTCTATCTCTTCATCTCTTTGTTCTTCCCCCTCTTTCTCTCCCCCTCCAACTCCATCTCTCTCTCCCTCCCTCTCTCCTCCTCTCTCTCAAGTCCTCTCTCTCTTCCTTTCCATCTCTCTCCCCATTTCATTCCCACCTCTCTCTCTCCTCTCCTTTTCTCTCTGTCTTCCCTCATCTCTGTTGATCTAAGTTGTCATTGATGTCAATATGGCAATATTCTAGACAATAAACAATGATTTGAAGCCAATCGTAGTAGATCCATGAAGAAACAGGAGCAAGAAGCCAAGGAGAAGCAGAACAGATCCATGAAGAAATAAGGGCAAGAAGCCAAGGAGCAAAGCCATCAGAGGAGCCATATTGTTCATTAGAAGGAACAGAGAGGAACACGCATCAGGAGGAGAAGCCAGTGGACGTGCAGTTAATAGAGGAGCCATATCATGCAATATCGGAGGAATATCAGAGAAGAGCTATTGAAGCAGTGCATCGGAAGCAATCGCGGAGTCATATCAGACCAGAAAAGAGCGAAGTAGTATATATCGGGTTAAAGTAAGTGAATGCATGTGGTTATATTCCAAGAGGCAGATTTGTAACAATGCAGTGGTTTTTGGGTGCACATTAGGAGGTAAGTGGTATTTAGAGGAGAGCACCCGATTCCATTCAATGGGATACATGTAGCACTTGGGTGGAGAGAGAAAACCACTTTTTTAGGTGGTTATTTCCCTTTCAAATTTCTCACCTGAAATTCATGCATGCCATTGGATCCAGCGCGGGTTGATCGACGACGAAGGATCAACGGACGGTTCTGGGTTGATCGGGTTAAATGTTGACCGTCGGATCGTGAGCAGATCAACAGTGGAGGTTCGCTAAGGATTACTGTGAAAAAATCAATATCGACGGCTTTATTGCTTTATTATGTTTCACATTGAATCCCTTGACTGTGATATGTATTATGGATCCATTATAATCCACCCTATTGTAATATCACATCTGCCGCGTAGGAAGATATGTTGTATGGCCCCTTGTTTAAAGGCTTAAAGCCTTGCTACATTGAAAGCATCGATTGCGATAATAACGTGCACCCGAATGCACCATTTAACATGACTAAATGTAATATCACATCCGCGCTGTATCGCTAGTCTGTAAGGGATGTCAAACTGTCGATTGCGATAAGTTTGTGGACCCGACAGACTTATTAAAAGCATTTTATAATGTTGATATTTTCTGTTTGGGATGAAATAGGAAAAATCTCAGCTGGTGACAACAATAGGAATTCAGGTCGTAGATTAACTCCAGGTTGTTGGGAGGGAGTTAATGCCTCCTATATTTGATGTGAGGGAATTAATGAGGCTGTTAGATTCTCTAGGCTATATAACAGCCAACCATTCGGATGGTTTGCTAAGAGTGTGAGAGTTTTGTGAGGCTTTCATGATGTAATCTCCTGATTTGAATAATAAATTCCTGATGCCTATGTTTGGTGGACGTAGCCCAGATTGGTTGGGTGAACCACGTTAAAAATTGTCTCCTATGTGCTTGATTGTTCTGCTGTGTTAATTCTGTGTGTTTTAATTGATTTGCTGTGCCTCTGAATTCCAACAATTGGTATCAGAGCACTATTGGAGGTGGAGCGCAGTTGATACGTGGATCAGGCAGCGTGCTGGAGTGCTGAGCCTGCGAGTGAATGCGTGGATTGTTGTGTGTGGTTTTTTGTTTATTGGCACTGTGCATGGCGCGTTGAACGCAATCAGAGTTCAGCAGATCACGGCTGGAGGGGATCGCTGGTGCTGGAGTGCTGCTGCGTGGACCGTCTTCGACACTGGTATGCACGCTGGAGGGTGCGTTTGACTGGAGGGCGGACCATAAAGTGCTGCCTGCGTATAAAGTGCTGCCTGGAAGGTGGAGACCGTGCTTACCCTGGTGGAGCGTTGACACCTGCGTTAATTTATTGCACAACGGCGTACATCGTGGGTATGTATTAAACAAACAGCGTGGATATTTAAAAAAAAAAAAACACAGCATGAATATAGTTGTTATAAACAGAGTGTATATACAAAAACCGGTGTGAGTTACATTCACAAAACGGCATAGTTATATTTTTTTTTTAATGCTGCCGTGGATAGCTGCATTCAAAAGCGTTGGTATATACATGTAAACAAACAAAAAGAAACGACGTCAATTTCTGTTTAAACAATGAGTGTTGAGTGGTGCTGAAGCGTGGATTTATTATATGTGTATTCAAACTGAGTGGACATATATATGTTTAAAAAGAAAAAGGTTGAAACGCATATGTTATAAACCATATGTTACACATTATATAAACCATGTTAACGTAATGGAAAGTGTGCACATTTGTTAATGGTGGATTAATATTAATGGTGGATTAATATTAAAGTGGAAAGTGTGCACATTTGTTAATGGTGGATTACTATTAAAGTGGCTGAACACATATGGTGGAGTAGTTTTTTTTTGGTGGAGCGGATCAATCTTTCCATTGGTGATTCACATCAGAATATTATTTTTTGTTTTAAAAGGCAAAGGCAGAAAGGCATAGGCAATTTTTCCTTTTATTGCTGGTTGGATATTGGAGATTACTGTGTGTTTGTTTTTTTTTTTGCTGATACAAAATGGCGAAAACTCAAAGTGCTCGTTTTGAGATTGAGAAATTTAATGGCAAGAATAATTTTGAGATCTGGAAGGTGAAGATGCACGATCTGCTGGTTCAACAAGGTGTGGCGAAAGCACTGTTGGGGAAAAACAAAAGACCTCCTTCCATGACGGAGGATGATTGGGATGAGATGGACGATAGAGCTCTGAGCGCAATTCGGTTATGTCTAGCGGACGATGTTCTGTTCAACATTGTGTTAGAGAAAACCGCCTCGGGCCTGTGGACGAAGCTTGAGAAGCTCTATATGACGAAATCTTTGACAAATCGGATTCTCCTGAAGCGGCAGCTTTATGGTTTGCGGATGAAAGAAGGTACCTCAATTGCTGATCACCTGAATGTTTTTAATACCTTATTGGTGCAATTAGACAGTCTAGATGTGAAATTTGATTCAGAGGATAAGGCAATAACTCTATTATGTTCATTTCCTGAATCCTGGGATCACTTTGTTACTTCCATAAGCTTTAGTACATCAGACATCCTTGAGTTTGACGATGTTGTTGGAGCCTTATTGGCTGAGGAAACGAGGAAGAGGTCGAATGCAGACACCTCTACATCAGAGGTAATGATGGCCAGAGGTCGCTCACGAGAGAGACACTCCGGGCGAAAGCATAGCGACTCTCGTTCAAAATCCAAAGGAAAGAAGCCAAAGGTGAAGTGCTGGCATTGTGGCAAGGCTGGACATCTGAAAAAGGATTGCTGGAAGCGAAAGCAGGCTGCTAAATAAGGCTCTTCGACAGAAAATAAGGAAGCCAACACCACAGATACAGGTTCAGTATCTGGTTCAGGTATGAGTGATGAGGTATTGTCAGTTAATATTTCAAAACATGATCAACATTGGTTGTTAGATTCCGGGGCATCTGACCACATGTGTATTCATAAAGATTGGTTTAAAACATATAAATCAATTGATGATGGTGTTGTGTACATGGGTAATGATGTAACATGTAATATTGTGGGAATTGGGAGCATACAACTGTAAATGTTTGATGGGACAACCAAAATATTAACTGATGTGAGGCATGTACCAGATTTAAGGAAAAATTTGATTTCATTAGGAGCACTTGATTCAAATGGATATAAAACTGTAATTCAAGGTGGAGTTATGAAAATTTATAAAGGTATCTTACTAGTTATGAAAGCTAAGAAAGTAGGAAATCTATTTCAGTTAGAAGGTAGAACTGGGTCAGATCATGTGTTTGTGTCTGAACATGACAGTAGTTCCATTCACTTATGGCATCAAAGATTGGGGCATATGAGTGAAATAGGATTGAAAATTTTGGCTGACCGAAAGTTACTTCCTAATCTAAGATCTGGAAAATTGGATTTCTGTAAACATTGTCTGTTTGGTAAACAAAGTAAACAAAAGTTTAAAACATGCAAACATACTAGTAAAGGGATACTTGATTATATTCATTCAGATGTTTGGGGTCCAGCCCCTACAGCGTCGTATGGTGGCTCGTCGTATTTTGTGTCATTTATTGATGACTTTTTCTCGGAAAGTGTGGGTCTACATGTTGAAACGGAAGTCTGATGTTTTTACAGTTTTCAAGCAGTTTAGAGCATTGGTAGAAAACAACACTGGTAGAACTATAAAATGTTTAAGAACTGACAATGGTGGTGAGTTTTCCTCCAAGGAGTTTGACAGCTATTGCAAGGATGCAGGGATCGAAAGACATAAGACCACGGTTTATACTCCTCAGCAGAATGGAGTTGCTGAACGCATGAACAAGACTCTTCTAGAAAGATCAAGGTGTATGCTGAGTAACGCCGGGTTGCCAAAGGAGTTGTGGACGGAAGCAGTGGCAACAGCTTGTTATGTGATAAACCGGTCTCCATCAACGGCTATAGACTGCAAGATTCCGCAAGAGGTATGGAAAGGACACCCTTGTGATTATTCTAAACTCAGAGTGTTTGGTTGTGATGCATATGCTCTAGTGCTTAAACATCAACGAACTAAATTAGATCCAAAGTCTAAAAGGTATATCTTTGTTAGGTATGGTGGTGGAACAAAGGGATTTAGATTGTGGGATCCTACTACCCGCAAAATCATCATCAACAGAGATGTAAAGTTTGATGAATCCTCTCTTGTATAGTTAGATGTAAATAGTAGATTGAAACAGGATGATGTATCTGATTTCCAGCATATTCAGTTTGACAGCATTTCTAATGATAGTCATAACGCCCATAGTTCAGATTCTAGTCATGAACAGGTTTCAGAATCAGATTATGAACAGGTTTCAGATGGAGGACATGAACAGGTCTCAGATGGCGATCATGAAGAAGTTTCTACAGATGATAGAAAGCCAATTGTGGAAGCACGAGAAACATTCTTAAGGAGATCTACAAGAATCAAACGTCGTCCGAGAAGGTATGATGATCATGTTACTTCAGTTTCTTTGATCGCTAATGATGATGAACCTTTGTTTTATCAGGAAGCTGTAGAAGGTTCAAATAGTGACAAATGGAAAGCAGCCATGAAGGAAGAAATGATGGCCTTAGGTAAGAATGGTACGTGGGATCTGGTTGAACTTCCCAAAGGCAGGAAAACTGTGGGATGCAAATGGGTCTTCAAGCTGAAATGGGGTGAGAATGATACAGAAGACAGGTACAAAGCTCGGCTAGTTGCAAAAGGGTTTTCTCAGAAAGCTGGCATAGACTTTCATGAGATATTTTCACCAGTGGTTAAAATTGTTTCAATTAGAATTGTGTTAGCATTAATGGCTTTGTTTGATTTGGAGTTGAAGCAGTTAGATGTTAAGACTGCATTTCTACATGTTGATTTAGATGAGGAAATATATATGGAACAACCGGAAGGGTTTGTTCAGCATCGCAATGCGAAATTTGTCTGCAGGCTCAAGAAGTCATTATATGGCCTGAAGCAGTCACCTCGGCAACTGTGGTATAAGAAGTTTGATTCTTTCATGTTGAGTCAGAAATATGTAAGAAGTGAATATGATCATTGTGTTTATTTTAAGCAGTTAAATAATGGCATGTTCATTATCTTAGTGTTGTATGTTGATGATATGCTTTTAGCAAGCAAAAGCATTGAAGAAATCAACAGGTTGAAGACTCAGATGGCAAGGACGTTTGATATGAAAGATCTAGGAGCCGCAAGACAGATTTTGGGCATGGAGATTTTCAGAGACAAGAGTAATGGTAAGCTGTGGCTATCACAACAGAGGTATGTTGAGAAAATACTTTTGAGGTTTGGTATGAATAATGTGAAGCCTGTGTCAGTCCCTTTAGCTTCCCATTTTAAGCTTTCTTCGAGTTTATGTCCTAATACAGATGAAGAAAAGGATTATATGTCTCGAATTCCTTATGCCAATGTAGTAGGATGTTTGATGTATGCGATGGTGTGTACGCGACCAGATATTTCTCATGCAGTTGGGGTTGTCAGCAGGTACATGGAAAATCCGGGTAAAGAGCACTGGTCAGCAGTGAAATGGGTGCTTCGGTACTTGAGAGGCACAAGTAGTTATTGTATTTCTTACAATAAGAGTAGTGAATTTGTTTGCGGATATGTTGATTCCGATTTTGCAGGTGATTTGGATAAGAGAAGATCAACTTCAGGGTACGTCTTTACTCTTGCAGGTGGAGCTATAAGCTGGATGTCAAAGCTACAGAACATTGTTGCTTTATCCACTACTGAAGCAGAATACATTGCTGCGTTGCATGCTTGCAAAGAGGCGGTTTGGTTGAAAGGTTTTCTTGGTGAGTTTGGTAGGTTACAGGATAACATCAGGTTACTTTGTGACAGTCAAAGTGCAATACATTTGGCTAAGAATCCGGACTATCATAGTAAATCAAAGCATATTCCAATCAAATATCATTTTGTAAGACATGTTATCACTGAAAGGGGAGTTTCTCTTGAAAAGGTGCATACAAAGGAGAACTGTGCAGACATGTTCACGAAACCAGTTTTGTTGGAGAAGCTACGCTGGTGTTTGGCTTCTCTTGGCTTGCAGAAAAGATAAAATAATAATAACAGGGCATCAGGCGAATTGTTGTCAAGGTGGAGATTGTTGAGATTTTATGTTTGGGATGAAATAGGAAAAATCTCAGCTGGTGACAACAATAGGAATTCAGGTCGTAGATTAACTCCAGGTTGTTGGGAGGGAGTTAATGCCTCCTATATTTGATGTGAGGGAATTAATGAGGCTGTTAGATTCTCTAGGCTATATAACAGCCAACCATTCGGATGGTTTGCTAAGAGTGTGAGAGTTTGTGAGGCTTTCATGATGTAATCTCCTGATTTGAATAATAAATTCCTGATGCCTATGTTTGGTGGACGTAGCCCAGATTGGTTGGGTGAACCACGTTAAAAATTGTCTCCTATGTGCTTGATTGTTCTGCTGTGTTAATTCTGTGTGTTTTAATTGATTTTCTGTGCCTCTGAATTCCAACATATAAGAATATCGTGTCCAGGTATCGGGGAATTGACTATGTTATGTACAAATCTGCTGATTGCGATAAAGTTGTGGAGGAGTGGACCTGATGAAGTTATAGATGCAGGTATAATGCATTTGAAGTCTGGCCTTATGTGTTCGGAGGGTGTTTTTCCATGTATTCCTGTGTATTCCGATAAGTAATGTTGCCTAGGTTTTTATTACGATAAGTAATGTTGCCTAGGTTTTTAAGGCCAAAAAGCATAAATTAACACTTCCGATAGTTTAGTGGGCCTGAACCATCGTGATAGCGATATGCAATAAGGTATGCCTTGAGAAATGTACATAGGCGAGGAATTAAGAAAAGGATGTCCTGCGTCATATAGGCATAACTTATAAAAGACCTCCAGAAAGTTGCGATTGCAATTGGATAGTGACGTGGCATGTGGGACCTCTCTGTTGACAGAGGAAGCCATGGACAGGGAAGCTGAAGAATCAAGCATAGATGGACGAGCGAGCATAGAGGAAGCTAAAGCGACCAAAGGAGGGAAGCCTAAAGGTTGAGCGAGCGTTGAGGAAGCCGAAGCTCAAGCGAGCAAGGAGGAAGCCAAAGGTCAGGCGTATTAGGCTCCTATAACAGTGAACAAGGAAGGTTCAGAGGAGGTTGGTGAACTGGAAGAAAGGAGCAAGCCGTAGGTCCAGTAGAACAGAAAAGGGCCGAAGGTCCAACAGGACAGAAGGAAGATGAAGGTCCAACCGGATAGCAGGCAGTCGAAGGACGAGCAACTCTGTTGATCGTGTTACCCTGTGAAAGGTTCAGACCTGTGATGAATTAATCAGGTACATAATACATACTGAAGAACAATTCTGTGATATAATAAATAAAGTTTCATTTGATATCGCTTGAAGGGAACAATAGCCAGGACCAGTATTGAAGCATATGTGAATGTATTTCTGGGAATTAAGAGATTGCAATAGCAAGATCAGTGCCCAGTAGTCACACTGCAAGCATTCGCCATGACAGTGAGTACAGAGGCATGAAACAGAGAGTTGGTTCTTGTGCAGAGCTTAGTGCATCTAATAGTAGACTCACTAACGCTGTGTGGAGACATTATCAGAGATCATGATGGATATTGCAGACTCTGTGTGGACAGTATGAAGAGTTGTATAGACTTCTTCATATGAAGACTGATTGCCATTGATGCTATAGCATGGAGACTACAATGAAGTTGTAAACAGACAGATGTCAGTAAAGAAGAGTTCTGAGAGCAGAACATTACTATCAAACATACCTTGACATGAGGGTTGGATCCCTTGGGGTTGGTGCCTCAGAAGTTTGCGGGATTTGTGTCCTTGGAGTTGTTGCTCGTATATCCAAGGTTGGTGCCTTGACAAAACAGATCCAGATAGTTTGTAGCAGAGGGTTGAAGCCCTTGAGGATGGTGCCTCAGAATTGGAAGGATTGATGTCCTGGGAGTTGGTGCTCCTAAGTCCAAGGTTGATGCCTTGACAAAACATAGTTGGTGCTCTGGAGGTTGGAGCCTCACAAAAGTCCAAGTTGGTGCTTGACAACAGATTGGAACCATATATATATTGTCTCTATTTTATTTCAAAGATTATATTAATAAAAGAATTTATTCTTGTTGTTCATATTGTGTTATGAATATAAATGTTTTAACTAGTAAAATAACAATTGAAAATAAATATTGATTCACCCCCCCTAGTATTTCCGACAATTGGTATCAGAGCCAGTACCTTCATTCAAAGCCTAATAGCTTGAAGGTTGATCTTTAGAACACAAATGGTGAAGTCAAAGAAGAATGTCTCCAACTACAACAAAATAGGCAATTTGCACCAGATTTAGCACCAGATTTTAGTGCATTTTTTTCTCAATTGGGACATGGCGCTAAATCTGGCTCTATTGTACAATTTTTAAAGTGTCCTTTTTTGCGCCAAATTTTTCATCATATTCTGCACCAAGATTTGCATTTGGTTTTAAAATAGGTTTTTCTTCTAGTTTTGTGCCATTTTTTGCATCTATTTTTGCATCATTTTTTGCTTCCTATTTTGTGCCAGTCTTTCCTTCTAGTTTTTTGTTGTAATTTTCATCGAGTTTTACAACATCTTTTGCATCTGATTTAGTGCCTTTTTTTGCATCCATTTTGGGCCAGTTTTTGCATCTAGTCTTATGCCTTTTTTTGCTTATGATTTTGTACTTATTTTTACATCTACTTTTGTGCTAGTTTTTCTGGCCTTTTTTACACCACTTTTTGCAGCCAATTTTGTACCATATGTTGAAGCTGATTTAGTGCCAAATTTTGCATGCATTTCTACACCATTTTTTGCATCCACATTTTCATTTTATTTGTCTCCCTTTTTTGCATCCTATTTTTCACCATATTTTGCATCTAATTTTGCATCATTTTTTGCATCTAATTTAGCATCATTTTTAACACCATTTCTTGCATCCAATTTTTCATCCTTTTGAGCATCTAGCTTTACATCCTATGTTGAACCATGTGTTGCATCCTCCTTTGCATCCCATTTTGTGTTTGATGTTACGTTCAATTTTGAGTCAATTTTTCGTCTACTTTTGCATTAGTTTTGTCAGACCAGGTAGTAACTCCTCCAAATCAATTCACATTTATTCATTCAGGTTGGTATTTATTATATACATGAGGGAGAGACTGTTCACTTCATCTCCCGGTGACTATTCATATTTCTTATTATTTATTTACATCAGTTACACTTATTCACCCAATCCTGATGTTTAGGTGTCAACATTCCCCCCCCCCCCCCCCAATCTGAAGGGATGTTGGTGAGTCCAAGGATCGTTCTGAATCGTTCAAGCTTTTCTCTTCCAAGAGCTTCGGTGAAGATGTTTGCAATTTGCTCATTAGTGGAACAATGGCAGAGATGGATTGTTTTTGCCTCAACATGATGTCGAATTAGATGATATTTAGTATTGATTTGCTTCATTCGATCATGGAACTTTGGGTTCTTGGCCAACTTTATTGCCGAGGTATTGTCAATCATGAGTGGAGTCAATTGTTCTTGTTTTACCTCCAAATCTTCAAGAATTTTCCAGAGCCACGCATTTTCTTTTGTTTCCTCAGCTGCTGCCACATATTCTACTTCTGTTGTGGAATCTACTGGAACTAATTTTTTGCGTCATCCCCAAGAGACAACTCTCGATCCAAGACTCATAGCATAACCTGAAGTAGATACCCCAGTTTCTTTGTCTCCATCGAAGTCTGAATTAGAGTATTCGATCAAGCTGAAGTTGTCCACCTGTGTATACTTGATTCCAAAGTCTTGAGTTCCCTTCAAGTACCTTAGAACTCTTTTTGCAACAGACCAATGTCCCTCACAAGGCTTTTGCATAAACCTGGAGAGGATTCCAACAACAAGCGAAATGTATTGTCTGGTAGTAGTTAGGTAGTTGAGACTTCCTACAAGTTGTCTATACTTTGTTGCATCTGTTATCACAAAATTGTGTACTAAGGGCTGCTACCTAGCAAGATCTCATGTAACTATTTCAACCAGGCTTTAGACTAAGGCTTAGCCTCCTTAGTCAGAGAGGGCTCTCTCACTGATTTTTGATAGGAAATATTAACAAGAAAAGATGGCTAACTCTTCAAACAGTTTATGAAAACAAGCTGGTTGGAACAACAAAATAACACTTCTTCCATTGGGCTCATGGAGTCAAACACTTCTGCAGTAAACTATTAACCACTCAATCATAGAAGCCAAGGCATATAATGTTTAACACTCAAAACATCTCTCAAAAAGAACCTCAACTCATAAATATACACAGGAAGTCTGAGCACTAGGTGAATTCAGAGTGATTGCATATTTAGTGAGCTGTAAAATACATAAAGGATAATAACAAAACCACACATATTCTGAGCATTGAACACATGATGAATCTTGGGAAGAAAAAGTAATCCTTATATTACTGTCAAAAGTCTTTTTACATAAGCTGATAAAAACTCTGTTTTTTCATAAATCCCCAACCCTAGTTACATCAGAGTTTTTACTATATATAGGAAAACCAAAACTAAAAACTACCTTGAGTCTTCTCCACAAGCATGAGGGGAGAGTTCGATGGTCTATCATTAATTAACCCTATCTATTTCTAAACAAACTTATTAAATACATAAGGTATTGTGCTGTAAATACATAGAGTCCTAATTACATTGAAAGTCCAACTCTATCTCCTCGTATGCATGATTCTTCTTGGATCCTTGACAGCTGTACATTTTCTGTTATGGCTGAGATATGTTAGAGGAACATTCACTGAACAAGCTGACCTCGGGTGATAGCTGTGTAGATGGCTCATTAATTAGTAAAGATGAGTATCCTATTTTCACGGTCCCTGTCTCCTACCATCCTCCGAAAATGTAGCAGGCATGTTCCCAAATCTTTAATAACTCAAAGTATGGAACGCTGCTACCAAACACCATGTCTCTAGATGAGTTGTAGGCTGTATTGATGTACAGGTGTCTTTCTTCTAACATTCCTGGTCAAACTGTTTATTCTGTATTGAAAACATCACCTACAGCAGTTTCGTAGCGCGCTACGAAACTGCTGTGTGATTAAAAAAAAACACAGTCTTCCTCTCATAGCTAAATGATTGCCAGTGTGTAGCTTCAACATCAGCAAGGTCCGAACACTGACCATCCTTCTCATGTAACTGTCCTGTTGTTTCAATACCTGCTTCCTTATGTGTTGAATTGAAATCTGAATCAAACTCATGTTTGGCTCTGCCATCTGAAATTGTTTCCATTTCTGATTCCTTAAGTGCACAAAACAATGGCACATTCTATAATCTGAATCGAGCACATCAGCTTTAAGTGGGAATCCTTATTCTTACAGAACCCATTTTCCAAAGATCACTAAACAAGGCATAAATGTGCCTCTGCAAGATGTGCTCACAGTCTTTAACAAACACTATTGATATGGAATACATTCCAGATCAATTAGGTTAGAACAACTTACAAAACCTTTACAAGGCTACCCGCTGTATAATTTAAAGTCTTGCAACAAACATAGAAAGTAAAACCTTCAACACCAGGAAACTGAAGATATTAATGGACCGAAAACATTCATGTCTCTTTCCTGTGCAACCACCCCTGCATTTCAGTAAACAGAGTATTACAGAGAAAACCCCCTGCATTTCCAATGTTCATCTATGCAGCTTCATTTGCATGTATCACTGTGTTCCTATAAGTGCTGGTGTTCAAATGACCTTAATTCTGATGTGGAATCTGCAAGTCCCTCCACCATGCCATCCTCAATAGGAAATTCCTCTGCATCTTTAGTTGATTCACATGACATTACATCATTATCTGTTGCTAATGCCAAATTAAATTGGGAGTTAACAAAGTCTTTATCATTACCACATGTATATATCTTTTGTTCTGGTTCAAGAAACCAACACCATCATGGCGCACCACCTCCATAAAGAAAGTGACTCCCAAGAGACTCTGCTTTCCCAAGCTTTCAAGATACTAGCCTATCATTTGTTGATTATAAATCTGCTTCTCTCAATCAGATGAAGATTGGATGCACGACTTAAGAGAACAAAAGCAAACTCTCCAATCTGAGCGAGGGACATACCAACAAAGAAAGCCGTCCTAATGCTGTAACCAAAGCCCTTCACAACGATAGTAACCACAACGGTCTTTGCAATAATCACCAGAATCACAGATGCTAGCAAAATATCCACATGGTTCCAGAGAAACTGGACATGAATAAGCATTCCAATGCTACAAAGGAAGAGTGCTGCAAAGAGATTACGTATGGGTTCAACTTGCTCAAGTGTATGATGAGCGAAATCTGTGGTTGATATCATAACTCCTGCTGCAAATGAACCCAGTTCAAGGCTCAGACCTAACTTGTCACTGCACCAAGCCACTAGCAGGAAGAAGGTAACCGAGGCCAGCTGGTAGAGTTCATTTGTATGGGAAGAGAGGCCTATCATTAGCTTCAGAAATCGGGGAACAAAAGACCAAGATAATATGCTTGTAGCTGTCAAGAACATGGACAATACTACTAACGATTTCATCATTGACATTATCCCTTGCAAAAGTCCACTGCTTCCACCCAAAATAGGTAGCAATGCAAATAGTAACCCAACAGCACAGTCCTGCAGAATAAGCGTTCCAACTGTGACTTGGCCATGAAGGGCGTTGACACTATTTCATTCCATTAAAAAGTTCAAAACCACTGCCGTTGATGACATTGACAGGGAAGCACCCACAAAGACACCTTCTGAAGATTTTGCCCCACATAGCAAGGTAGTAATGCTACAGAAACACATGAAAAGCAAGATTTGAAGCAGACCTCCCAAAACAACAACGGATCCAAATCGAAGCTTTTTTGAAGAAAATTCTAGACCTAGGGCAAAAAGAAGGAAGACAACACCAAATTGGGCAACGGTCTCCACCTGGTTTCTAGCAGAGTAACTGGTTCCAGAGGCGTCCTCTGTGGAAGAACTGTTGCATTGAAAATTTGCAACACGTCTATACAGGTCCACAACGAATCCACCTCTATCCACAACTGGCAGGTGTAAGAGTTTGCCATCATGCAAAGTCATACAAAAAGAGTCGCATCCCATTCATTACCTTCTCAACAAGTTCTTTGTGCGCCTTAGGCAACCCAAAAACACGCTAACGGAAACAGAAACACGATAACGGAAACAGTCCTCCTTTGTTTTCGAGTTACACATAAATATTAGCCCTTGAATGTCTTCCTTCACGCCACCAGCTGTTAAATTTTACTTTATGATTGATGATCCAATTGTCATCAGCTTGGCCTTGGTTCCTATTCAGAAGCCGCCTCACATCTCTTCCTCGGGACAATCAAAGAATAGAACAAAATCCGGTTGAAACACTGTAACATTTCCAAATGCTGCACGGTTCTCTTCATCTGCAATTTGCATTGATGTCGTGCCACCAGCAAGCAGAATACTGCTAAACAATTCTTGGCGTATATCCACGTCCCACTTATTTATATTCTTGATAACCATCTGGGGAAACCCGCGAAGTGAATGCCCTGTCCATCTTAGAGTTCATAAGATTGTTGTTGGAATGTTAGAATAAGAAGATTCATCAAAGACTGTGTCTGATACACGACAGACAGCTTCCTTTAAATCATTTACAATAAACATCTGTGCATATCTTTTATAGCTTGCAGTTGTATTAGGAAAATCAATATCTACAATTTGAAATTCTCCCGGTCGAGCCTCCTTTCTCTTGAAATGTTAATGTCTTCTGAATGATCGCCACTTTGGTCTTCAGCTATGCTTTGCGATGGACCACCCATAGTATCACAGTATTGAGAAGAAACCTCATTGCTCTTGCTTTTTATGTACACCAATTTTTTACCTTGTTTACCAAGATGATTTGAAGATTTACAGCTTTCAGTGGTGTGACATGAATTGTGAATAGTCTCAACTAAAGCTTTGTGGATTGAACCTTTTTCATTATCTGTGCATTTCATTGAAAGGTGTTGTTTGAATTGATCTTCTGAGATTGTTTCCTGTTCTAAACTACCTTTATCTAACAGTTGAAGATCTAGAATTCTCCTTATATCATAATCATAAGATGGATGCTCAATATTCACGATTACATGAGTCAAGAGCTCATGTGTCATATTTGAAATAACACCCTGCAGCATCCGGGGCGCACACTGATATATATCATAAATAATTGCATAGTAAGCAGTTTGCAAGGAGACTATTTATATTATCTAAACCGCGGAAAACTGTAACAATCAAATGAGAGACATCGCTCAACACATCATCATTGTAAGGAGCCTCTGGTGTTCTATATGAGCAATTGGGCAATTTGGAGGGCAGCTTGCCAATGCCACATGTGCAGCTTTTTGTAGTGCTTCTAGAAGTTTCCCTTAAATATCTATCATTTCCCAATTTCGCAGTGCAGCCAATGCAAGGTCAGTGTTTTCGCTACGAAATCACTAAAACAGATGGCGCTGCTAAACTGCTAACGGATTTATGCGCTGCGAAAACACCCTGTCTTTAAGCTAGGCTAAAATTTTTTACACCAGACTTTTCAGTGATAACAACGGCTCCACTTGGGATAATGTGCCCTTGTGGTGCACTAAGAACCTGCAGTTCCAGTGCCTTATAGAATTTATTTGACAACAGAAATTTGCTTGACCAGCATGACTGTAGGAGAAGGAAAGCTACTTCTAATGAAAAATGCTCAATCGACCTTGAGCTTATTTGCATTTACCTATACCTACCTACCCTAACAATTTCAATTTCTTTCTGCTCAATCAATATGAAATTTCCAATGTAGCCAATCCTCTGTTTTATCTGATATTTGATTTCTTTGACTGCATCGGAATTCAGAGCCAATATGATGGTGTGATGACCGCTGCCACTGAAATTGTCTCTGATCTTTATAAGTAAACTGAAGCACTGGAGAGTAAAACTCTTCCATGTAATCAGCTACAGGATCCCAGAATACATGATCAACTTGTTTTTCCTTGTAACTTTCCAGCTGTGCAAACTGATCTTCAACCACGGTGTTCAGTTCCTTAATCGTGAAAGAGAAAGGAACCAGCATTGTCTCCTTGCGTTTTGCCATAGAAAACTTCTGAGAATAATGATCATGATCATGAAAACTGTATGCCTGAATTTGTCCTTCTAAACCTTCAATTTCTTTTTCAAGGTCCTCAGCAAATTCATCCAAAAATCTCATCCTATCCTTTGCCTTGCAGTCAAAGGATTTTAGATATGAGGATAAGGACAAAGAAAAAGATTCATTTGTTTCTTCTTTACTATGATCATCATTCCATTGTTTGAAACTCTCAACTGAAGGAGAGTCTGCCACCAACTCTGACCTATCTATCCATTCCTCCAAAAACATGAGACAAAGGTCTTGAAATGACTTAATGGATTTGGTAGGAAAGCATTCAAACCACTGTTTGCACTTCCCTTGAAGTGAATCATAGAATAACCTTATGCAAACATCCTCATGTTTAACTCTAAGAAGCTCTAAAAATTCACAAAAATCTGATATATGATTCAAGGTTAAACTCAAATCTTCTCCGTTGAATTTGGGACCATTCCTTAGAAAATATGCATCCTTGGGAAAATGATTTGGGAAACCATGAATTCCTGAGAAATCTATACATGCATACCTTGAACTAAGAATGGCAGCTTCTGGGTCCTTCATAACTCCAGTGGAATCACCATGAATGTATGAACTTTGAATTCTTCAACAATGAAGTCGCCAAGGTAGTTTTGCAGCCTCGAAAATCACTTTGAACTCCTGCTACCTTCAAAAATTCAATCTTCAAACTTCGGGAATGAGTAATCATCAGTCTCCCGGCAGACACACCAAAATGTTATCACAAAATCGTGTACTAAGGGCTGCTACTTAGCAAGATCTCATGCAACTACTTCAAACCAGGCTTTAGACTAAGGCTTAGCCTCCTTAGTCAGAAAGGGCTCTCTCACTGATTTTTGATAGGAAATATTAACAAGAAAAGATGGCTAACTCTTCAAACAGTTTATGAAAACAAGCTGGTTGGAACAACAAAATAACACTTCTTCCATTGGGGTCATGGAGTCAAACACTTCTGCAGTAAACTATTAACCACTCAATCATAGAAGCCAAGGCATATAATGTTTAACACTCAAAACATCTCTCAAAAAGAACCTCAACTCATAAATATACACAGGAAGTCTGAGCACTAGGTGAATTCAGAGTGATTGCATATTTAGTGAGCTGTAAAATACATAAAGGATAATGACAAAACCACACATATTCTGAGCATTGAACACATGATGAATCTTGGGAAGAAAAAGTAATCCTTATATTACTGTCAAAAGTCTTTTTACATAAGCTGATAAAAACTCTGTTTTTTCATAAATCTCCAACCCTACTTACATCAGAGTTTTTACTATATATAGGAAAACCAAAACTAAAAACTACCTTGAGTCTCCTCCACAAGCATGAGGGGAGAGCTCGATGGTCTATCATTAATTAACCCTATCTATTTCTAAACAAACTTATTAAATACATAAGGTATTGTGCTGTAAATACATAGAGTCCTAATTACATTGAAAGTCCAACTCTATCTCCTCGTATGCATGATTCTTCTTGGATCCTTGACAGCTGTACTTTTTCTGTTGTGGCTGAGATATGTTAGAGGAACATTCACTGAACAAGCTGACCTCGGGTGCTAGCTGTGTAGATGGCTCATTAATTAGTAAAGATGAGTATCCTATTTTCACGGTCCCTGTCTCCTACCATCCTCCGAAAATGTAGCAGGCATGTTCCCAAATCTTTAATAACTCAAAGTATGGAACGCTGCTACCAAACACCATGTCTCTAGATGAGCTGTAGGCTGTATTGATGTACAAGTGTCTTTCTTCTAACATTCCCGGTCAAACTGTTTATTCTGTATTGAAAACATCACCTACGAAACTGCTGTGTGATTAAAAAAAACACAGTCTTCCTCTCATAGCTAAATGATTGCCAGTGTGTAGCTTCAACATCAGCAAGGTCTGAACACTGACCATACTTCTCATGTAACTGTCCTGTTGTTTCAATACCTGCTTCCTTATGTGTTGAATTGAAATCTGAATCAAACTCATGTTTGGCTCTGCCATCTGAAATTGTTTCCATTTCTGATTCCTTAAGTGCACAAAACAATGGCACATTCTATAATCTGAATCGAGCACATCAGCTTTAAGTGGGAATCCTTATTCTTACAGAACCCATTTTCCAAAGATCACTAAACAAGGCATAAATGTGCCTCTGCAAGATGTGCTCATAGTCTTTAACAAACACTATTGATATGGAATACATTCCAGATCAATTAGGTTAGAACAGCTTACAAAACCTTTACAAGGCTACCCGCTATATAATTTAAAGTCTTGCAACAAACATAGAAAGTAAAACCTTCAACACCAGGAAACTGAAGATATTAATGGACCGAAAACATTCATGTCTCTTTCCTGTGCAACCACCCCTGCATTTCAGTAAACAGAGTATTACAGAGAAAACCCCCTACATTTCCAATGTTCATCTATGCAACTTCATTTGCATGTATCACTGTGTTCCTTTAAGTGCTGGTGTTCAAATGACCTTAATTTTGATGTGGAATCTGCAAGTCCCTCCACCATGCCATCCTCAATAGGAAATTCCTCTGCATCTTTAGTTGATTCACATGACATTACATCATTATCTGTTGCTAATTCCAAATTAAATTGGGAGTTAACAAAGTCTTTATCATTACCACATGTATATATCTTTTGTTCTGGTTCAAGAAACCAGCACCATCATGGCGCACCACCTCCATAAAGAAAGTGACTCCCAAGAGACTCTGCTTTCCCAAGCTTTCAAGATACTAGCCTATCATTTGTTGATTATAAATCTGCTTCTCTCAATCAGATGAAGATTGGATGCACGACTTAAGAGAACAAAAGCAAACTCTCCAATCTGAGCCAGGGACATACCAACAAAGAAAGTTGTCCTAATGCTGTAACCAAAGCCCTTCACAACGATAGTAACCACAACGGTCTTTGCAATAATCACCAGAATCACAGATGCTAGCAAAATATCCACATGGTTCCAGAGAAACTGGACATGAATAAGCATTCCAATGCTACAAAGGAAGAGTGCTGCAAAGAGATTACGTATGGGTTCAACTTGCTCAAGTGTATGATGAGCGAAATTTGTGGTTGATATCATAACTCCTGCTGCAAATGAACCCAGTTCAAGGCTCAGACCTAACTTGTCACTGCACCAAGCCACTAGCAGGCAGAAGGTAACCGAGGCCAGCTGGTAGAGTTCATTTGTATGGGAAGAGAGGCCTATCATTAGCTTCAGAAATCGGGGAACAAAAGACCAAGATAATATGCTTGTAGCTGTCAAGAACATGGAAAATACTACTAACGATTTCATCATTGACATTATCCCTTGCAAAAGTCCACTGCTTCCACCCAAAACAGGTAGCAATGCAAATAGTAACCCAACAGCACAGTCCTGCAGAATAAGCGTTCCAACTGTGACTTGGCCATGAAGGGCGTTGACACTATTTCGTTCCATTAAAAAGTTCAAAACCACTGCCGTTGATGACATTGACAGGGAAGCACCCACAAAGACACCTTCTGAAGATTTTGCCCCACATAGCAAGGCAGTAATGCCACAGAAACACATGAAAAGCAAGATTTGAAGCAGACCTCCCAAAACAACAACGGATCCAACTCGAAGCTTTTTTGAAGAAAATTCTAGACCTAGGGCAAAAAGAAGGAAGACAACACCAAATTGGGCAACGGACTCCACCTGGTTTCTAGTAGAGTAACTAGTTCCAGAGGCGTCCTCTGTGGAAGAACTGTTGCATTGAAGATTTGCAACACGTCTATACAGGTCCACAACGAATCCACCTCTATCCACAACTGGCAGGTGTAAGAGTTTGCCATCATGCAAAGTCATACAAAAAGAGTCGCATCCCATTCATTACCTTCTCAACAAGTTCTTTGTGCGCCTTAGGCAACCCAAAAACACGATAACGGAAACAGAAACACGATAACGGAAACAGTCCTCCTTTGTTTTTGAGTTACACATAAATATTAGCCCTTGAATGTCTTCCTTCACGCCACCAGCTGTTAAATTTTACTTTATGATTGATGATCCAATTGTCATCAGCTCGGCCTTGGTTCCTATTCAGAAGCCGCCTCACATCTCTTCCTCGGGACAATCAAAGAATAGAACAAATTCGGTTGAAACGCTGTAACATTTCCAAATGCTGCACGGTTCTCTTCATCTGCAATTTGCATTGATGCCGTGCCACCAGCAAGCAGAATACTGCTAAACAATTCTCGGCGTATATCCACGTCCCACTTATTTATATTCTCGATAACCATCTGGGGAAACCCGCGAAGTGAATGCCCTGTCCATCTTGGAGTTCATAAGATTGTTGTTGGAATGTTAGAATAAGAAGATTCATCAAAGACTGTGTCTGATACACGGCAGACAGCTTCCTTTAAATCATTTACAATAAACATCTGTGCGTATCTTTTATAGCTTGCAGTTGTATTAGGAAAATCAATATCTACAATTTGAAATTCTCCCGGTCGAGCCTCCTTTCTCTTGAAACGTTAATGTCTTCTGAATGATCGCCACTTTGGTCTTCAACTATGCTTTGCGATGGACCACCCATAGTATCACAGTATTGAGAAGAAACCTCATTGCTATTGCTTTTTATGTACACCTATTTTTTACCTTGTTTACCAAGATGATTTGAAGATTTACAGCTTTCAGTGGTTTGACATGAATTGTGAATAGCCTCAACTAAAGCTTTGCGGATTGAACCTTTTTCATTATCTGTGCATTTCATTGAAAGGTGCTGTTTGAATTGATCTTCTGAGATTGTTTCCTGTTCTAAACTACCTTTATCTAACAGTTGAAGATCTAGAATTCTCCTTATATCATAATCATAAAATGGATGCTCAATATTCACGATTACATGAGTCAGGAGCTCATGTGTCATATTTGAAATAACACCCTGCAGCATCCGGGGCACACACTGATATATATCATAAATAATCGCATAGTAAGCAGTTTGCAAGGAGACTATTTATATTATCTAAACCGCGGAAAACTGTAACAATCAAATGAGAGACATCGCTCAACACATCATCATTGTAAGGAGCCTCTGGTGTTCTATATGAGCAATTGGGAAATTTGGAGGGCAGCTTGCCAATGCCACATGTGCAGCTTTTTGTAGTGCTTCTAGAAGTTTCCCTTAAATATCTATCATTTCCCAATTTCGCAGCGCAGCCAATGCAAGGTCAGTGTTTTCGCTACGAAATCACTAAAACAGATGGCGCTGCTAAACTGCTAACGGATTTATGCGCTGCGAAAACACCCTGTCTTTAAGCTAGGCTAAAATTTTTTACACCAGACTTTTCAGTGATAACAGCGGCTCCACTTGGGATAGTGTGCCCTTGAAGCCTATGACGTGTTAACTTCACCTTTAATATGCATGACAGTCAGTTTATTTTCTGTTTTATGCTTACGCATTAGTCCATCTTGCAGATGCCTATATATACTTGCGTCTGCGTACGCTTATGTTAACTTTTTTAGATGCTGTAGTTTATGAACTTGTGAGAATTTTAGCACGTTTTTGAACTCTGTTTTTATAGAGCTGTTTCAGCACTTTTGATTATGTATTTATGCACATGAAGTAATGGAAATAGTGTTGTTTTGAAGTTTTAAGAGCATCTGAGTTTTCTGTGGGATGATATGAATGGAGGGCCCCTGTTCGTATTAGCCTTGTAAAGTATTTCATGTTTATACTTCTGCAATTTCTTTATTTTACATATAGAATTTCCTTTCTTGAGTTATGTACAGCTTGATTTCTTTTCATTGCTGCAGCCTTTATTTTCACTGATCAGATTTGCTTCTTTGCAGGTTTTTACCCGGGATTGAGTGTGTTGTATTTGCTTTAATATCTGATGGTAGTTGCAGTTGTCTTGTTCATAATGCTGCCCTTTTTACTCTGTTTTCTAGATTAGTTTTAGCTTAGTTTTACAAGTTGGATGCTAACTAATTTATGCTCTCTTTATCATGAATGGCTTATCTTTCAAGAGAACAGAACACTAATTAATTGCAGCTTGTCTTTGAGTAGTCTTGGCTTGTGACACTAATACTTTTTCCACTTGTTACACATAATCACATATGTAGGAAGCAGTATGATGGAAAAGGCTTAGTAGTGTTACAATTTGTCAATTAGAGTTTTTATCAATTCTTGGATTTGTCTTCAGCTACCTCCTAATCGTGTTTTACGCAGTACTATGTGGTAGAAACAGGGAGTTAGGAGGAGATAACCATTACCATCAATCCTTGAAGTGATTTTCTTGTTTCTTTTATTTGCAGCAATATGGATAGATACTAATGCCATTAGAACGTGGTCATTTACTTTCAAGTCATTTCAATTTATTCATTTCTTTCAAGTTCTTTTCCTTTACAAATTCAACAAGTAATTAGAAATCACCAATCACACACTTTCACTCATCTAGAACTCACTTTTCACACACTTGCACTCATCTGTCTATAATCATCACTCCATCTTAGGAAGATAAGTTAACCATAAACAACACCCCAAACGACAAAAGCTCTAAGAAAGTTGCTTAAGTACATATAGTACACCCTCACTTCATTAGCTTACGAGCCCCGGGTTGATAATTAATGACATCAATTTAGGAACACTAAATTGACTAAACAGTACCTTTGGTATCAAGGCATAACAGGTGGAACCAAAGACCCTTAGATGCTTTACCAAAGGAACATGCCCGTACCACATTTCATATGGAGTCTTGTTTCTAATAGCATTAGATGGACATCTATTCTTTATATATACAGCATATAGAACTGCATTAGCCCAAAACATAAATTTTACATTTTTGAAAAACATCATGGAGCGCACCATATTTAAGATTGTCCTATTCATTCTTTCAGCTACACCATTCTTTTGAGGATTATAAGGTACAGTTGTTTGATGTTTGATCCCATGTTGGTGAAGATAGTTTTCAAATTCATTTGAAGTATATTCTTTTCCATTTTCAGTGAGAATAGAGCTAATATGAGATTGTGCATCATTTTCAATCCATGTATGAAAGTTCTTGAATGTTTGAAAAGCATAAAATTTGTTCTTCAATAAATAAACCCAACACATTCTGGTGTAGTCATCAATAAATGTCATCATATATTTATTTCCATTTGCAGAAGGAACATGCATTGGACCACATAAATTTGAATGAATGAGTTCAAGTTTTCTATGTGCTCTTGAATGTGAATCATGAAAAGATTGTTTGCTATGTTTTCCTAGAATGCAAGCATCACATTGCTTAAGTTTCCTAGGAATTGTTGGCGAACCAGCAACACCATTTTTCTTCAACAAATGGAGGCTTTCATAGCTCAAATTTCCAAATCTAGCATGCCATAATAAACTTGATGGAAGTGTACCTTCTTCATAATGAGAATTTTATGAGAAATGTTGTGCACAAGCAGAGGTACCTTGTAGCTTGAGAAGCCTTTCTTCTTGTATTCCCCTCATGACAAGTGAGTGGTTAGATGATTTTCTTACCTCAAGCTTTCCATAAAAAATATGAATGGAGTGACCTTGTTGGCGGATGTGGACCAAGGACAACAAGTTTCTCTTTAGCTGTGGGAGATATAGAACATGATGGAGAAGAAAGTCTGGAAGACTAGGAAATTTAAGCCTGATTGTGCCAAGCCCTGATGGCTTGATTTTTGATTGGTCTGCAAAGTATACTTCTCCATCAACATTGTCGGTAAATTCTTCAAAAACATATTTTCTATGAGTCATTTGGCAAGTTTCTCCTGAATCAAGCAACCAATCATTTTTCCAAGAAGCAAGTGAAGCACTGAATAAATCTTCATTTACTCCGATATTACATTGTGCCACAACATAATGAGTGGATTTAGGTGCTTTACCTTTGTCTGTGACATTAGTTTTACCTTTGGGTTGGTTTCTTTACTGCTCAATTTTTTCCCAAGGTAACTTGCATGTAGAGGCATCATGTGATCCATTTCTTTTGTAGCGTATGCAGTGAAAATCTAACTTTTCTCCTTGAGAGTGTTTGCCCCTCCCCTGCTGTTTAGTCAATTTAGTGTTATCTAAATTGCTAGTATTTATTGTCAACCCGGGGCTCGTAAGCTGATGAAGTGAGGGTGTACTATATGTACTTAAGTAACCTCTTAGAGTTTTTCTTATCGTTGGGGGTGTTGTTGTGGTTAATTATGTTCCTAAGATGGAGTGAGAATTTATAAACAAGTGAGTGATGGTGTGTGTGTAGAGTGAATCCTAAATGAGTGAAAGTGTGTGTTGAGTGATCTCTAACTATTTGCTTGAAAGGAAATGCTTGAAAAGAATAAGTGAACTGAAATGACTTGAAATAAACTTGAAAGCAAATGACCACTACCAATGGCACTAGACACCGTTCAAGTTGCTGCTAATAAAAGAAAAGAGAGTCACTTTTAAAACCCAAGAATAAAGATTATCTCTCTCTAACTCGATGCTTCAAAGCACATGTACTGTGTAAAGCACGGAAAGAAAGTAGCTTAAGTGGAATTAGAAAAGTGAGAAAAATATGCTTGAAAGACTAATGATAATGATTTGCTATTTCTAATTCTCTACTTCAGCCATATGTACTATGGAAAGCATGATTAGAAAGTAGTGAGGAAATAGTCTAGGAAGCACTTTTAAAATCAAAACTTCTACTTTAAAGACTAGTGGTAATGATTTACTCTTTCTAACTCGATGCTTCAAAGAACATGTACTGTGTAAAGCACAGAAAGAAAGTAGTGAAAGAACAGTCCAAAAAGCACCCAAACTAGCTGCAAATTAGTGATATTTTGATCTTAAAAGATAATAGTTTATGATGGAGATCATTCATATATGTTAACAGCTCTTTGAGAAATAAGATTAAAAATCAACTATAAAGACAAAGGCAGCACTTGAATTGTCAACTTCAAATACCATTAGCTTGTAAAGAAAACACACACATATAAAAATAAATCCCGGGCTAAAAGAAACCTGCAAAGAAATAACACTGATCAGCTTGAAAGAAAAGAAAACAAGTAAATGAAACTATACATGCTTAAGGAAATAAATAAGAAAATAATGAAATGCTGCACATGAAATACTTTACAAAGGCTGAGATGAGCAGGGGCCCTCTGTTCATTCAGCCACAAGAGAACTCAAAGATCTGGAAACTTCAAAACGGTGCTATATCTATTCCTCCATTTGCAAAAAGTATACAAAACAGAGTGCTGGAATAGCACTAGAAAACAGAGTTCACAATGCTTCTAAATTCAACACAAGTGCAGAAAATTACAACTAATCAAAAGTTCTTTGAGCGTACGCAGACGCAGCAATTTATAGGAGTTTCTAAGATAGCCTACTCGTACAGCTAATTAACAGAAAAACAATAAACAGTCATGCGTATTAATGGTCCCTTGACACATCACGGCTGCGTGGACGAGTTTAGTGGTTCTGTCGTCATGGATAATAAATCCCATGTTGGATTGCGTCCCCTGCCATCTGTAGAACATGGACAAATCACCATTTAAGATGACGTGACCAAGCAGCTCTCAATCACCGTTTAAACCACCTTGAGTTGACCGTAGCTTAACCAGCTTTGACCATGGGTGAAAATGACGTGGATGGCTGGAACAATGGGACAGGAACCTCGAGCACATTGATACCTGAGTGCCCATGTGGCTCGTCTAGCAAACCGACACGTGGATCATAGTGTTTAACAAAAAGGCTGCAGGATCTTCAGATAGCTGCAGGATCATCAGATAGCTGCGGGATTCCTGCAAGTAAGTCAAAATCTAAACAAATAGTCATCCATTAGCAAAACTTGCTTGATCATGCTTATTGACACTTAATGTAATGACCTGAGAGGTTTTATGGTGAAAATGAGGCAAAAGTGAAGGAAAGATAAGGAAAAGTTGAGGAAAATGGTAGACAAATAGGTGTAGAATAGAGGTTCTACATACCCCCACTCTGAGGGTATTGCATGTCCTCATGCAATGAAAACACAATTCAGTCCATCTGCTGGGATGCCTCAGCTAGGACATCCAACCTCCTTCTCTTCCTTTGTGTAGAAACATTAACCTTTGGCCTCTTGAACATGCATCTGAATTTCAAATTGATTAAGGCTCTGTTCAGCCTTCTACATCTCTTCTTGAGTCTGCTGTGTTTCTTCTGCCACATGCTCATGTGAAGAAAGGTGTTATCTTGGATTGCTTTGGCAATTTCAGCTTGCTGCTTCATTTCTTCATTTCTCTGTTTAATGTGACGGTTTAGCACTTCAAGTTCATAGATTTCTTGTTTAAGTAAATCTATTTGCTGCTCATGAGGTATGACATTACTTGGGCCAGCAGTGTTTTGCTCCAATGTTTCAAAATAGTTGTACACCTCTTGTTGAATTGGGTCAACAATTGGTGACTTCCTTGGACTATATTCATGCTCAATTTCAGTTTCAAACTCCGGCTGAAATGGACTGTCTTCTCTTGGAGGAGTAGCTGCCTCACGTGATGGACTATCCTCAAGGTCTGCTTTTGTAGCACCCTTCTCAGGTGTGCTAAGATCAACGAAGAGTGTCCTTGTGGCTTTCCTTTTATTCTGCAATCTACTACTCCTTCTTACAGTGGTAGCACTCTGTGTTTCTTTTTGTGCCTTTTCCTTTGGTTTTTGAACTTTTACTTTCTCAGAGAGGGCAGTTTTCTCATGGAGTTTAGCTACCCTTTGTGCTAAGGGCTGGTTATCTCTTTCTTCACCACTAGAATGCTCTGGGGTCTGGTCAGTTTCTTGGATTATGGATTTCCCCTTATCTTGTTTTTGTTTCTTTTTGTCTTCTTTTCTCTTTTTGGCAGCTTCCTTGGCAAGTTCAGCGAGGGTTTCTGAGATGACCTCTTGAGCACTATCTTCAGTAGGTTCAATCTCAGGTTCAGGATGATTGACTTCTATTTCCTCTACAGTTTGTCCTTGAACAGTTTCCTCTAAGATGTCAGTCTCAGAGATACTTTCTTTTCTCTTCCTTCTGCTTTTTCTAGGTATAGAAGACTCTCCAGGTTCTGCAAAATGATTCCTTACAAGGAATTTTTCCCATGTGTCTTGTTTTTCTTTTAACTGTTCTTCTATCAATAACTTCACAAGACTATGGTGGCAGAGGTAAGCTTCTACATTTCGTGGATTTCGTTGAGCCATGGAACACATTTTCCTAAGGCTTTGGAATAGAAAGTAAGGAAGATTTATATCATGTTCTCCTTGAAATTGCAGCATAATTTTACCATGATAGACATACAACACTCCAAATCTCCCTTCACAGGTGAAAATTTTTTGTACTAATAACAATAGAATTTTCCATTCTTCTTTAACATGGGAGATTGGAATTCCTTTGGTGAAAACACTTGTGTCCATACCTGGGTTTTTAAAAATTCGCTTCCATTGTTGATCCTGGACTGCCCGGTTTTTGAACCAACGTTCACCGGTTTGTGGAAGAGAGGTAGCCCTTGCTATGCTTCCTTCGCTGACTGTAAATGTTAAATCACCCACCTCTGCCTGACTATCTTTATCCTTAAATGATCTTGCAAAGGCTTTGGTTACTTCTTTATGGTAGCCCTTAAACTTTCTGATACATTGTAACCAATTGGCTTTTTGTAGTGCCTCCTCAACCTGAGGATATGCCTCCAAGAATTTCGAACCTTCCGGTTCAGCCCTTAAAAGCTTTCCCATCGACTCCTCAGCTCTGTTTAAAACACAAATTTGATGGTGACCTTACACAGTAACTCCGTAACTTCACACAGTAACTCCTCGGTTCCTGTTCAGACTTTGTGGAACAGAGGGTATACGGTGCATCAACAGCCTCAGACACCGAGAATTCACGGCTTGAATTAGAGTTAAGCGGTGGATAACAGCGTGGACACAGTGAAAACGGTGACTAACAGTCGTAATACGACTGTATCACAGGTTTACGGGCTATACGGCAGAGGGAAAACAGAGGATGGTTTATGGAGGTAATCGTAGTGAGTGAAACGGAATAAGGGAGATGATAGCGAGGAATAGGGTGTTATGAGCACAGAGGGTTTTGAAATGATGAATGGAACGGCTACATTCTCCAATTTCGGCTGTGGAGTGACACATGGCTGCGGGACGAGAACTGAGAGACGTAATACGGTAGGTTACGTCATTAGGGTACGAGACCTTAATGACCGAAACAGCCATATGTAATTTCAAAAATCATGGTTATTATGAGCTGGTAGACGTGGAGGATTCGTAGATTTGTGGTCGCATGGGAAAAGAAAATGGGTAATCATTACGTTTAGTGGCCAACAAGACATAACCCAGAAAATTCCGCATAATGAAATAACCATAGGTTTAGAGTTTTGAACATACCTCGGATTCACATTTGATTTGGCTTCTGATGATTTGCTACTAACCTTTTGTTAACTTTATTGCTAGCACATGATCTTTCCTCCTTGTCTTTGATGATTTTGAACTGTAAATATTTTCTTTAGACAAACTGTGTTTCTTGTGCAGGTACAGAAGGCTGCAGGAAGGCTAAACGGCTGCAGAATTGTCAAATAGCTGCAGGAACTGTAATGAAGTCTTCCAGCTGCATAAAATACTTTAGTTGCCAAAAAAAAACTTTATTAATGAAGTGAAATGGAATGAAGGAATGAATGAATGAGTGAGTGGAAAGCAGTGAGGTGAAGTGAGGATGGTAAGATGGAAGGAAATGGTGAGATGGAATAAATGAGATGAAAATGAAAGAGAGAGATTTTTTTTTTTTTTGGAAAACATGAGGTGTCAGGTGACCCTGATTTTCACCTTATGTTTTCTGCATGAGACTGCCAATCAGAGATTGGTTTTCAGGCTCATACATTTATTCATTTTTTCCTTTTTTTTTTTTTCTTTTTTCTTTTTTCCTTTTTTTCTCTTTTTTTTTTTTTTATTGAAATTGAAAGAAACAGAGATTAGGCTGATGGAGGAGAAGAATTCTTCTCCACCAGCCTCATTTCAGAATCGCCTTGGAATAACTTAACAAACTCCTCTTTTGAGAGTGGCTTGTGGTAGACTTTTAACCGGTGGCCATTCACAATAAAGGGAGTTTGAAGTTCATCAATAGTCTTCACTCTAACTGCTCCATTATTAAAGACTTCATCAATCTCATATGGCCCAAGCCAATGAGTTTGAAATTTTCCTTTGAAGTCCTTAAATTTTGAATCAAACAAGAGTGTCCAATCACCTTTTTGAAACTTCTTTTCTTTGATATGTCGATCATGCCATTTGCTTCTTTGGTGCTGAACTAGATCGGTTCTTAGAATTGCATCTTGTCTCATTTCATCTAGTTCATTTAACTGGTCCATTCTGTGCTTCTGGGCTTCTGATAAGCTCATCCCCAATTGAACTGCTGTCTTGAAGGTCTTGATTTGGAACTCAATGGGGAACAGGACTTCCTTCCCATAAACAAGTTCATAGGGAGAATGTCCTGTAGTGTTCCTCCATGTAGTTCTATAGGCCCATAAGGCTTCAGGAAGCCTTTCTGCCCAATCTCTTCTATGAAGATGAACAGTCTTTGTGATGATGCTTTCAAGAACTTTATTTGTAGATTCTACTTGACCATTCGCTTGCGGATGGTATGGAGTAGATGTTCTATGCTTAATCTTATATTCCTCCATCAACTTTTCCACCATCCTTGATGTAAATTGGCTTCCCTGATCTGTTACAATTTCTCTTGGGACACCAAAACGAGTGAAAATATCCTTGAAAAGAAATTGAACAACTGAATTTTCAGTAGCAGAAGTTAATGCTATAGCTTCTACCCACTTGGTAACATAATCAGTACAAACCAGTATATATCTATTTTGCTTGGATGGCGGATTAATTGGTCCAACAAAATCTAGAGCCCATTTCTCGAAAGGTTCGATGCATACCTGTGGCTGTAGTGGCATTTCATTTGAAAGAGTTGGTCTCCCAGTTCTTTGACAACTGTCACACCTTTTAACATATTGCTTTGCATCCTTAAAGAGAGAAGGCCAATAATATCCTGATGAAAGGATTTTATAGGCAGTCCTCTTATCAGAAAAATGTCCGCCACAAGGTTCGTCATGACATGCCTTAAGGATGTCAGGCATCTCATCCTCTCGTACACATCTTCTGATCATCAAATCTGGCCCTGTTCTGAACAATTCATTAGAAATCCAAGAATAAAGTGAACTATCCTGAATGATTTTCCTTTTCTCATTAGGAAATAAATGTAAAGGTAATTTTCCAGTAACTAAATAATTAGCAATATCAGCATACCAAGGGGTTTTGGTAGTTACTGCAAACAAATACTCATCTGGAAATTTATCCTCTACCGGAGAGTCCTCATTAGTGTTTTGGATTCTAGACAAGAAGTCGGCTACTGTGTTCTGTTTACCTGGTCGATCTAACACAGTTATGTTGAATTCTTGTAAAAGCAAAAGCCATCTTGTAACTCTACCATTAGTGACTGGTTTGTTCATGAGGTATCTAATGGCAGAGTGATCAGTGTGGACAAAGGTTTCATAGCCGGTTATATAGTGTCTAAACTTGTTTATAGCATGAACAACGGCTAGAAACTCCTTTTCAGTAACAGTATAATTTAACTCAGTAGGAGTCAAATTCTTACTCGTGTAATAAATGGCATAAGGGATCAAATCCTTTTGTCCCAAAACAACTCCTAAAGCTGTATCTGAAGCATCAGTAGAAATGTGGAAAGGGAGTTTCCAATTTGGACCCCTTAAAATGGGTGCTTCAGATATTCTAGTCTTTAAAGCTTCAAAGGCAGATTGACATTCAGGATCCCACTTAAATTCACAATCTTTAGTAAGTAATTTGAAAAGAGGGGATGCTATCTTAGTGAAGTTTTCAATGAATCTCCTGTAATAACCAGTAAACCCAAGAAAACTTCTAACATCTCTTTGACAATTTGGAACAGGTAACTTAGAGATGACTTCTACTTTAGATCTATCAACTTTGATTCCATCTCCTGAAATATGATGTCCCAAAACAATCCCTTCAGTAAACATCATAAAACATTTTTCATGACTTAAAGAAAGATTTGTTTCCTTACATCTTACCAGTACTTTTTCCAAATTTGCCAAAGCTTCTTCAAATGTATTACCATAGACTGTGAAATCGTCCATGTATACCTCTACACAATCATGAATCAGATCTGAGAAGATTCCTAGTACAGCCCTTTGAAATGTAGCTGGTGCATTGCACAAACCAAAAGGGAGTACTCGATAGGCAAAAGTTCGCCAAGGACAAGTAAAGGTGGTTTTGTCTTGATCTTCAGGTGCTACCTGAATCTGATTGTAACCACTAAAACCATCCAAGAATGAGAAATACTTTTTACCTGCTAAAGTGTCTAATACCTGATCAATAAAAGGTAGAGGAAAATGATCCTTTAAGGTTGCCTTGTTCAATTCTCGATAGTCAATGCAAACTCTCCATTTACCATTCTTTTTGGGCACTATAACCAAGGGAGAAACCCATTGGCTATCTGAAATGGGGTAAATGAAGTTTACCTTGAGCAATTTCTGAAGTTCTTCTTTCACAATTTCCCTAAGATTTGGATTCATCCGTCTTTGTGGCTGCCTAATAGGTCTGCTGTTTTCTTCAATGTAAATATGATGAATACAAGTCTTAGGGTCGATTCCTTTCATGTCAGTATATTCCCATGCAAAGGCAGTGGAATGTTTTTGCAACAGTTTAGTTAATTCTTCTTGTTGTAGTCTTTCCAAGTTCTTGTTGATATTTAATGTTTTTCCTGGAAAGATTTCAACTGTAGAACTACCAAACTCTTCCATTGAGAAGAGAGACATCTGTCTAGAGGAGAGATATTCAATATCTGCATCTAACTGGAATTGTGAAGAGTCATATTCTAAAGGTGCCTCAAAATTTTCTAATGTATTTAGAATTTGACTGTCCTCACTGATTTCAGAGATGGTTAGAACAGGTTGAAGAGTATCCTCATCATCAATCCACTCATCTTCTCCTATTTCTGTTATTGCCTTTGCGGGAGGATACAAGTTGAATTTCTTGGTAGAATTACCATCTGATATATACATGTCTCCCGACCTACAACTTATGAAAGCATCAGCTGTGGCCAGCCAAGGTCTTCCTAGAATAAGAGGATGTCCTCCTAGATTGTTCTTGGGAGTTAAAATCATAAAATCAACTGGATATTCCCAAGAGTCTAGTGAGACTGGAATGTCTTCCAATACACCATTAGGTTTAATGATTGATCTGTCTGCAAGTTGCAGCAAAGTAGGTGTAAAGAGAAGGTTAGGAAGTTTTAACTGATCCATGGTCTGTCTACTCATAATGTTGATAGCGGCTCCTAAGTCAATCAAGGTATTTGGGATTTCAACCCCATTAATATGAGTTTTAACAATAGGGCTACCGGGATCTACATATTTTTGCATGGTAATTTTACCCATCATAATGTCTGCAATTTTTCCAACTAGATGTATCCTTTTGGTGTCTCTGGTTCTTTTTATTGTTTTTTTCAAACTCATCTCCTTTATTGTCTTTGCTAGAATGGGAATCTCCTTAATGGCTGTTAACAAGGGAATCTTGATACAGACATTTTTCAATTCATCTAGAAAGCTATAATCAGGCAACCAAATCTGCTTCTCCACTCCTTTATCAATTTGCAATCTTTCAGGAAAAGGAGGAATAGCTGAAGATGTGGGTTGCTCTACTAAGGGAGTTGATTCTTTTTCTTTTTCTTTAATGCTTGGGTTTTGAAGGGATACTTCAGAACCCTTATTGGCTTTGAGAGATTCTTCCTCAGAAATGCTTGGTTGTTGAGCACTTGTAGAAGGTTGGTCTAAGATTCTACCTGATCTGAGTTGGACCTCATTGAGAGGGACAACCATATAGGTAGGGAATGGTTGACCTTCCATAAGTGGTTGACCTTCCATCACATAAGCACTTTGAGGATTCCTATTATTGGGGTTTGGTTGAGGTTGAGAGGGAAGTTGATTTGGCCTCTGCTGAGATTGTAACAAGAGTTGAGAATTTTGATTTTGTGGAGGAGTTTGTTGTTGTTGAGGGAATGGTAATGACAATTGTTGACCTTGATTTGGAAGTTGGGGAGCTTGCTGATTCTGAAAGGATTGAGGATATTGATAGAATTGGGCAAATCTCCCATAAGGATTTTGCATTTGCATGCTTTGCAACCATGCTTGGAAAGGATTTTGTGGTTGTGACCAAGGTTGTTGCCAAGGATTCCAATTTGGTGGGGGCTGGAAATTCATAGAGTTATTAAACCCTTGATTTTGCTGCCCCTGCCAAGGTCTTCTTGCAACAAAACAAAGAGATTCAAGCGTACTTGGATCTTCTTGAAAGACTGCTTTGAGGCCAGGGATTGAAGGACATTCCTTGGTCTCATGAGTTTCTGAGCAAATTACACAGGTTTCCACAACTTGTGCTTCCAAGGGACATTCCCTTAAAGCATGCTTCTTTCTACACTTCGGGCAAAAGATGGTCATAGCCTCGGCTTCTGCTTTTTGTTTATTCTGAATCTTAAGGGTATCAATTTGTTCACTAAGACTCCCTAAGATGTCAGTTTTAAATTCATCTAGCATATTACCGATTTCAGCCCTACTCACTGATCCTGTTGCAGATTTATTTGCCCTAAGGAGAGAAGGATCTCTAGGCCCTTTTTGAGTTTTTGATTTGCCCCTTGAGAGATGGGTACAAAGTTCTGCTATATCACTGAGAGGAAGTTGAGAAATATCCCCTTTCCCCATCATGTTTAAGATATCTATCCATTCATCCCTAATGGCTTTTAATAAGAGGGCTTTTAAGGTCTCTTCATCCAAGGTGCTCATTTTTGCTCTTTTTAAATTATATTGAAATCTCTCAAGTAAATCTTCTAAGCTCTCATCTTCTTTTTGCATCATTTTAAAAACCTCATCCTTATGATTAGTAGGCATACAATAGTCCAAATACCTATCCAAAAAGGTTTGTTTCATTTCATCCCAGGTCCTAATGGACTGAGTAAGTAACCCCATGAACCATTTCAAAGCTTGATCTTTTAATGTTGATGGGAACAGTTTGAGTTTCTGAGTATCATCCAGATAGTCATAAGTTCGACACACAACTTCAAATTCAAACAAGAATGTTTCAGGGTCCTCAGTTCTTAATCCATGAAAATTTGGGAGGACGGATGGTGATATGTTTTTCATGGTGGCTCGGGAGTCCTCATCAACAATGGGAAACCCAAATGTGTCATCCCCATCTCTATTTCCTCCAATGGGACCTCTACCTCCTCCATTGTTATTGTTATTTCCTCCTCCTCCTCTACCTCTACCTCTATCGCCTCCTTCTTCCTCTGCCATGATGATTCTCCTAGGGATTTCAAAATCTTCTGGTTCTTCTACAAAGGGTGAATGAGAAGAGATTTCTCCTTCCTCTTCAGGTGAGTCTATTTCCTCAATTACAATTGGTTTTCTGGTAGGAGAAAGAGAAGAGTCTCTTCCTAGTTCAAACTCAATAGAAGGTATAGGAGAGTCAACTCTTGGCTCTTGAATTTCAGGACTAGGAGTTTCGGTTGGAGATAAGGGAGGTGTCTCTTGTCTATCTCTTGAAGCAGATGGACTTGTAAAAATTGAACTTCGAGCTCTAGCTAAAAACCTTCCCCTAGAATCTCTAGCTCTATGCATGTCATTTTTATTTTATCTTCAAGTCAAGTTAAATAGTTCTTTTTCTGATCTTCCAGTTCACTCTAGGTGCAAGAAGAGAGCATACTCAAGAAACTATTAAATCAATAACTTTCTCCTTTCTGATCCTCCAGATCACTTCAAAGTGCAAGAGGAGAGCATACTTAGATAGGTTATTAACTTCTTTTCTTGAAGTTTTTTTTTTTTTTTTTTATATTTTTTCTTCTAAGAATATGGCTACTTAATTTCACTTCCCCGGCAACGGCGCCAAAATGTTTAGTCAATTTAGTGTTATCTAAATTGCTAGTATTTATTGTCAACCCGGGGCTCGTAAGCTGATGAAGTGAGGGTGTACTATATGTACTTAAGTAACCTCTTAGAGTTTTTCTTATCGTTGGGGGTGTTGTTGTGGTTAATTATGTTCCTAAGATGGAGTGAGAATTTATAAACAAGTGAGTGATGGTGTGTGTGTAGAGTGAATCCTAAATGAGTGAAAGTGTGTGTTGAGTGATCTCTAACTATTTGCTTGAAAGGAAATGCTTGAAAAGAATAAGTGAACTGAAATGACTTGAAATAAACTTGAAAGCAAATGACCACTACCAATGGCACTAGACACCGTTCAAGTTGCTGCTAATAAAAGAAAAGAGAGTCACTTTTAAAACCCAAGAATAAAGATTATCTCTCTCTAACTCGATGCTTCAAAGCACATGTACTGTGTAAAGCACGGAAAGAAAGTAGCTTAAGTGGAATTAGAAAAGTGAGAAAAATATGCTTGAAAGACTAATGATAATGATTTGCTATTTCTAATTCTCTACTTCAGCCATATGTACTATGGAAAGCATGATTAGAAAGTAGTGAGGAAATAGTCTAGGAAGCACTTTTAAAATCAAAACTTCTACTTTAAAGACTAGTGGTAATGATTTACTCTTTCTAACTCGATGCTTCAAAGCACATGTACTGTGTAAAGCACGGAAAGAAAGTAGTGAAAGAACAGTCCAAAAAGCACCCAAACTAGCTGCAAATTAGTGATATTTTGATCTTAAAAGATAATAGTTTATGATGGAGATCATTCATATATGTTAACAGCTCTTTGAGAAATAAGATTAAAAATCAACTATAAAGACAAAGGCAGCACTTGAATTGTCAACTTCAAATACCATTAGCTTGTAAAGCAAACACACACATATAAAAATAAATCCCGGGCTAAAAGAATCCTGCAAAGAAATAACACTGATCAGCTTGAAAGAAAAGAAAACAAGTAAATGAAACTATACATGCTTAAGGAAATAAATAAGAAAATAATGAAATGCTGCACATGAAATACTTTACAAAGGCTGAGATGAGCAGGGGCCCTCTGTTCATTCAGCCACAAGAGAACTCAAAGATCTGGAAACTTCAAAACGGTGCTATATCTATTCCTCCATTTGCAAAAAGTATACAAAACAGAGTGCTGGAATAGCACTAGAAAACAGAGTTCACAATGCTTCTAAATTCAACACAAGTGCAGAAAATTACAACTAATCAAAAGTTCTTTGAGCGTACGCAGACGCAGCAATTTATAGAGGTTCCTAAGATAGCCTACTCGTACAGCTAATTAACAGAAAAACAATAAACAGTCATGCGTATTAATGGTCCCTTGACACATCACGGCTGCGTGGACGAGTTTAGTGGTTCTGTCGTCATGGATAATAAATCCCATGTTGGATTGCGTCCCCTGCCATCTGTAGAACATGGACAAATCACCATTTAAGATGACGTGACCAAGCAGCTCTCAATCACCGTTTAAACCACCTTGAGTTGACTGTAGCTTAACCAGCTTTGACCATGGGTGAAAATGACGTGGATGGCTGGAACAATGGGACAGGAACCTCGAGCACGTTGATACCTGAGTGCCCATGTGGCTCGTCTAGCAAACCGACACGTGGATCATAGTGTTTAACAAAAAGGCTGCAGGATCTTCAGATAGCTGCAGGATCATCAGATAGCTGCGGGATTCCTGCAAGTAAGTCAAAATCTAAACAAATAGTCATCCATTAGAAAAACTTGCTTGATCATGCTTATTGACACTTAATGTAATGACCTGAGAGGTTTTATGGTGAAAATGAGGCAAAAGTGAAGGAAAGATAAGGAAAAGTTGAGGAAAATGGTAGACAAATAGGTGTAGAATAGAGGTTCTACACCTGCCTCTGAAATATCTTCCTTTTCCTCTTCAACCACCTCTTCCTCTGGAAGAATCTTGAGCAAGATTCTTTTCTTTGTGAGCAAGGAACACAGCCTCTTCAGAAGATTCAGGGGCTGTCTTCTTTCGAAAAGCTTTCTCTCTTTCAGCAAATTTTTTCACAAGAGAGTCAAGGGCAATATCTTTGAGATTTCCATTTGCTTGCAATGACTCCAGATAATTGGAGTAAGTAGGATAAAGTGCCTTGAGAAAAGAGATAAGAGGAATATCCAATTCAACCTTAGTGGATTTGATATCATGCATTATAGATTTTACTTCGGATGCAAGAGCAAGAGGATCATTATTTTGTAATTCAAGAGTGAAGAGTTTAATCATGAGTTGAACAACTTCAAGTGCAGAATGTGAGTCAGAGTGTTCTTTCAGCTTTTTTAAGGATTCGAAAGCAATTGAAAATGGTGAATATCGTGACTCACCTCTTCACTTACAGATGCTGCAATTAATGCATAGGCTTTGCTGTTCTTATTTTCCCAAATGGCGAACTCTTTGTTTGAGGTAGGCTATTTTGGCTCTTTGTCTCCATCTCCAATACACACTCCTTTCCACAACTCATTGAAAATGAGGGTGTGTTTTATCATCTAGGACCATTCAGGATAGTTCTCCTTGCTAGTAAGAACTATTTCCACAATAGATATGATTGAATGCATGCTGTAAAAAAAACTTCTGCTAGAAATAAAATCTGGGTACTATAAAAATACTTCTTCTAGGAAAATGTGCTTCAAAATAATACAGCCTTATTCTTCCTTCTTGATTTAATATACAAAGATCAAAACTATATTCTATGCATATAGAATATCACCATTTTTTTTTTCATTACAATATGGTTGCAATTCAAGAGAAATAAAAGATAAACAATATCAACTGCTCAAAAGTGAATCGGAATTTTGATGCAAATCAGAATTTTCCAAACACTTGGACGGAAATATAAATCCCTATGCTCAAATCCTATGCTTTACACCTTGACTAAATACTTTCTCATTGGAAAATACATCTCTTTCTTTTTCTGTCTCTCAATCTTTAATGATGCCTGATGCTTGGTAAGGCATTGCTTGATAAGGGAAATTAAATAAGTCTTCAAACTCAGCTTCAGGACTTTAGAGCGAGTCTTCTGGGGACGCAAATCAAGAGGTAGCGGATTTATGTGAAAACAATGTTATATATCATAGTGGAGGTCTGGCAAGTAGACTTATGTGAACAAAGTATATATGAAACAATACACTAGCGTTTAAGCAATGTTAAATGTGAAGGGAGAAACGTATATATACTAGCATATATATATAAGCAGCATATATATACGACGGCTGTCACCAAGCATATGGAGGGAGCAACAACATATGGAGGGAGCAACATCATATGTTGGAGCAGCAGTGTATGGAGGGAGCAATAGCGTATGGAGGGAGGCCGGCTAGCGTGGAGAGAGGGAAAGAGAAGTAGCATATGGAGGGAGGCCAGTAGCGTGGATACTGAGACATTGTTTTGTAGGAGCAGCGATTGTTGCAACAAAACTTCTTCAAGGATACCAAGACAACGCTATATGAAAACACCGCAACAACATTATGTACAGAATATTCAACAATGTTTATGGACAGAATGTATTATGCAAGCGGTGGAGGCAACAACGTATACCATTTTTTGGTGAGCAGACCTGGATTATCACGCAGAAGATAAAACCCATAGAGGATAGACAGTCGTGCTTTGGATGGAAAAAAATTTTGTCTGCAGGGACTGACGAACTGTAGTTCTCCACTCACAAATGGACTCCACGCAGAGGGCAGACCCTGATTATCACGTAGAGGGCAGACCCAGATTTCTGAAAAATGGCAGAAAGGATTTATAATGGCAGTTAGAAGCCAAAAATGGCACTGGCTCTGATACCATGTCAGACCAGGCAGTGACTCCTCCAAATCAATTCACATTTATTCATTCAGGTTGTTATTTATTATATACATGAGGGAGAGACTATTCACTTCATCTATCGATGACTATTCATATTTCTTATTATTTATTTACATCAGTGACACTTATTCACCCAATCTTGATGATTAGGTGTCAACAAATTTTAGCACCATGTTTTGAATCATTTGTTGCACCTCATTTTGCATCCAATGTTGCATCCAAATTTGAGCCATTTTATGCCTATTTGTTGCACCATTTTTTTCTACTTTTGTGTCCAATTTTGCACCATTTTTTATGTCCAATTCTATATCCTTCTTGGTGTCTAATTTTGCATTCTTTTTGGCATCCAAATTTGCATCTTTTTTTCTGCCGCATTTTGTGTCCACATTTGCATCTCATTTTGCACCTAGATTTTAGTTCGAATTTTCATTTAGTTATGCATCATTTTTGGCATCCTTGGTTTCACCCTTTTTTAGTCCCATTTTGAATCTTGTTTTATTTCTATTCTTACATCCTTTTTGGAGCCAATTTTGCATCCTAATTTTACACAATTCTTTTCATCTTAATTTTTGTGCCCATTTTTGAATCCTTATTTGCGCCCAATTTGGTATCCTTTTGTATGCCCTATTTTGTTCCCTTCTTTGTGTCTAGTGTTGCACCCTCTTTTAATTCTACTTTAAAACCCTTTTTGTGTCATTGTTTGCATCTTGTTTTGATGGCTAATTTAACATCCAATTCTACTTCCAATTTTGCATGCATGGTTATATCCACTTTTGGCTTCTTGTTTAGAGTTTTAATTTTATTTCTATTTATGACCCCCTTTATGGGTTCATTTCACTAATTTCAATTACATAGTGAAATATATTACAGTTTCTAAATATCATTTTGCTGTAGGATTTAATGCATGGTTAGATGAACATAAAACCCTCTTAGTTTATCCCAGAAACCTAGGACATACCGATTAAGAGAAAGGTTGTTCTAAGGCTCAGGATTCTTAGTAGATCAAGATGTAGAGTATAGAATAAGAAAAAGAGAAGGAATTCTTGTGAGTCCTCGCATGCAGGTCTTGTTGGAGTTTTTAGTGTAGCTGGGAAGTGCTCCTACCTAGCTCCAAAGCTTGGTCCTACACATAAGAGAGAGAACAAAGAAACCTTCACAACATAATATCTTGATAATCGAAACTATCAAAAACATATAAATATTACTGATTAAATAAATATAAACCAAAATCACGTACATTCATTAGTTAAATAGAATAAGTAAAGAATGAATAGAAACATATGGAAGGAAGAACAACCAATCTATATTAATAAAGGAGTTGGAGGAAAGTTACAACCATCAGATGTAATTGCAACACTACCTCTCCCAACTCCTAGCTCCAAAACTCTCCCTCTCAAGATAGATCTCAGTAGCCTAACAATACAAGAATTCCCATCATTTTCTCAATGGCCAAGCCTCCAATATATAGGAAAGTAAAGGCTATGAAGATTTCCAAAATTCCTCAGTAGTTCAATTTGGGAAAAATATTTTGGGTGAATAATGTTTCCTCATATAAAAATGGCCTTTTCCACTTTAGATGCTTTTGTGCTTAGGAAAAAGCTTCCCCATGCTTTATGGCTCTTTTCCACTTTTGTATGCTTTTATTTTTTATGAAAAATTTAAGGATGAGGATAAAGAGATCACATTCCACCATATGAGTTTCTGAAAGTGAACAAGAGTGTCACATTCTAGTTAACTCGATCTTTTTTCTTCGTTGCTAAGTGAGAATTTGGGTAACAAAAGTTAAATGAAGGGGAAAACTTGTTAAAGACTAGGATAACGTGGTCCTCATGGTACATAACTTGCATTATACTCTTATATAGTCTAGGAGAAAGGGATATATCAACCAACAACATAGTATTATCCTCCAAGATGATGAGGAGGTATTTTCATGTATAACACATTTAAGAAGATATCACAATTCAAATTGATAACTTAATATTTGTAAACAAATTTAAGGGTAATTGACAACATTCATAAAAAGTTAGAAGTGTCCTCATATATATCAATTCTCCATCAAAAAATCATTTACAATTTTCAATATACATATATGACTACCAAATCAACACTTATCTTAGATATCATTATTCCAAGATAAATTCACAACATTACATCCAAAAATAGTAATATTATCATACATAATAATTCTCCATCAAAAAGCATTGATAGTTTTCAACACATATATAAAGTAACAAGATAATAATAATATCCTCATCATATTTAATCAAATCAACTAAGATTCAAACATGTGATTATCATATCAAAATCTTTCGCAAACACCATTATTCTAAGGTAAGTTATAACATCCATCAAAAGTTTATAATATCATCATACATAATAATTCTCCACCAAAATAATGTTGATAATTTTCAATATATACATAAAATAACAAGATAAAAATGATAATATCATTGTCATATTTAATCAAATCAACTAAAATTCAATGTATTATTACCAAATAAAAATGTTTGATAGATATCATTATTCTAAGGTAAATTAACAACATCTATAAAAATAGGAATCTCATCATACACAATAATTCTTCATAATAAAAAATGTAAACAATTTTCAACATATTCATAAGGTAACAAAATAGTACCATTGTTATCATCATCATTATTTGAATCAACTAAAATTCAAATGTATGATTATGATATTAAGACACCCCAACTAAATATAAAAAATAATGCATAGCTAGCTAGAACCACGAAAATCATAGTCAAGATCATCCTCATGATCATTTCCATGATTATCATCATGACCATCCGGATAATATCATCCACATAATCATCACCAATGACATCACCATCCTCATCCTCATCATCTCTGATATATCATGTAATCTAAGCATAGTCTGTATCATCGTCTTTGTGGTCATTACCTGTAGCATTTTGAAAAAAATCAATATTACATGTTAGTACTAATTCTATAGCACAATGCATATTTTTATTACAATTCTAACCATAAAATGGGGTAGGACCTAATAAAATTTAATAATACTAAAAAATAAAATGAAAATATTGTTTAAGATGTATTGGAGATCTAACTAAGATTACACTTGTAATTCACATTAAGTAGTAGAAGCATTTATTAATGCATTTGAAGTAGGTACCCATTTGTTCTTCATATTATATTGTGAATGTTTCTTACGATGTCCATCCACGATTGGTAAATTAAGAGTTACTGGAAGCTTTATTTCAAATTACAATTGTAATTCATATTAGAAATAGAAGAAATTTTAACAAAAAAAGAATGTCACATGAAAAAGTAAATTGTTTTTAATGAAAAATAAGTCGCATACAATATGAATATCACATCGAATATTGAATTTTTTTTAATGCATGTACTTTTCTCTATGATAAAATGGAGCCTAATATTCGTTCAAGAACAAATGATCACAAATAATTACTTCATTTTATCCATTATCACATTTAATCCATTATACCTAGTGACGACAATGATTCCATTCAAATTGCTTTTAACTCCCTAAATATAATGTAAAAGAGAAAAATCCATGACCACGACTGCAATCCCCTCCCTTGCCTCATCCACCATCAGAGACAATGAACTTGGGGTTATGACCACGATAAAAATCTCTCCCTTGCCTCATGTTTGCCATTAGAGGCATTGAGCTCTAATTAATCTTCAAGGAATAAAAAATTGATCAATATATCAAGGACTCCATCAAGGAAAAGATATATCACATGCGAAGCTCAATAGGATTTTCCAAAAGAGTGTGAAATAACACTTATCTCTATTTTATGAAATAACTCGAATGAGTGGAATGAACGGTTGGAAACACTTACCAGGGAAAGGAATATTTTTGGTCCGTCTTTATTTCTATTATTATTTTTGCTTCTTAGAAAGGAGGGAAGTGTTTAAAAAAATTCTAAAAATTATTTGCTTATGTTTTTGTTTTTTTTTTAATATATGGTTAGTTTTAGTATTTTTTATTTTTTCCTAAAAAAGCATTTAGTTTTAGGTATTTTTTTATATATAAAATATATATTTTGTTTTTATAAAAGTGGATTTTAAACATTCCATTCATGCTAAATTTGTGATTTTATGATAGAAGTTAAATTATATATAGAAAAGTAACGTAATGCCATGTGTTGTGTATGGGTATTATACATCTCTTCTTGGGTAAGTTATAGAATGCTTGGGTTTTCTTAATGCAATAAAATTAATTCTACTCTTCATTATATCTTGATATGTTCAACTTGCACCTAATAAAGCAATAAAGTTAAAATAGGTTTGCTTTTGTCCTTTATAGATCTTTGTCCCCATTAATATTGGTCTTAATAGATTAATTGTCTTATGGTGGCCATGAGTGGTCACTCCCATTAATTGCATGCTTTTTATTTTCCTATTAGTGACATTTCTTAGGATTCATAACATGTTATTTAATTTATGAAACTGTGTTATTGTCCATATTATTGTTAAATATTAATATTAAATATGTTTATTTTGAGCATGGTTTAGAAAAAAGTTCCCAAAAGGTTTATAGATTGTATTTTATAATGTAATGATTCATTGCTTTATGAAATTGTTTTGGATTATTTTTTTATTGATTCATTGATTGATGAAATTTTTATGGATATTTTTTTTAGTATATTAACTTGTATACGATAAAGTCAAAAGGCATCTCTTTTTGAGATTTTCATAAGTCAATTTCCCTTAAGGCCATCAAGTTCACCATTCGATCCCAGGTTAAGGAAATATAGGAGTCATGAAGTGGCATTGTTCAAGCACTATGTATTTTTTAGTCACATTATACTTCCTTTTTGTGTAAATTCTTCATGAAAATAGTCTCATGGAACATGAGGGTCCTCAATAGTAAAGGAAAACAAAGACTCCTAAAATAAAAATGGTACACAAAGCACCCATCAATAATGTTGATATAAGAAACAAAAATATTAAGTGAGGTTCTACCTCATATAATTAGGAAATGGGGGAGGAATTGCAAAGTAGTAGTGATTGATGCTTAGAGATACTTGGGTGGAATGGCTATTATTTGGAATGATCAGGACATCAAGGTTACTAATATGTTTACCTCTTTTCACATTATGACAATACAATCTTAGTTAATTGACATCAAGGACTACTACCATGTATCCAATGTCTATTAATCCAATATCGCAAATGGAAAACCTCTATTTCTCAATTCTATTTCCATCACACGTAATTTATACTCCCCATATCCATGGATTATTGGGAGTGACTTCAATATTATCAAGTGTCTCGAGGAAAATAAAGGATAAATCACAATGTTTAGCAAGAGAGTTTGTAAGCTATACCATCAAAGCCCTAAAGTAGTCTCCATTAAATTTCTCAAGCAATGATTATCCAACCCACACATGTGGATCAATGAGATGTAATACATGTGTGTGTGATTACTAACTTAATACATTGTTCTAATAACTCCAAAAATTTAAATATTTCACTCCGTCACATAAATTGACAGTAGTGTGACATAAGTAAACCAAGTGTATACATGAAACCCTTGGGAAACAAACATTCCCTAGATCCTAAATTAGGTGATTAAATATTGAACTGAAAATGCAAGGGGAAAAGAGGAATTCATGATTTAATCATCACAAACATGTGATCAAGTGTGGCTAGGAGTGTATATATTCATACATTATCCGAAGAGGGAGTGAATACATGAGTTACCATTCAATGGGGCTTATTTTTATTTCTTTTTCTTTTTCTTATATATAGGACTTAGGGAATAATTTTTTCATAAGTTTGGCACAACTCATAGATATACATTTACATGAATTTTCACTTCAACCTTAGAGTTTAGACTTAGATAAATCTTATAATGTATCTTTAATGATTTTGGCTTTCACTTTTTTTATTTTATTTCATCACAAATGACATAAGTGGAAATATTTTGCCACAAATCTATGAATTATTAATCATAAAGGCGTCATACGATGAAAACAAATTAATGATGTTATTCTCTATGAAAATTATGGGTATTCTTGAGAAACGCTTATGCTTGTGGATGTCTCCTCCCTGGTTGATAGGGAGTGAGGGTGGACACCATATTATCCATGTGTCATGGACTATGGCTAGGATTAATAGTCGTAAGCCTAGTAAAGACACCATTAGGGAGAATGGTGGATTGGATAAACATATGGGACCAATATTATTTGAGAATTTGTACTTTGATTAGGACTAACCAACATAATTCAAGTACATTAATCCAAGATAAGAATAGTGATGAGAAGAGACATTTCTTGGTGTCAAATATTATGACAATGGATTAGGAAATGATCATGTGAGGACATACCTAGTGAACATCCTAGTGGGGTAAGTTCCTAGAGAGGCAGTGGTGTCCAAATTTATTCCTCCCAACATTGTTCTCTGATCTAATGGAGATATAGAACTTGTTAGTCAAGGCCCTACTATTTTGACAATGTTGGATATGATGATGTAATCATCATTGATGCTTAACAATCTAGATCCCTTCTTATATGAATATTTAAACTTGAGAGTACTTTTTTGTCTCATTATGAGTAACTCCCTATTTTAGAGGGAGTGTCATCATCTTCATTATCATCGTCATCACCATCATCGTCGTCATCATTATTGTCATCTTTGCATTATCGTCATAATCACCATTCATGCCATCATCATCATCATGATTATGGACATTGTCGTCAATTGTTCATAATTATAGGTGTTGTAAGAAATATCATCAGCCCAAAAAATGTTACGAGTTCTCGAAAATGGTTTTTATGACACATGATATATGCAAGAGAAATAACAACTTTATTTTTGAGAGATGATTGATGATGATCATCATCACTACCATTATCATCGTAATTATAATTTTCATCATCCCCATCATCATAATTAATGTAATTTCTATCATCATTGTTGTCATCTTTGTCATGAACATCATAATCATCATTCATGCCATTATTGTTGTTGATGATGAACAATTTGAAAATAATTATAATGATGATCAAATGATGATGACTTGGAAGACGACGCCAAAGATAATGATTATGATTATGACCATGACAACATTTAAAAGTTGGGAAGGTTGGCCATGGTCATTAACAACACCATCATCATTGTCATTGTAACCCCCACCATCTTTATCATCATTTCCATTATCATAATAATCACAAATCATGTCATCTTCATTATCATCATCATCATAATTATTGACATTTTTATCAGTTTTTTTCAGAATTGTCAATGTCATAAGAAATATCATCAATATAAAAAATATGATGAGTGTTGTAAAAGGGATGCAAATGTGAAGAAAACAATAGATGTAAAATTGGATAAAGAGTGGACATAACATAAGTAGATGCGAAACAAGACATAAAAATTGACACAAAAGTGGATGAAAAATAGATGCAATAGTTGACACAAACTTGGACACAAAACATGATGTAAACATGGATGAACAAGTAGAAGAAAACATGGGTGCAATAGTAGGCATAAAAATTAGCATGAATTGTGGTGAAAAAAATGTGGATACAAAAACGAACGCAAAAAACGACACAAACTTGGATTAAGAAGGGAGGAAAACTTGAATGCAAAAATGGATGTAACATGGAACAAACATGGGTGCAAAAGTGGAAACAAAATTGGATGCATCAGAAGTGGATGTAAAAGTAGATGAAAAATGGGATGCAAAAAACATAAACAATATCTTATGCAAACTTGGATACAAAACATGATGCAAATGTGGATGCAAAAGTGGAAGAAAATGCAGGTTGCAAAGATAGGCACAAGATATGGAAAAAATTGTGGCACAACCAAAGCGGATCAGAAAGTGGATGTAATAACACACACAAAAACGATGCAAACTTAAATGAAAGACAATATGCAATAAGGGATGTAAAATTGGATGCAAACATGGGTGCAACAGGAGAAACAAAATAGGATGAAAAATATGGATGCAATGGACGTAGAAGAAAAAGAATATACAAAGTGAGATGAAAAACCCAACATAAAAGTGGATGCAAAAATATATGCAATATTTGATGCAAAAGAGGATTCGAAGATGGATGAAAAATTGGAAGAAAACGTGGGTACAATAGTAAGTACAAAACATAACACAAATTATGTCAAAAAAAAGTGGATGTAATGGTAGATGCAAAAAAAGAAGCAAATGAAGATGCAAAATAAGATGCAAAAGGGATGCAAAAGTGGACGTAAACATGGGTGCAAGAATGGATGCAAAATTTGATGCAACAAAATTTGATGCCAAAGTGGATGCAATATGAGACACAAAACCTAATGCAAATCTTGACACAAAAGTGGATGCAAAAATAGATGTAAAAGTAAATGAAAACCTAGATGTATATGAGGATGCAAAATTAGAAGGAAAAATGGGTGCAAAGGGAGGTGCCAAACTAGGTGCAAATTATGGCATAGGAAAATTGGATGCAATAGTGGACACAATAATAGATGAAAAAGAGGATGTAAATATGTATGCAAAACGAGATGTAAACAAGGATACAATAAAAGTAGATGCAAAAGTAGATGAAAAACTAGACATAAAACTCGATGAAAAACTTGGCGCAAAAGGGATGCAAAAAATGATTTAAAAAACGAAGCAAAGAAGGATGCAAGAGATGATGCAAAAGTTGATGCAAGTGTAGGTGAAAAAGGTGGATTAAATAGAGGATGAAAAAGTCGATGAAACAAAATTAGGTGCAAAACTTGATGCAAAACATGGTGGAAAGGATGGCACAAAACTTGGCATAAAACCTGGTCTAAAATCTAGTGCAAAACCTATTACAATACATGGTGCTAAACTTGGTGTAAGACTTGGTGCAAAACTTGGTGCAAAATTGGCATCAAGTTTTGCACCATATTTGATAAATGGAAACAAATAGCACCAAAACTGGGCTCTAGACAAAAAAAAGGAAGCAAAAGGGGATGTTAATCACAGGGTCTTGTTGTAGTTAATCCTCCTAAGGATGTGTCTCCCTCTACCACTAAAATAGAAGACAATCAATTTGAGAATGCTCCATGGTTTAATGGGAAATTTAATATATGGGAAGCAAGAATGAGGAATTTATTAAAGACTCAAGGCATTGAAAATTGGAAATCAGTGATTGTTGATAGCGTGATGGATGGAGAATCCACGGAGTACAATGCAAAAGAAATAAAGGAAATCTTGAATGGGATACCTAATCCTATAAAGAACAATTTAGGAAAATGTTCATCAGTAAAGGGTATATGGGACAAACTTCATGACCTTCACTCAAAAGGAGCATTGACCATGAACATCAGTCAAGAAGATGATGGAAATCAAGAAGAAAAATCTAGAACCAATCATAGAAGATGAAGAGAATGAAAAATATTATGTAGAAGATCTCCTCGCTCAACTTATAGCTGCCATGGAAGAGATTATCAATTTGAAAAATGAAAACAAGGAACTTAAGAAGAAAGCACTAGCTGGTGACCAAGACCAAACAAGGAAGAAATTTGACCTTGTACAGATTCAAGTACAAGAAAGGGATGAAGAGCTTGCCAAGCTTAAGAAGGAATTTCATAAAAAAAAAGAAAGCATCATGAAGAAGTCATATCCATGACAAATCAATTGGATAAAGTAAAGAAACGGGAAGATACCTTGTCAAGTCAACTACAAGAAGCGAGAAAGTTAGCACAAGGAGATGAGAACACAATGGAAGCATTAGTAGTCATAGAAGAACAGGTTGATGAAGCGGAAAAGGAAAGTAACACCATGATATGTTAACTAAAAGCAAAGGATTAAGAAATCTTCAAATTAAAATCTAACATCAAACTTCTCAAGGCTGAAACATGTAAAGCTACAAGGATCAAGGAAGAAATGGAGAGCAGTCTAGCAAGGGAAAATGAAGAAATATTCAAAATGAAGTCAGATATCATCTCCCTTAAAATAGAAGCAAATTAAGCTACTCATATCAAGGAAGAAACTAAGAAACAACTTGCTAAGAAGAAATATGAGTGTGAAAGATTGGAAGAAGAGATTGTCTTCATCAGGGAAAGGGTTGAAGGAATGAACAAAACCTTGAAGAGCTCTCAAGCCTTGGATGACATGCTCAGCCATTAAGTATGTCCATTTGATAAATCCAGTCTTGGGTATTGCCGTGGCGGAAAAAGTCGTTTGTGCGGACACAACGGACCTCCCTAGGAGTCTAAACTCTCTAGCGACAAACAAGACAAAATGGAGTGATCTTTCTCTAAATATACCTTTTACAACATGAAAACTACAAGTGTTTAGGCTTACCTTATTCCAAAACGCTGTTGTTGAAGTCCGTCCTTGCCGATCCGGATGAGCTCCTCCTTCACATCAATTCCTGCAACCACAAACAATCAAACCATTACCAAGCACTTGCATTTCATATAATAAAACATATATTCAACATGTAGACCAAGGAACACATGAAATAACTCATTAACACAAGCTATTGAGAAAAATAAACCAGTTTGTATTAATAACGAAACAAAGAAACTCTTACAACCTGGCCTTGGTGTTGTGCAAGTTCCTCCCAGGGTCCATCAAGGGTTTTCCTCTACTCTGACAAAGCTCACCCACTTCCAAGTAGAATCAAGTAAAGACAATCTCTCCTCACAAGGCTCTAAATGGAAGACCTAAATCCTGCAGCATTTACCCAAAGAAAATGTATAGCTCCAACCTCTCCTCCCTCTGGCTCAATGTCTTTATTTATAGTGCTGTAAAGAGGTTATTCAGGTCCACCATCAATGGGATAATCCCCCTCTTGGGGTGGGATAGCTCCCTTATTGATGGGATAAGTTCCCTCTTAATAGAGATACATGAACCAACTGGAGGCACATCCATTTCATCAAACCGACCTCTAGAAGGTTCTAGAAGTAACCACAAGTAACTTTTTCAAGATAAAACTCGCGCATTTTGCCTTTTACAGAAGGACGCACCTGTCCCTTAACATACAGAGCGTCCATAGACGCAGCTTTTGTGAACATGGTCAGCGTCCCCGCAGGTAAGGCTAGAGAGAACCTGCGACCCCAGAGATAAACATAGTTTTTACAAGACTTTCTCTCTTCTTTGAGTTTGAGATGGATAACAGAGGCATAAGACTTGCCTAAAAAGGGTAGCATGACTGTTGATTTGAGCCATACTAACTGTAAGTAGTCAAGGTGACATTTTTTAGTGTAATAGGTATGTAGGTGAATCCTCAAACAAGAATGATAATGCTTCAAACAAAAGGGATGTGAAGAAGCTAGAAATAAATGGTGATGCTCCTAGTTCCAGCAAAGGCAAGGAGAAAAATCAAGGCAACAATGGAAGAAATCCTTCTCCATGAAGAAATGTAGATAATTTCAAGGATGCTAGAAGCAATGGTTACCATCAAAGGATCTCAAGATAGAAAGACTTTAGAATTACATCAAGGAAATCTCCATCTCCCAGGTAGCAAAGTTTATTTCTTGGTTATTGTTATTATTGTACAAACTTTGGTCACATGGAAAAAGATTGTAAAGCATATCATAAAGATAGATGTTATGGTCCCCAACCATATCATAAAGATAGATATTATGGTCCCCAAAAATCTCCAAGGAACAATTTTGCAGGAAGAAATCATGAATTCTTATTCATGAACAATGTAGAATGCTTCAAGTGTCATAACATTGGTCATATGGCATGTGATTGTAACTTAACTTGGGCTCTTACACAAGCTAGAACTATGCAAAAGAAGAAAGTTACACAAGTATGGAGAAGGAAGCAAATACAATCCGAAAGTCCCTTGAACTCTCCAGCCAACAACACATGTTATTGGCTTGATTTTTGACAATCTAAGCATTTGATGGGAAGACTCTGCCAAAAGAGATGATGCATACAGTTAGGGGGAGCCTGTGATTCTTGATCATTATTACAGAAGCTATTCATGAAAGGGTCCTTATGAAATCCTTATTGAGCTATATTAATAATCATTATTTGATAAAGATCATCTCTCAGGAGCACTCCGTTGAAGAATTGATCTCTTAGCTATTCTTTGGACTGTTGTTGAAGATGTTTTTCCACTTGATCACTAAGTAGTAATTGGAGCAACAGAGAAGGTCATATAATACTAGAGAAATAGGGCAAATACCTATGTTGTTGATATTACAGATGTCAAATGTTTCGACTCAGGGATTTGATGTGAGAACAGGTAGATTATGGACACAAATAGAGGCAACCTTCAAACAAACAGATACATCTGGGAATGAAGCATGAAGCATGAGAATTTGGTAGAATCTAACAAAACTGAAGCATTACAAAAAGATGCCAATTAGTAAAAAGAATTCAAAAGACAGTCACAAATTGGATATCAAAATATGCCAATGGAGATAACTTGCAGAGATCTTTATTTTCAAGAACACAAGGAAAAGATGGCTCATCAAAAGACTATAGAAAGGAGAATGGCGTGCAGTCGAATATAGCTTAGTAACTTAAGAAGAAGCATAGAAATACAAAGGAACTCTGATCTAAAGAGAGATAGCAAGAAAGACAATTTCAGTGGCATTTTTCTCTTGATTTGGACTATGAAGGCCTCTTAATTTTGACTATGGAGACAACAGAATATGGATTGAAGCATAAAAACGTGGACTTGAACATTTGGTGTGTGGCTATTTGAAATCTGTTTGAAAGCATTGAAGTGGAGCATCTTTAAGCATTGTTGAAGCCATGATAAAGTAGTTATGAGACATGAATAGGGGATAATGTGCTAATTGATGATAAAGAATAAATCCTTCTATCTTGAGTAAAAAGAAGAGCACCATGACAGGGGGAGTAACAGACCCATGAAGATCTACTGTTCACGAAGAAGACTAGCCATTTGATAGGGGGAGTCCCTGAGCATTCCTTTGCCATTGATGTCAAAGGGGGAGAGAAGAAGAATATTGCCATCAATAACAAAGGGGGAGATCGTTGATCTAAGTTGTCATTGATGTCAATATGGCAACATTCTAGATAGTAAACAATGATGTGAAGCCAAGCAGAGTAGATCCATGAAGAAACAGGAGCAAGAAGCCAAGGAGAAGCAAAGCATATCCATGAAGAAACATGAGAAAGAAGCCAAGGAGAAGTAGAGCAGATCCATGAAGAAATAGTAGCAAGAAGCCAAGGAGAAGCAGAGCAGATGCATGAAGAAACATGAGCAAGAAGCCAAGGAGAAGCAGAGCAGATCCATGAAGAAATAGGAGCAAGAAGCCAAGGAGAAGTAGAGCAGATCCATGAAGAAACAGGGGAAAGAAGCCAAGGAGCAAAGCCATCAGAGGAGCCATATTGTTCATTAGAAGGAACAAAGAGGAACACACATCAGGAGGAGAAGCCAGCGGAAGAGCAGTTAATAGAGGAGCCATATCATGTGATATTGGAGGAATATCAGAGAAGAGCTATTGGAGCAGTGCATCAGAAGCCATCGTGGAGTCATATCAGATTAGAAAAGTGCAGAGTATATATCAGGTTAAAGTATATAACCACATAATATCAGGTTAAAGTCAAAGTGAATGCGTGTGGTTATATTCCAAAAGACGGATTTGTAATAGTGTAGTGGTTTTCGGGTGGACACTAGGTGGTAAGTGGTATTTAGAGGAGAGCGCCCGATCCCATTCAATGGGTGACATGTAGCACTCAGGAGGAGAGAGAAAACCACTTTTTTGGGTGGTTATTTCCCTTGCAAATTTCTCACCTGAAATTCATGCAGGCCATTGTATCCAGCGTGGGTTAATCGATGGCAAAGGATCAATGGACAGTTCTAGGTTGATCGGGTTAAGTGTTGACCGTTGGATCATGAGTAGATCAATGGTTGAGGTTCATTAAGGATTACCGTGAAAAAATCAATATCGATGGATTTATCACTTTATTATGTTTCACATTGAATCCCTTGACTGCGATATGTATTATGGATCCATTGTAATGTGCCCTATTGTAATATTGCGTCCACCGCATTAGAAGATATGTTGTATGGTCTCGGGTTTAAAGGCTTAAAGCCTCGCCACATTGAAAGCACCGATTTCGATAATAACATGCACCCAAATGCACCATTTAAAATGAATAAATGTAATATCACATCCACATTGTATCGCTAGTCTCTAAGGGATGTCAAATAACCAATTGCGATAAGGCTATGGACCCGAAAGATTTATTAAAAGAAGTTTATAATAATATCGCGTTCGATTATTGGGGAATTGGCTATGTTATATACAAATCTACCGATTGCGATAAAGTTGTGGAGGAGCGGACCCAATGAAGTTATAGATGCAAGCGTAATGCATTTGAAGTCCGACCTTATGTGTTCAGAGGGTGTTTTTCTGTGTATTCCGATAAGTAATGTTGCCTAGGTTTTTAAGGCCAAAAAGAATAAATTAACACTTCCGATAGTTTAGTGGGCCTGAACCATTGCGATAGAGATATGCAATAAGGTATGCCTCGAGAAACATGCACAGGCGAGGAATTAAGAAAAGGATGCCCTGCATCATATAGGCACGACTTATACAAGACCTCTAGAAAGTTGCGATTGCAATTGGATAGTGACGTGGCATGTGGGACCTCTCTGTTGACAGAGGAATCCATGGACCGAGAAGCCAAAAAATGAAGCGAGCATAGATGGACGAGCAAGCATAGAGGAAGCTAAAGCAACCAGAGGAGGGAAGCCTAAAGGTTGAGCGAGCGTTGAGGAAGCCGAAGCTCAAGCGAGCAAGGGGGAAGCCAAAGGTCAGGCGTATTAGGCTCCTATAACAGTGAACAAGGAAGGTTCAGAGGAGGTTGGTGAACTGGAAGAAAGGAGCAAGCATTAGGTCAGCAAAACAGAAAAGGGCTGAAGGTCTAGCAGGACAAAAGGAAGACGAAGGTCCAGCCGGACATGAGGCAGTCAAAGGATGAGCAACTCTGTTGATCATGTTACCCTGTGAAAGGCTCAAACTTGTGATGAATTAATCAGGTACATAATGCATACTGAAGAACAATTCTGTGATATAATAAATAAAGTTTCATTCAATATCGCTTGAAGGGAAAAATAGCCAGCACTAGTATTGAAGCATATGTAAATCTATTTCTAGGAAGTAAGAGATTGCAATAGCAAGAACAGTGCCCAATAGTCACGTTGGAAGCACTCACCTTGACGGTGAGAACAAAGGCTTGAAACAGAGAGTTGGTTCTTATGAAGAGCTTAGTGCAGCAATTAGCTGCACAACTGAAGCTGTGTCGAGACATTATCAGAGATCATGATGGCTATTGCAGACTCTGTGTCGACAATATGAAGAGTTGTATAGAATTCTTCATATGGAGACTGATTACCATTGATGCTGTAGCATGGAGACTACAGTGAAGCTGTAAACAGACAGAACTTAGTAAAGAAGAGTTCTGAGAGCAGAACATTACTATCAAACATGCCTTGACAAGAGGGTTAGAGCCCTTGGGGTTGGTGCCTTAGAATTTTGAAGGATTGGTGTCCTTGGAGTTGGTGCTCCTATATCCAAGGTTGGTGCCTTGACAAAACAGATCCAGACAGTTTGCAGCAGAGGGTTGGAGCCCTTGAGGTTGGTGCCTCAGAACTGGAAGGATTGGTGTCCTGGGAGTTGGTGCTCCTAAGTCCAAGGTTGGTGCCTTGACAAAACAGAGTTGGTGCTCTGGAGGTTGCAGCCTCACAAAAGTCCAAGTTGGTGCTTGGAAAGATTGGAACCATATATATATTGTATCTATTTTATTGCAAAGTTTATATTAATAAAAACATTTATTCTTGTTGTTTATCTTGTGTTCTGAATATAAATGTTTTAACTGGTAAAATAACAATTGAAAAGAAATACTGATTCACCCCCCCTTCTCAGTATTTCCAACACTCTCCTCTCTTCCTCACTCTCTTTCCATTTTCTCCTTTCCACTCCCTCTCTCTCCATCGTATTGGCCCATGGTATTGTAACAAAATCTATTTACAAGTTAATAGTATCCATGGTAAAGTGGGGGCGGACATCCATGGTTAAGAAACTTGTTATATTATAAGTTTATTGTAAATATTAAGTTTTCATTAATTAAATTTAAATATGGTTATGGAATCATTATTAGTCCCTCCCAAGGTAGGACCATAATAATTGAATTGTTTTGTTTCTCAATGTTAGTTTAACATTGACCAATGCAAATTATAATGTTTAACTTTGAATTTTTTTTTTTTTTTTTCAATATTATTAAAAACAATAATTTTCAAACATTTGATTGAACCATAACTTGAAGGTCTTATGGTAGCCTTTGCACAATATAATGCTATGTGGATAATTGCCTTACATATTTTATACCATAATTTATGTATATGGTTGCAATACTCATGCATTATTTTGAGATGTTTGTGTATTGATTTATTATTCTTAAGCTTTGCAGGAAAACCATCCAAAAATAAAATACTTATAACTTATACTCAAGTAAATAACATATTTACCATAAATTACTTCCCACCATAATTTAAGCAAGACTTTGCATAAAAAATGTATAGGAATAAGATGTAAAAAATATACTTACAAGTTTCATTTCCATCATTATTTATGTTTTATTCAGCACTTATTTAGGAGTACAACTATGGACTTAGTAGTGATTACTATCGACCAAAACTGTTTGGCCGGATTCCAATCGGAAAGTCCAAAAAGTCGTGCTAAAGACAACTCCATTTACTTATCCACATCACATCTCAATTTATGAGTTCATGCCAAAACAAGACTATAGGATGATTCATCTACCAACCATTATTAATTTAGCATTAACCAATATAGAAAAACAAAAAATATAACAATATAACAAATGGAATTTTATTATTTGTATTATTCATTGAGCCAAGATTTAAATGCTTACACTCATTTACAGACACTAGGACATCCCCCCATACTGGCCTCTATATTAATTTTAACATTTTATTATTTTTTAATTGAGCCTATAAATACATGTTAAATTTTACAAGCATTTACGACTACACATCTACCCTATAATGGGTTGTAGAGCACCACAATGAATTTAATAATTCCACAACTAAATTTCCAATACCAAATTCTAACCATCCAAATACAATTAAAATATGTAAAATTGAATTTATATCAAAGTCATAGATGCATAAAATATTTGGAAGATATCAATCCCCAAAACATGAACATGATCAATGTGAAGATAAATAGACGACAAAATATTTCTATTCAATTTAAAAACATCAAAATATTTAAAATATTTATGTTCAATTTTATTTCAATTTTTTACTCTTAAACATTAATTACTTAAATATATTATTTTCAGCTCATTGTATCAATAGATGTTCTTAAACATTAAATGGATATTTTTCACCTAACATTTATCAACTAATACTTATCCTTAATTATATTGATTCTTTATAGTGAACTCTTTCATATTTAATTCAAGTTTTATTATCGACTAATATTTATCCCTAATTATATTGATTCTTTATAGTGAACTCTTTCCTATTTAATTTAAGTTTTATGTGTTTTTCACAATGGATGGAGAACATTTGTATGTAAAAGAATTGCCTCAACAAGAATGGACACTTTACCCATCATCAGTAACACACTAAAATTGATTTGGATTCGAAAGAATGCACTACAAAGAATAAATAGAATTTAAAATATATATTTGTTAATTATGGTCAGATGAAAAATATTTATTGAGTAATTAACATTTAAAAATGATGTAGCCTAACTTATAAACGAAATAACCTTTTACAAAACATTTTTTTAGATTAATTTGAAATAAAATCCTACATATTTTTTTTCTTCAAAGGAATAGTTATGCATTTCATTAAACAATACTTGTTTGAAGACCATGTCCTTATACATCATAATCCAAAAATTCTTCTTCTATTATCCAAAAGCTCCAAATAAAACTGACAATATTAAACCCTGAGTTACAAACTACTAATCTAATATGGTTTTCTCCATATACTCTCCAAAAATACCAGAAAACACTACATATATGCATAACATGTCAAAAAACTATTAACTGCAAAAGAAACTACATGTCCTCCATAGTAGAAGCAAGATCAAGATCAAGCAACTAGGCTTCAAATTCTTCCGAAGCTGAGTAGAATCTTCCTAGTGGTTGGCTAGATCAAGGCCACTGGTCTCATGTTATTCAAAATTTCCAGAGTGCTCCATATTATCCACTTCCTCTCTAGCATGAACAACGTAGAGATAGATTTCTTGATGATGGGTTGTGATACTCAAAGTTAAAGTTCGATAACAAAAATTTCCAAACATTCTACAAAATTCAATCATATCAAATTTATCTACTGCTAATTTAATTAGGTGTAAAATTAGCGTGAAAGGTTTGTTGAGATTTTCTGTTAATTAAATTTGGAGAAAATCTCATGAATGTGACAACAATAGGATTTGTTGCTAAATTAACTCCATTTATTCCTGATGAGGAGTTATTGCATCCTATATTTGTTGTGAGTGAATTTATGATTCGGTTTTCTACTCCCAGCTATAAAAATGTAAGCCCGTAGAGGATATGTGTGATGAGAAAGTGTGAGGAAAAGAATTCCAGATGTGCAAATCTGCTGTTGTAATCTCCTGTTGAGTAATAAGATTGACGATGCCTCTGTTTGGTGGATGTAGCCCAGATTGGTTGGGTGAACCACATTAAAATCTCTGTTTTTCATGGTTGAATGTTGTGTGTGTCTTATTTGTTTTAAATATCTACTGTGTTAACTCTAACACTTGGTATCGTAGCTAGTTGAGCTGCATGTTGCAATTATTCAATCTGACAGCGTTTTCAAAGGTGTCGTGGTGACAATCCTTGAGGTGTTGATTGGCGGCCCACTGTGGATAAAGTGTTGAATTCTGCTCATCTACGTGGAAGCTGCTTGATCTGCAGCGTGAAGGAAGGCAGCTTGCGTGAATGCCCAATCGAGTTTCACGTAGATGAAAGCAGTGATTGCTGTTGTTTTTTTTAAACATTACGCTAAAGCTAGGAGTAAACTATGAGCTGGAGGGCGTATGCCATGGACCATAAACTGGATAGTTGAACGACTCAGGCAGTGTCAATTTTGGATTCATACGTAGGCTGAAGTGAGATCTGCGTATCGAAGACTAGAGCTATGCAAAGCAGAGTTTGGAGAAGGATGTTAATTGGTGTTGAAATGAAGCAGCGTTGAATGCTAGATTTGCAGCGGTGAAAGGTGAACTGCACGGTGATTTCTGGCTGGTTAAGGCTGCATTAAAAGTAGCGTTGAATGGTGAATTTGCAGCGTTGAAAGCGGTGAAAGGTGAGCTGCATGGTGATTTTCGTTTTTATTTTAGTTGAGATTCAAATCGATTGGTGAATTTGGAGCGGTGAAATATTTTTGTGACACGAGCTACTAAACATGGAAAAAACACAAAGTGCTCAGTTTGAGATCGAGAAGTTCAATGGGAAAAACAACTTTGAGATCTGGAAAGTGAATATGTATGATCTACTCGTGCAACAAGGCATGGCGAAGGCATTGTTGGGAAAAGCCAAACAACCTTACACCATGACAGATGATGAATGGAGTGACTTGGATGAAAGAGCACTGAGCGACATTCGACTGTGTTTGGCGAATGATGTTTTGTTTAACATCGTGTCAGAGAAAACTTCTGCTGGTTTGTGGACAAAGCTTGAAAAGATGTACATGACAAAATCCTTAACCAATAGGATTCTTCTGAAGCGACGATTATACAGCTTGCACATGAAGGAAGGTACGACGATCACTGATCATCTGGATACCTTTAATACTCTCCTGATGCAATTAGAAAGTATGGAAGTAAAATTTGAATAAGAAGATAAAACTGTAACTTTATTATGCTTGTTGCCCGAGTCATGGGATCATTTTGTTACTTCTATAAGTCTTAGTTCATCAGAAACTCTTGAATTTGATGATGTTGTTGGAGCTCTGTTGTCCGAAGAAACAAGGAAGAGGTCAAATTCAGAAACCTCTACATCAGAAGCAATGATGGTCAGAGGTCATTCTAAATAAATATGCTTCAGTAAGCACAACAACTCGTGTTCAAAATCGAAAGCGAAGAAGAGTAAGGTAAAGTGCTAGTTTTGTGGCAAATCAGGACATTTGAAGAAGGACTGTTGGAAGAGACAACAAACATCCAAAGAAGACTCTTCGACAGAGAAGAAAGAAGCAAACATGACATATACAGGTTCGACATCCATTTTAGGTATGAGTGATGAAGTGTTATCAGTTAGTTTGTCTAATCATGATCAACATTCACTGTTAGATTCTGGTGCGTCAAATCACATGCGCATTCATAGAGAATGGTTTAAAACTTATAAATCAATCAATGATGGAGTTGTTTACATGGGAAATGACGTCTCCTATAATATTGTGGGAATTGGAAGCATCCAGCTTAAAATGTTTGATGGGACAAATAAAATTCTAACTGATGTAAGACATGTACCTGAACTAAGAAAAAACCTCATTTCACTAGGAGTACTAGACACTAATGGATATAAAACCTTTATTCAAGGTGGAGTAATGAAAGTTTATAAAGGAATTTTACTAGTAATGAAAACAAAGAAGGTTGGAAATCTTTTTCAATTAGAAGGAAGAACAGAGTCAGATCATGCTTCTACAGTATCTGAAAATGACAGTAATTCTATTTGTTTATGGCATCAAAGGTTGGGCCATATGAGTGAAAGAGGATTAAAAATTTTATCTGATCGTAAGTTACTTCCTAGTTTAAAATCTTCTAAGTTAGATTTCTGCAAACATTGTCTATTTGGGAAACAAAGCAAACAGAAGTTTAAAACTGGAAAACATACTAGTAAGGGAATCCATGATTATATCCATTCTGATGTTTGGGGTCCATATCCTACAACCTCATATGGAGGATCGTCATATTTTGTATCTTTTATTGATGATTTCTCTAGAAAAGTGTGGGTCTACATGTTAAAGAAGAAGTCTGATGTATTCATAGTTTTCAAAAAGTTTAGAGCATTAGTTGAAAACATCACTGGAAGAACCATTAAATGTTTAAGAACTGACAATGGTGGTGAGTTTACTTCAAAGGAATTTGATAATTATTGCAAGGACGCTGGGATCGAAAGACATAAAACCACTGTATATACTCCTCAGCAAAATGGACTTGCTGAATGCATGAACAAGAGTCTTTTAGAGAGAGTAAGAAGTATGCTTAGTAACGCCAATTTGCAGAAGGAATTGTGGACAGAAGCTGTCTCTACAACTTGTTACTTGGTAAATCGATCACCATCAACTGCGATAGGATGCAAAATTCCTCAAGAGGTATGGAAAGGTTATCCATGTGATTATTCTAATTTGAAATTTTTTGGTTGTGATGCATATGCTCTAGTTCTGAAACATCAGCGTTCTAAATTAGATCCTAAATCAAAAAGATATATCTTTGTTGGATATGGTGATGGGACTAAAGGATATAGGTTGTGGGAGCTTACTACTCACAAGATCATCATAACAGAGATGTTAAATTCAATGAATCTTCACTCAATAATCTATACGAAGATGACAAATTGAAACAGGATAATGTACCTAAGTTTCAACATATTCAGTTTGAAACCAGTTGAAATATTGATGATAGTCAAGATGAACAAGTTTCAGATGTTGATCATGAACAAGTTTCAGATGCAGAAGATGCAGATCATGAACATGTTTCAGATGCAGATCATGAAGAAGTTCCTACAGATAATAGTCAACAACTTATGGAAGTACCAGAAACATCTTTAAGGAGGTCAACGAGAATCAAACGTCCTCCTAAAAGGTATGATGGTTATGTTACTTCAGTTGCTTTAACCGCTAATGATGATGAACCTTTGTGCTATTAGGAAGCTGTAGAAGGTTCAAAAACTGATAAGTGGAAAGAAGCTATGAAGGACGAGATGATGGCATTAGTCAAGAATGCCACATGGGATCTAGTACAACTTCCTAAAGACAGGAAAATTGTAGGATGTAAATGGGTTTACAAATTGAAAAGGGGTGTTGATGATACAGAGGAAAGGTACAAAGCAAGGTTAGTCGCAAAAGTTTTTTCTCAGAAAGCAGGCATTAAATTTCATGAGATATTTTCACTAGTTGTAAAAAAAAATTCAATTCAGATTGTGTTAGCATTAGTTGCTTTACCTGATTTAGAATTACAACAACTAGATGTTAAAACTGCATTTTTACATGGAGATTTAGATGAGGATATTTACATGGAACAACTGGAAGGGTTTGTTCAAAATCACAACAAGAAATTTATCTGCAAACTCAAGAAGTTATTGTATGGTCTGAAGCAGTCGCCTCGACAATGGTACAAGAAATTTGATTATTTCATGATGAGTCAAAACTATATAAGAAGTGAATATGATCATTGTGTTTACTTTAAGAAATTAAGTAATGGCATGTTCATTATCTTAGTGTTGTATGTTGACGATATGTTTTTAGCAAGCAAAAACATAACAAAGATCAACATGTTAAAGGCTCAGATGGCTAGGATGTTTGATATGAAAGATTTAGTAGCAGCAAGATAGATTTTGGGAATGGAGATTTTCAGAGACAGGAGCAATGGTAAGTTGTGGCTATCATAACAGAATTTTATTGAGAAAATACTCTTGAGGTTTGGTATGAACAATGTGAACCCTGTTTCAGTCCCTTCAGCTCCCCATTTTAAGCTTTCTTCAAGTTTATGTCCTAACACTAATGAAGAAAATGAATATATGTCTCGAATTCCATATCCAAATGTAGTAGGTTGTTTGATGTATGCGATGGTTTGTACTCGACCAGATATTTCACATGCAGTTGGGGTTTTCAGCAAGTATATGGCAAATCCAGGAAAAGAACACTGGTCAGCAGTGAAATGGGTGCTTCGGTATTTGAGAGGCACAAGTGATTATTGTATCACTTATAACAAAAGTAGTGAATTTGTTTGCGGATATGTTGATTCTGATTTTGCAGGTGATTTGGATAAGAGAAGGTCAACTTCAGGATATGTCTTTACTCTTGCAGGTGGAGCTATAAGCTAGATGTCAAAGCTACAAAACATTGTTGCTTTATCCACTATAGAAGCAGAATACATAGCTGCTTCACATGCTTGCAAAGAAGCGGTTTGTTTGAAAGGTTTGTTTTGTGAGTTTGGTAGGTTGCAGGACAACATAAAGTTATTTTGTGATAGTCAAAGTGCAATTCACTTGGCTACAAATCCAGCCTATCATAGTAAATAAAAGAATATACCTATCAAGTACCAATTTGTAAGATAGGTTATCACTAAAAGGGGAGTCTCTCTTGAAAAAGTGCATACAAAGGAAAACTGTGCAGACATGTTCACGAAACCAGTTTTGTTAGAGAAGCTACGATGGTGTCTGGCTTCTCTTGGCTTGCAGAAAAGATAAAAATAATAATGGAACAAGGTATTAGGCTAATTGTTCTTAAGGTGGAAATTGTTGAGATTTTTTGTTAATTAAATTTAGGGAAAATCTCATGAATGTGACAACAATAGGATTTGTTGCTAAATTAACTCCATTTGTTCCTGATGAGGAGTTATTGCATCATATATTTGTTGTGAGTGAATTTATGATTTAGTTTTCTACTCCTAGCTATAAAAATGTAAGCCCATAAAGGATATGTGTGATGAGAAGGTGTGAGGAAAAGGAATTCTAGATGTGCAATTCTGTTGTTGTAATCTCCTGTTGAGTAATAAGATTGCCGATGCCTCTGTTTGGTGGACGTAGCCAAGATTGGTTAGGTGAACCATGTTAAAATCTCTATTTTTCATGGTTTGATGCTGTGTGTGTCTTATTTGTTTTAAATTTTCATTGTGTTAACTCTAACAAAGTCGATAGCAAAAATTTACCACGTAGTAGTCCAAACGTTCTCCAAAATTCAATCATATCAAATTTATCCAGTGCTAATTTAATCAAGTGTAGAATTAGAGTTAAGGATATGCTCTTTGAATTACCGAAGACGATGAATTAACGAAGTCCCCTAAACAAACCAATTCCAAGCCATGCCATAAAGCTAAGTATTCAACCTTGTTATTTGATGATGTCCCTAATCCCCAAACAATTGAATCTCCCAAAATTAAGCATAAATTTTTAAAAACTTAAGTTTAAGTTTATAGAATTTGAGTGTCCCAAGATTCTTCAAGGCGTTCAATCCATTTACACATTCAAAAATATATTTAAAAAAATAAATAAATCACAATCTTGCTTGAAAAAGACTATTTTGTTCAATCCATTTACACATTCAAAAATATATCTAAAAAAATAAATAAATCACAATCTTGCTTGAAAAAGACTATTTTGTATATAAGTTAGATTATAAGTATCCATCTACTCAAGTTTTAATAGGAAAAAAATTAAATAAAATTGAAATATTAAAAAATCTATTAAATATAATTGAATTATTTTTATATTAATTATATATAATAATAATAAAAATATGTATTATTTAGAAATTTGTTATTATAAAATATTATTAATAATTTGAATAAGAATTAATTGATTAATTAATTAATTTGGACTAAAATTTATTAATTATTTATAAGAAATAAAATTATTATCATACATATATATAGATATATATATTGATGTGGTTCAAGGACACCTTGGTCAACCGGTGGTCACTCCATCCAGTACAGAAAAAATCTGGGTTGATCGACCCCCAAGGGAATCTAACCCCTAGACCCATTAGCAAGACCTAACCCCAAGGGCTTTGAGCAGAATGGACCCTACCCCTAGACCCACTAGCAAGACCTAACCCAAGGGCTTTGAGCAGAATGGACCCTGTGACCTCCCCTTGAGGCTAATAATAATAATAATAATAATAATAATAATAATAATAATAATAATAATAATAATAATAATAATAATAATAATAATCTATGTTTAATATTTTTTTATTACAAAATATTACTCATAATTTAAATAGGAATTAATTAATTATTTATAAGAAATAAAATTATTATAATAATGAATGCATGGATTATTTTTATAATTTAGATTAAAACTTAATAATTATTTATAAGAAATAGAACTATTATAATAATGTATAACTTAAAATTTTAAATGAATGATGGTCCTAATCTATGGGAGACCCTAGATCAAACACTGATAGAAGTTGGCAATCTATACTAAGATCTATCCGCGTAGAAGTTGGGCTTATATATAATAATAATAATAATAATAAATATCTATATTTAAGAATTTTTTTATTACAAAATATTACTAATAATTTAAATAGGACTTAATTAATTATTTATATGATTTGGGTTCAAATTTAATAATTATTTATAAGAAATAAAATTATTATAATAATAAATGAATGGATTATTTTTATGATTTAGATTAAAACTTAATAATTATTTATAAGAAATAGAACTATTATAATAATGTATAACTTAAAATTTTAAATGAATGATGGTCCTAATCTATGGGAGACCTAGGATCAAATCCTGGTAGAAATTGGCAGTCTATACTAAGATCTATCCTGGTAGAAGTTGGGCGCGCACACACACACATATAATAATAATAATAATAATAAATATCTATGTTTAAGAATTTTTTTATTACAAAATATTACTAATAATTTAAATAAGAATTAATTAATTATTTATATGATTTGGATTAAAATTTAATAGTTATTTATAAGAAATAAAATTATTATAACAATGAATGAATGGATTATTTTTATGATTTAGATTAAAACTTAATAATTATTTATAATAAATAGAACTATTATAATAATGTATAACTTAAAATTTTAAATGAATGATGGTCCTAATTTATGGGAGACCCAAGATCAAATCCTAGTAGAAGTTGGTAGTGTATACTAAGATCTATTCTGGTTATATGATTTGGATTAAAATTGAATAATTATTTATAAGAAATAAAATTATTATAATAATGAATGAATGGATTATTTTTATGATTTATATTAAAACTTAATAATTATTTATAAGAAATAGAACTATTATAATAATGTATAACTTAAAATTTTAAATGAATGATGGTCCTAATCTATGGGAGACCTAGGATCAAATCCTGGTAGAAGTTAGCAGTCTATACTAAGATCTATCCTGGTAGAAGTTGGGTGCACACACACACACACACACACACACACACACACACACACATATATATATATATATCATAATACTAAATATCTATGTTTAAGAATTTTTTTATTACAAAATATTTTTTTTTTCTAGGTTAAGACTAAACTAAGTACCCACGGGGAATTGAACCAGTGACCTATCGCAAGGAGTGTCTTAACAGCACACCCATTCACCGTCAATCCAAAGCCCCGTGGGCTACAAAATATTACTAATAATTTAAATAAGAATTAATTAATTATTTATATGATTTGGATTAAAATTTAATAGTTATTTATAAGAAATAAAATTATTATAATAATGAATGAATGGATTATTTTTATGATTTAGATTAAAACTTAATAATTATTTATAATAAATAGAACTATTATAATAATGTATAACTTAAAATTTCAAATGAATGATGGTCCTAATTTATGGGAGACCCAAGATCAAATCCTAATAGAAGTTGGTAGTGTATACTAAGATCTATTCTGGTAGAAGTTGGTAGCCTATACTAATCTCTGCACTCAAGCTGCCACCGCAGCAGGGTGTGTACTCAATAAGATTTGAACCATGGTCTCTTGAGCTTCGCCCAAGTAAACTTACCGTTAAACCACACATAACTTCAAAAGATGTAAATATTACCTTTATTAAAACCATCATGTAAGAACTTTTTGAAGGTAGAGTCGTTGTAGTGGAGGGCACTTGGAGAAGATTATTAAGACTCTTCATAATGTTTCTTCATAATTAACATATAAAATTAATTAATTATTAAAAGTTTTTATATGTTATTAATAGTATTTTTTTTGATAATTAACCTGTAAAATTAATTAATTATTAAAAGTTTTTAGATGTTATTAATAGTATTATTTTTGATAATTAACATATAAAATTAATTAATTATTAAAAGTTTTTATATGTTATTAATAGTATTTTTAAGAAAATATTACATAAGAGATATTTTTGTCAAGGGTTTTCGAACTAATTAGTGTTTTTAATTTTCAAGATTATATTGGCTGGTTCTAAACGCGTTAACGAAAATATTTCTTATGTGAAGTTAAAATTATTATAAATTGCAGAAATCTTAACTCAATTTTTTTTGTATATTTCTTTTTGGATATTTCAACTTCAAAAAGTTTGATGAAAACAACCTTTAGTGAAGAAATTGTTTTATCTCAGTACAATGAAAGGTATCAATAACAAAATAAATATTCTCTGTAGAATAGCTGTTTCCAAAAACTCTATTATTGTCGTCCAGAGCTATCTTAAGGAAACAATGACTTCCTCCCTGCTAAGGAAATCACAACTTTCAGAGGAACAACCCAAGGATAAACTTTATCTTGAAGAATAAGAGGTCTCATCACGAGCCGACTTATCATAATCACAAATATTATAACTTGCTGAATTTGCCAATATTGTACACCACAACAGGGCAATGACTCAAGATTGTTGCAATCAAAAGACAAGGGGTCTCATCACGAGCCAACTTGTTCAACAAAGTTATAAAGCAAGTGAATGACTGTGTCATAATTTGGCTACTAAACCAAGACATTGTTCTTTAAGAATAAAAAAAAGAAAATCAAAGCAATAAGTGTGGATATGGATTTTTCTTTGAAAGTCGTAGGCTGCCCTAAGTAGGATACAGGATCATTGCTGGGTAATAGGTAACCCTGTCGAGGCTATAAACGCCTGCTAGCAGCAGAGGCTCTACCTAAGACAAATGAGCATATTTAAAACTGGTTTACAGAGAAGACTTTGTTTTATCTTTACAAGACCAAGTAATGACTGATGTAAATACAAGGACTAGCCTGAGGAAGCAAATAATCAAAGTGGAAAATAGTTGAAACAAAATATCATTGACAGGTTAGAGCATAATGTACTTTATCTTTCCATAATAAAGTTTAATTTTCTGAAAAATTTTCTGTTTTGGAAGTTTAGAAAATTCAATAGAATAACAGAGATAACTGGTTCTTCCAAGTGAATCGCCAATTGTTGTGGCCACCAACAACCCCCCTCCTTATTTAGTATTAGCAATAAGACTATGTAAGTGGGGACCCTTAGTCAAAAAATTCAAAAAATTAATTAGTGCTCATATATGTTACTCCTTAAGAAACATCGCATCGTGCAAAGAATGATAGGGTATTTCCTTATGAGTCAAAATGGTAAAATGCGAGATTGTGACGTGAACTCCATCGCATTGCATGCATTAAGAAAAACTCACATTAGAAAACCTTAAAAAATCGCCGATATGCGATATCACATATCGCATCTCGCAAAATTGCATAAAAGACACATAACGATTTAATGATTAAGCGATTTGCGATCTTGCGATACTGCGATCTACGATCTTGCGATAACACGATCAAGCAACCTTGCGATAGACGATGAAATTGTGGTAATGTGATACAGCGAAATGCGATACTGCGGTGCAGATCGCAGAAAAATTCCATCACAGATTTTCCTGGCTCAATATTCAAGAAAAAGTTTTCTGGTTATGCGCTTTAATGATAATTAATGTATTATATGCCAGTTGTTAATAAAATATGGTTTTGTGTTGTTCGAAGAGCCAGTTCACGTCAGGTGGCATGTTTTTGTATATCCGTAGCATTTAAAGCTTTCCTGTCATTATTTATTATCATTACTCTCTCCTCACCTGTGAACTGCAGGAACAAAAAACAAAAGTTACACAAAGCAATGTGCAGGAATCTATGAGGAAAAAGGGCAAAGCTCCAATGTTCAAAGACAGAGAAAATATGCCCTCATAAATAGATACCGCATACAACAGAGCCGTAGATTCACATAATGCTACTGAGCCATCCATTACAGATCTTTCATATACAACCATGGTTGAATGAGTACTGAAGGATGTTGATATCAACAGGTAGTTTAATGCTCAGGGTCAAGAGCTCACAAGGACATCAAAAGGAGAAAAACGCATCAGAGAACGGAGGCAGTTTCAAAATGAGCATTAAACTACCTGTTGATATCAACATCCTAGCGCTAATCTCGCATCGCTAAGAAAATTGTTCGAGAAGGAAAGCCTCTAACTACTCAGTCACCTGTAAGCTAAAAAAAAGGCAAAAGCAATCCAAAGGGTTAACCAAGTAAACTGAGATTATTACTGGGCATACGTAGTAAATCCACATAGTCAGAAGATGAATCTCGAGTATATCATTGATTTTGCTAAGAAGATGGTGCCAGCTCTTAGCATTTGTGTTTGCTTAGCTCAACCAAAAGTGGAAGACAGTCAACCGACTCTACGCAGGCAAATACTGAATGATTGCAACATTAAGGAACAAATGCAGAAATAGTTATATATTAGATTTAATTTTTAGAAATAGTTTTGTTTTTTTTTCGCTTAGAAAAAGGGCGGTCATTTAAACTGTATCCTGAATCTGTGTAATTAAGTTATTTAGTTAGTAGTATTTAAACCCTTCTCATGCATTTGGAGAAGGGTCCAGAAATTTATCAAAAACTTGTCCTCAGAACATGCACTTTTGCACCCTCAGAGGAGGTTTTGGTGAATGAATGGATCAAGATTTGTTGATGTTTGCATTTGATATCTGCTACTGATGTTGCACTTCTGTACTCTTAGTGGATGTTAGAGCAAGGAGAGATAAATCATTATTGCTTGAAGCTTATGAGTAGGACTAGTCATAAATAGTACTTTTATCTCTTGACCATTTCTACTTATGTGTTAAAGTGATATACAATTTTTAGTTGTTTATGTATTATTGCATGAATTCCTGAGTTATCATTTGGCACTTTTGTACAATGATAGCTATTTACTTATGCTTAATGTATGAATAGCTCATTATGCGATATGTTTTTCACAACTGTTTCGTCTAACTTTTTATGCGAAGTGGTTCATCTTTATTGATTTACTTTCTTATAATAACTGAATGATATTTATTACCAGTTGTTATTTGAAATCTTTTTAAATCGCATAACAGAAGAATTACATCCCAGGTTAGTATAGAATTAGATGTTTTTGCTTATTAGATTACAATAGCATAGCATTAGATTACAATTAGAATTAGAATATCTTAATTAGGAACTGTTAAATCAGTTACATCAAATTCTATGCACACACACTCATAGATTGGGAAACTGGTCCCATATCCCCAGTCGGACCCGCTATACCAAACGGATAAGGAGCTGCCAACCAAGGTCCGGACCGGGCGGGTATCCCCCTTGTTGTAGACCCGATTTTCGGGGCTTCAACATGTTGTAATCTCTTGTTGAGTAATAAGATTGACGATGCCTCTATTTGGTGGACGTAGCGCAGATTGGTTGGGTGAACCACGTTAAAATCTATGTTTTTCATGGTTGAATGTTGTGTGTTCTTATTTGTTTTAAATTTCTGTTGTGTTAACTCTAACACTTGGTATCGGAGCTAGTTGAGCTGCCTGTTGCAGTGATTCAATCTGACAACGTTTTCAAAGGTGTCGTGGTGACAATCCTTGAGGTGTTGATCAGCGGCCCGATGTAGATAAAGTGTTGAATTCTGCTCATCTACGTGGAAGCTGCTTGATATGCAGTGTGAAGGAAGGTAGCTTGCATGAATTCCCAATCGAGTTTCACGTAGATGAAAGCAGTGATTACTGTTGTTTTTTTTTAAACATTACACTAAAGCTAGGAGTAAACTATGAGCTGGAGGGCGTATGCCATGGACCATAAAATGGATAGTTGAATGACTCAAGGAGTGTTAATTTTGGATTCATACATAGGCTGAAGTGAGATCTGCGTATCGAAGACCAGAGCTATGTAAAGCGGAGTTTGGAGAAGGATGTTAAATGGTGTTGAAATGAAGCAGTGTTGAATGTTAGATTTGCAGCGGTGAAAGGTGAATTGCACGGTGATTTCTGGCTGGTTAAGGCTCGTTAAAAGTAGCGTTGAATGGTGAATTTGCAATGGTGAAAGCAGTGAAAGGTGAGCTGCACGGTGATTTTTTTTTTATTTTAGTTGAGATTCAAATCAATTGGTGAATTTGCAGCGGTGAAATATTTTTGTGACACGAGCTACTAAACATGGAGAAAACACAAAGTGCTCGGTTTGAGATCGAGAAGTTCAATGGGAAAAACAACTTCGAGATCTGGAAAGTGAAGATGTATGATCTACTCATGCAACAAGGCATGGCGAAGGTGTTGTTGGGAAAAGCCAAACAATCTTACACCATGACAGATGATGAATGGAGTGACTTGGATGAAAGAGCACTGAGCGACATTCGACTGTGTTTGGCGAATGATGTTTTGTTTAACATCGTGTCAGAGAAAACTGCTACTGGTTTGTGGACAAAGCTTGAAAATATGTACATGAAAAAATCCTTAACCAATAGGATTCTTCTGAAGCGACAGTTATACACCTTGCGCATGAAGGAAGGTACGATGATCACTGATCATCTGAATACCTTTAATACTCTCCTGGTGCAGTTAGAAAGTATGGAAGTAAAATTTTAGTCAGAAGATAAAGTTGTAACTTTATTATGCTTGTTGCCCGAGTCATGGGATCATTTTGTTACTTCTATAAGTCTTAGTTCATCAGAAAATCTTGAATTTGATGATGTTGTTGGAGCTCTGTTGTCCGAAGAAACAAGGAAGTGGTCAAATTCAAAAACCTCTACATCAGAAGCAATGATAGTCAGAGGTCATTCTAAAGAAAGATGCTTCAGTAAGCACAACAACACGCTTTCAAAATCGAAAGCGAAGAAGAGTAAGGTAAAGTGCTAGTTTTGTGGCAAATCGAGACATTTGAAGAAGGACTGTTGGAAGAGACAATAAACATCCAAGGAAGACTCTTCGACAAAGAAGAAAGAAGCAAACACGACATATACATGTTCGGCATCCATTTTAGGTATGAGTGATGAAGTGTTATCAGTTAGTTTGTCTAATCATGATCAACATTGGCTGTTAGATTCTGGTGCATAAAATCACATGCGCATTCATAGAGAATGGTTTAAAACTTATAAATCAATCAATGATGGAGTTGTTTACATGGGAAATGATGTCTCATGTAATATTGTGGGAATTGGAAGCATCCAACTTAAAATGTTTGATGGGACAAATAAAATTCTAACTGATGTAAGACATGTACCTGAACTAAGAAAAAACCTCATTTCACTAGGAGTACTAGACACTAATGGATATAGAGCCTTTATTCAAGGAGTAGTAATGAAAGTTTATAAAGGAATTTTACTAGTAATGAAAGTAAAGAAGGTTGGAAATATTTTTCAATTAGAAGGAAGAACAGAGTCAGATCATGCTTCTACAATATCTAAAAATGACAGTAATTCTATTTATTTATGGCATCAAAGGTTGGGCCATATAAGCGAAAGAGGATTAAAATTTTTATTTGATTGTAAGTTACTTCCTAGTTTAAAATCTTCTAAGTTAGATTTCTGCAAACATTTTCTATTTGGGAAACAAAGCAAACAGAAGTTTAAAACTGGAAAACATACTAGTAAGGCAATCCTTGATTATATCCATTATGATGTTTGTGGTCCATATCTTACAACCTCATATGGAGGATTGTCATATTTTGTATATTTTATTGATGATTTCTCTAGAAAAGTGTGGGTCTACATGTTAAAGTAGAAGTCTGATGTATTCACAGTTTTCAAAAAGTTTAGAGCATTAGTTGAAAACATCACTGGAAGAACTATTAAATGTTTAAGAATTGAAAATGGTGGTGAGTTTACTTCAAAGTAATTTGATAAATATTGCAAGGACGCTAGGATCGAAAGACATAAAACCACTGTATATACTCCTCAACAAAATGGAGTTGCTGAACGCATGAATAAGACTCTTTTAGAGAGAGCAAGAAGTATGCTTAGTAACGCCAATTTGCAGAAGGAATTGTGGACAGAAGCTGTCTCTACAACTTATTACTTAGTAAATCGATCACCATCAACTGCGATAGGATGCAAAATCCCTCAAGAGGTATGGAAAGGTTATCCATGTGATTATTCTAATTTGAATTTTTTTGGTTGTGATGCATATGCTCTAGTTCTGAAACATCAATGTTCTAAATTAGATCCTAAATCAAAAAGATATATCTTTGTTGGATATGGTGATGGGACTAAAGGATATAGGTTGTGGGATCTTACTACTCACAAGATCATTATTAACATAGATGTTAAATTCAATGAATCTTCACTCAATAATCCAGATGTAGATGATAAATTGAAACAGGATAATGTACCTAAGTTTCAACATATTTAGTTTGAAACCAGTTCAAATACTGATCATAGTCAAGATGAACAAGTTTCAGATGCAGAATGAACAAGTTTTAGATGCAGATCATGAACATGTTTCAGATGCAGATCATGAAGAAGTTCCTACAGATAATAGTCAGAAAATTATGGAAGTACCAAAAACATCTTTAAGGAGGTCAACGAGAATCAAACGTCCTCCTAAAAGGTATGATGATTATGTTACTTCAGTTTCTTTAACCGCTAATGATGATGAACCTTTGTGCTATCAGGAAGCTGTAGAAGGTTCTAAAAGTGATAAGTGGAAAGAAGCTATGAAGGACGAGATGATGGCATTAGTCAAGAATGCCACATGGGATCTAGTAGAACTTCCTAAAGACAAGAAAACTATGGGATGTAAATGGGTTTACAAATTGAAAAGGGGTGTTGATGATACAGAGGACAGGTACAAAGCAAGGCTAGTCGCAAAAGGTTTTTCTCAGAAAGCAGACATTAACTTTCATGAGATATTTTCGCTAGTTGTAAAAATTGTTTCAATTCAGATTGTGTTAGCATTAGTTGCTTTACCTGATTTAGAATTACAACAACTAGATGTTAAAACTGCATTTTTACATGGAGATTTAGATGAGGAGATTTACATGGAACAACTAGAAGGGTTTGTTCAAAATCGCAACAAGAAATTTGTTTTCAAATTCAATAAGTCATTGTATGGTCTGAAGTAGTCGCCTCGACAATGGTACAAGAAATTTGATTCTTTCATGATGAGTCAAAACTATATAAGAAGTGAATATGATCATTGTGTTTACTTTAAGAAATTAAGCAATGGCATGTTCATTATCTTAATGTTGTATGCTGACGATATGCTTTTAGCAAGAAAAAGCATAACAAAGATCAAGAGGTTAAAGGCTCAGATGGCTAGGACATTTGATACGAAAGATCTAGGAGCAGCAAGACAGATTTTGGGCATGGAGATTTTCAAAGAAAGGAGCAATGGTAAGCTGTGGCTACCACAACAGAAGTATATTGAGAAAATACTCTTTAGGTTTGGTATGAACAATGTGAACCCTGTTTCAGTCCCTTTAGCTCCCCATTTTAATCTTTCTTCAAGTTTATGTCCTAACACTAATGAAGAAAAGGAATATATGTCTCGAATTCCATATGCAAATGTAGTAGGTTGTTTCATGTATGCGGTGGTTTGTACTCGACCAGATATTTCACATGCAGTTGGGGTTTTCAGCAGGTATATGGCAAATACATGAAAAGAACACTGGTTAGGAGTGAAATGGGTGCTTCGGTATTTGAGAGGCATAAGTGATTATTGTATCACTTATAACAGAAGTAGTGAATTTGTTTGCGGATATGTTGATTCCGATTTTGCAGGTGATTTGGATAAGAGAAGGTCAACTTCAGGATATGTCTTTACTCTTGAAGGTGGAGCTATAAGCTAGATGTCAAAGCTACAAAACATTGTTACTTTATCCACTACAGAAGTAGAATACATAGCTGCTTCACATGCTTGCAAAGAAGCGGTTTGGTTGAAAGGTTTGTTTGGTGAGTTTGGTAGGTTGCAGGACAACATCAAGTTATTTTGTGATAGTCAAAGTGCAATTCACTTGGCTAAAAATCTAGCCTATCATAGTAAATCAAAGCATATACCTATCAAGTACCATTTTGTAAGATAGGTTATCACTGAAAGGGGAGTCTCTCTTGAAAAAGTGCATACAAAGGAAAACTGTGCAGACATGTTCACGAAACCAGTTTTGTTAGAGAAGCTACGATGGTGTCTGGCTTCTCTTGGCTTGTAGAAAAGATAAAAATAATAATGGAAGAGGGTATCAGGCTAATTGTTGTCAAGGTGGAGATTATTGAGATTTTCTGTAAATTAAATTTGGAGAAAATCTCATGAATGTGACAACAATAGGATTTGTTGCTAAATTAACTCCATTTGTTCCTGATGAGGAGTTATTGCATCATATATTTGTTGTGAGTGAATTTATGATTCAATTTTCTACTCCTAGCTATAAAAATGTAAGCTTGTAGAGGATATGTGTGATGAGAAGGTGTGAGGAAAAAGAATTCCAGATGTGCAAATCTGTTGTTGTAATCTCCTGTTGAGTAATAAGATTGCCGATGCCTCTGTTTGGTGGACGTAGCCCAGATTCGTTGGGTGAACCATGTTAAAATCTCTATTTTTCATGGTTTGATGCTGTGTGTGTCTTATTTGTTTTAAATTTTCACTGTGTTAACTCTAACAAGGTCGATAGCAAAAATTTACCACATAGTAGTCCAAACATTCTCCAAAATTCAACCATATCAAATTTATCCAGTGCTAATTTAATCAAGTGTAGAATTAGAGTTAAGGATATGCTCTTTGAATTATCGAAGACGATGAATTAACGAAGTCCCCTAAACAAACCAATTCCAAGCCATGCCATAAAGCTAAGTATTCAACCTTGTTATTTGATGATGTCCCTAATCCCTAAACAATTGAATCTCCCAAAATTAAGCATAAATCTTTAAAAACTTGAGTTTAATTTTATAGAATTTGAGTGTCCCAAGATTCTTCAAGGAGTTCAATCCATTTACACATTCAAAAATATATTTAAAAAAATAAATAAATCACAATCTTGCTTGAAAAAGACTATTTCATATATAGGTTAGATTACCATCTACTCAAGTTTTAATAGAAAAAAAATTAAATAAAATTGAAATATTAAAAAATCGATTAAATATAATTGAATTATTTTTATATTAATTATATATAATAATAATAAAAATATGTATTATTTAGAAATTTTTTATTATAAAATATTATTAAAAATTTGAATAAGAATTAATTAATTAATTATATAATTTGGATTAAATTTATTAACTATTTATAAGAGATAAAATTATATATATATATATATATATATATATATATATATATATATATATATATATATATATCTATTGCTGTGGTTTAGGGACACCTTGGTCAACCGGTGGTCGCTACATCCACAGAAAAAATCTGGGTTGATCGACCCTTAAGGGAATCTAACCCCTCGACCTAGTAGCAAGACCTAACCCCAAGGGCTTCGAGCAGAATGGACTGTGTGACCTCCCCCTTGGGGCTAATAATAATAATAATAATAATAATAATAATAATAATAATATATATTTAAGATTTTTTATTACAAAATATTACTCATAATTTAAATAGGAATTAGTTAATTATTTATATGATTTGGATTAAAATTTAAATTAGTTAATTATTTATATGATTTGGATTAAAATTTATTAGTTAATTATTTATATTTGGATTAAAATTTAATAATTATTTATAAGAAATAAAATTATTATAATAATGAATGAATGGATTATTTTTATAATTTAGATTAAAACTTAATAATTATTTATAAGAAATAGAACTATTATAATAATGTATAACTTAAAATTTTAAATGAATGATGGTCCTAATCTATGGGAGACCCAAGATTAAACACTGGTAGAAGTTGGCAGTCTATACTAAGATCTATCCTGGTAGAAGTTGGGCTAATAATAATAATAAATATCTATGTTTAAGAATTTTTTTGTTACAAAATATTACTAATAATTTAAATAGGACTTAATTAATTATTTATATGATTTGGATTAAAATTTAATAATTATTTATAAGAAATAAAATTATTATAATAATGAATGAATGAATTATTTTTATGATTTAGATTAAAACTTAATAATTATTTATAAGAAATAGAACTATTATAATAATGTATAACTTAAAATTTTAAATGAATGATGGTCTTAATCTATGGGAGACCTCCTGGTAGAAGTCTATACTAAGATCTATCCTGGTGGTAGAAGTTGGCAATGTATACTAAGATCTATCAAGTAAACTTACCGTTAAACCACACATAACTTCGAAAGATTTGAACCATGGTCTCTTGAGCTTCGCCCAAGTAAACTTACCGTTAAACCACACATAACTTCGAAAGATGTAAATATTGCCTTTATTAAAACCATCATGTAAGAACTTTTTGAAGGTAGAGTCGTTGTAGTGGAGGGCACTCCGCGAAGATTATTAAGACTCTTTATAATGTTTCTTGATAATTAACATATAAAATTAATTAATTATTAAAAGTTTTTGTATGTTATTAATAGTATTTTTTGATAATTAATCTATAAAATTAATTAATTATTAAAAGTTTTTATATGTTATTAATAGTATTTTTTTAGAAAATATTACATAAGAGATATTTTTGTGGAGGGTTTTTGAATCAATTAGTGTTTTTCATTATTAAGATTATATTGACGGGTTCCAAAGTTAAAATTATTATAAACCATGGAAATCTTAACTCATTTTTTTTTTTTTTTATATTTCTTCTTGGATAAAAAATTAACCTATAAAATTAATCATGAAAATTGGTGAGAAGGCCTTTCTGAATCTAACATGGTCTTTCGAAAGGCCAGAGGGTGATACAAGACTACCCTAAAATCCCCTGCTCTCTACATAATCCCCTGTAAATATATATCCCTTCAACAAAATACTTGAGATTTTAGTAAAAAAAATTGGATGAAATATGATGTTAAATATCAACCTATGTTAAATATGATGTCTTTCTTCTCTTATATGATGTCTTTCTTTTCTCTTTTGCGGCTGCTGTAATCACTTAGGATTTCAAAAATGTAAGGAATATTCAAAAGTTTGCACTTACCTTAGCTGGTTTGCTTGTGAGTAATATTCAGCTTCTGCTCTCCCAATTATTTGGACGAATATAGTGATCGGAGGATTGAGAAATGATTTATATTTATTTTACTTTTTGATGTGAAACGGATATTAAATTGTGTTGTTTTTTAGTTACCTATAGAAGAGTTGATATTCGAAAAGATTGCTATATTATTTTTTTACATTATGCCTAATGTTTATATATCTTTTTAATATGAGTTGTAAAGTGTATCTAGATGTAATGATTAATTTTATATAATTATTTAGTCGAGAGATGTTTTTCAATTTAATATATGGGATGTGTAAGCATAAATGTTTGTAAAATTTAACAATTAATATAAACATTTAATAATCAGTTGATGATGGACCTCGTTAGCAAGGCCAACCAGGATCAAACTTCATGGGGGGTGGTTGTGCCCCATGCTAGGCGGAGGAGACATGCTAAAAAGTCCAGTCAGATAAAGAGCTGGTGTGGCCCAGGACGCTGCAATCCCTGGGTGATTTTGACGGCTTAGATGTCCCTGGGTCACAGAGCCTCAAGCTACGGTCAAACCTGGAGGATCACAAACAACTTGACAAAACATATAAATATAGAGTCCAGTATGATGGAGATATTGTAGTGCCTGTAAATGAGTGTAAACATTTAAATCTTGGAAAAATCAATAATAAAAAGTCGAAAGTAATAAAAATAATAAAATTCAATCAGTTATATTGTAATTTTGTTTTGTAGAGTAGCTTAAATAATAAAATTCAATCACTGATATTGTAATTTTCTTTTGTAGAGTAGCTTAATCCTTTCAACTCAAGTTAGAAATTATCCTTAGAGAAAAATTTCATAAATAATTATGACTTACATCAGTGAATGCTAAATTATTTGTGGTTGATACAAAAATCATCCTAAAATCTTTGGTAGGAATTAATAAATTGAGTTTTGAAGTGGATAAATAAGTTGTTTGCTTAGGCAGAAGAACTTGTATAAATTTTGGTGGGTAGTAACCACTAGTAAGTCTACATATTTCAGTTTTACTCCTACACAAAGACTTGCTTAAATTATAATGGAAAGTAATTGAGGCTAAATATGCTATTTATTTGAGTATGAGCTATTTTCAAGGATTTTATTTTGGATGGTTTTCCTGCAAAGCTTAAGAAAAATAAATCACTACACAATATCTAAAAATCATGTTAAATATTGTAACCATATCCATGAATTATGCCATAAAATATGTATGACACTTATCCACATGGCATTATATTGCGTTGCAATAAAACCTTCAAGTTATGGTCCAATCAAATGTTTGAAAATTAGTTTTTTAATAATATTGAAAATACAGGCTCACTATTTTTAGCCGCACCCTCTTGGGATTCGTTCCAAGATGCCGTCAAGGAGTAGTACTACCCTGTCAAAAGCTATGAGGACAAATACATCAAATGGACCACACTGCGGCAAGGAAGGGACCAAGATGTGCCAGAGTTCACCAACATTTTTCATACCCTTTGCACATAGTTGGGTATCAAAGATTTTGATCTGCATCTCGTACTCAAATACTGCAGCTGCCTACATAGATACATCCAGGAAGAGATGGAGTTCTTGAACATCTCCTCGCTTAGCATGGTGTACCGATACGCTGTCAAAATCGAGCAAAAGTTCAAACAGAAGAAGCGAGACTTTGGATCTACGAATCTGAAGACCAAAGAACAAAGCCAAGGCGGGGTGACCCAAGACAACCTGTCGAAGCTGCAAGAAAAGAACAACACCACGAAGTCGAAAGTGGTGTGAGTTCTCTTTTACCTTAATGTAATTTCACTTTCTTCTGGCCTCTGTTCTATAGGTGTTGTGCTTGTAAACAAGCCTCATCCACCAATCTAGGCTTGACTAACATCAATCGCTTCCGTATATGAATATTTAGACTCCTCCATATACTTGAGGAGTATGTCTAGGTTTTTTGGGGAGATACCCAACATTATGGTGATATTTCTAAATTATGTGGTGTACTCCTACACACTTTTTCCCTACTTCTTCTTGAGGTAATGTCATCACATGCATTTTTTCTTGACATACCTCATAGAGTAAAACTATAATTTTATGATGCTTTTAAAGCCCTCCCACTTAGTCATTAGAGGATATCTCTCTAAACTCAAAGTCGTTGTGTGGCTTTCCCATTAGGCCAGGGCATGGTCCTCTAATTTTAGCTAAGAAAATGAAATCTTATGCTCTTTCTCTATATGATGAACAATAAAAGAAACTTCTAATTGCTGCAACTAATTAATTAACTTCAGAGTGTTAATCTCACCTTGATACAACATGGTATCAACTTTCACTTCCATCTTAGGTAGTGTGAATGGCTCATGGCACTTGAACTGGGTTGATATTTTCCAAGCTATTTCATTGACTCCTTTTTTTGTTCTTGATCTCTTTGTCTCCCTTCCAATCAGATCTTTGTGTTAGAACCCCCATCTTCTCCAAATAGCCCAATTTTATTGGTCAGGGCCACCATGAGAGGCTCACATTATAGTTTATATCTTCAACTTATGATTCAAACCATGTAAACCACTCCTTTGCAGGATCATGAAGGTTATTCACAGAGTCGTCAACCATGATTAGGGTTTTATGACTTTTAGCTTAGCTGATTTAGATCCCCTTCAACTCCCTAAAATCTACCCAAAGAAACTTGCTCTAATATGACTATGATTCATAATTCGCCTTGGATATTCCACTTAGTAGTAAATCACAATAAATTTGATAAAATTATGCTTACATTATGAAATCCACACTATGATTTTTTATTTATTCTTAAACTTCTAGACGCGTTTATTATGTATGCATGCAAATTATAATTATAATTATAAAATAAATTGTTATTATAAACTTTTAATTGTAATTATAATTATCAATTTATAATTTACAATTATAATTATATATTATAATTATGTAAAATAAAATAAAAGTGAAATAAAAATCACAAAAAATTTGACACAAGATATTATATACTGGGAAACCATTTAGGAGAATACCCAGTTGGATTAAGGTGAGGCCACTTTACTCTCTTTTTTTGAATGGAAGATGGATGGAAGTACAAAGAAGTGAGGTCTATGGCTCATGGAATACTACAATGCAAAAATCCTCTATGTTTTCTCCTTCCCTATCCACTCTCAACTACTGTGCTCATATATGAACCAAATGCACAAGAATAGAATGGAACCCCTTATTCTCCTAGTGGCCTCGTTATAACATAGCTTGATAGTCTACTAGAGGTTAAATTTGACTCCTTCAACTCTTAACCAAAGTTACAATATTCACTCTTCTAAAGTATTCTTCATTGCGATCATGTGGCTATCCCATTTTCAATGAATAATCGGGGCTAACATGGCATCCCCTTGAATTTTGGTGGTCAACAAAGGAAGGTCAACTTCTAAGTCGCATAACATTTGCATACATATTCTGAATAAGGTGATTCTTGCATCACTATAAAGGTATATGTATATAGAATAACACAAAAAGGTGCACGCTTAAGTGGCAAAGTTTTAACCCCAAAAAACATTGGTTTATGCCTTAAATTACTCTAAAAAAATTTCAGACCGCAAATTTCCAAACTCGGTCCCATCAGTAAAATTGCTCTCGTGAGCTGATCCCTCTGCCTTTTATAATGTGAAAGCATTGAGATGGATGAAAAACAATACAATGATCCAATCTGGATCATAATTGAAATGCCAAAAATAGAGAAAAAAATACATGTACACCATCCACAAATAAACAAAATATTTACCCTAGGAAACTCATAGGGGAGAAAACCCAACTAGAAGATTAGGTAACTATGCTCTCTTTTCTCTAGTATGGAAATATGCAGACACAAAAAAGGAAGTAATTTTTTGTGGAGTTATCTAAGACATATGGTCTATATAGTTGCTCCAAACTATTATCCATCTTTTTTATGCAATCTAACTTCCCACTCCTAATTTATCTGCTTAACTATGGAACACGCATCTTTGTTCCACAATCTAAATTCTCACTCCTAATTGCTCTGCTCAACTATGGAAAAAATATAATCACATAAAATAGAACCCCTTCTCCTTCTAGTGGCCAAATATTTAGTATTACTTGATAACTATATAGAGATAATTCTTTTATTTTCACAACCCTCACTTAGAGTTAAATTTGTGGAACTTCTAGAATCTTTTTGAAAGTCCACATGTGGCTATCTCCATATGCATGAGTGATGGGGTTGAGGTGGCATCCTCTCGTACCATGGTGGTCAACATGATAGGTCAACTCATGGAAGGAATAACTTTTGCATATAAACTCTGGTTAACATGATCCTTACACCAATGGAAAAATTTATGAGTGTAGATCTCCTCTTAGTGGCCCAATATTTAATATTACCTGATAGCTATCTAGGGATAGGTTTTTTTTATTTTCACAACCCTCAATTATAGATAAAGTTTTGGACCTTCTAGAGTCTTCTTGAAAGTCCACATGTGGCGAGCCCCATATGCTTGAGTGATGGGGTTGATGTGGCATCCTCTCCTACCATGGTGGTCAACATGATAGGTCAACTTGTGGCAGGAATAACTTTTACATGAAAACTATGGTTAACATGATCCTTACATCATTGGAAATTTTTCTTAGTGTAGATCAACGTCAGAAAGTTTGAGTTAAAGTTGAGAGATTTTTTACACCAAAAAATGTTGTTTGATGCATTAAAATGGTAGTAGAAGGCTTTGAACCATAGCCTTCCAAAATGAAATTTCTCATTAAAATGAATCCAAAAGATTATTCATCCAATTTTTCCACTCTAAAAGAATCATGATAGATGAAAAATAATATAATGATATAATTCAAATCAATTTATGACATTTATTTTGATCCATTTGTACATGTTTAGAATTGGATTTGGTTTGTTAGAGTTTGGTGATACTTTGTCGAAACTTGGTTTTTAATGTTTTTAAATTCATCTCGGCCTTGGTCAAGTACATATTTTTGGGCTTTTGATGTCTTTGATTATGATCTTGTTGTATGAATGACATTTATTTTGATCAGTTTTTGTATATTTTAGATTAGATTTGATTAATTAGAATTTGTCGATGATTTATCAAAACTTAGTTTTTGATATTTTAAACTTCATGTTAGCATTGGTACATCATATTTTACATTATAGAAAATCAAATTCAAATATAGTTTGTTGATTAGTTATCAAACTTTTTAATATTAATAATTTCCATCTCATACATTGTAAATTATCTTTACCATACATGCATAAATCCATCTTAACTCTAGATTTATCATGCATTGAGAGGCATCAAATCCTTCGTCATGCAAACCTCTATTTAGAGTGCAAAACTTGAGGAGAGTTTTGCACCTCGAGGGATTTGATCTCTTTTGATACATGATAGATCTAGAGTTAAGATGGATCTATGTTGGCTCCAATTGCAAGCAACAACACGAAATTTTTAGATAATGATCATAGCATAGTAACAACAATGTTTAGTGATCAAAAGTTATAATTTTATAATTTTTTAGTCATCCATTTTTTAAAATTTTGAGTTAGATTTAGTTTGTTAGAATTTGATGAAGCTTTATTGTAATTTTCTTTTTGGTTTTTTTTAAATATATCTTCACATTGATAATGTTGATGTTTTGAGGATTTAATGTGTTCAAAATATTTGTTGCATTTATGACATTTATACTTATAAAATATAATTCCTACTTGTCTTACGTGTGATTCTTTTTATGTGAAGGAGTTTGTTCCTATTTTTTAGGAGTTTATTGAGGTCTAGTTGGTTGAGAGATTCTCTCCAACTAGTTAGTCTCCTAGATTGGTGTTTGGTTGAGATATTCACTCGACCAAGATAATGTATGTCCAATATAGATTAGCTATCTCAAGAGATAGCTTCTTGTATTTATATTGTACTATTATTTTTATGTGAATAGAATTTTGAGTGCCTTATGGAAATTTAATTTGGTATTAGAGCCCGTATGGGCCTCGGCCTAGCCTCCCTCAATGGAGAGCCGGGGGAAATAAAGAGTATATGTGTTTGTTGATACTATACTATTGATGTATTTGTCCATGAATTACATAAAGAAATGATTTTTTTTTGGTGAGTGTGTGAAGCACTGGTTGTGAGTCATAGCCTTAAGAATAGTAAAGCATCTTTTTTTATTTTTTTAAAGCTTGTTAGTGTTTGTCCATCGAATTATTTATATACATTCGTGTGCCTAGGAATTTGTTGTGTGAGGCAGTAATGAAATATGATGAAATGATAAAAGCGTAATAGTCTATTATGGGGGAAATCTCATGGCCATGGCCTAAATTATACAGGATAAGCATAGTGGCATATTTATTAGCGTCGACAGAAGAACCTTTGACTCCAAACCAATTTTAGAATCATGTTTTGAACATATGTGGTAGTACATGAACAAGGCTACTGTTCTTTATGGAGATAAAAATGAGGTCATTGGATCGATGAAACATTTGACAAAGGTTATAAGGGTTGACCTTGATGTGTCCTACAATAGAGCATCTAGTATGAGTGATAAAAAGGAGGTGGAGAATTCAAGAAGAAAGGGGTTGGGAAGTAAAAAATAGCTTATTCTTGCACAATAATCAAGGAAGCTGGAGAAAAATTTAGAAGATGAGAATGGTGGAGATAGAAGCTTGAAGATATGGTATCTTTTGCCTCATAAACCATTAGTATCATGTGTTTTGTATTTCTGTGTTGATTTTATTGGTTTTCAACAAAAATATTTCAGTGAGGTTATGGTTGTGTCACCTTGGGAGAATCGAATAATGTAACCTACAATTCAAATTAAATGATCCATCCAAAGACAACCACAATATATGAATGGATTGAATTCTTTGGTTTTGCAGCCATTGATGCCATTTTTTTTTTCCATCCAAAGATAACCACAATATATGAATGAATTGAATTCTTTGGTTTTGTATCCATTGACGCCAAAGGTTTTTCTGGGTGTTGCAAGTTGTAAGTTGTAGTGCATTGTTGTGTTTGGTTGTTATTGAAGTAAAATTAGTTTGGCTAACTATTTTCATGAATTTGAGTCTATGTTGGAATTGACCATTCCAATAATAGACAAGTTTTATGAACTATTGACTACTATATATTATGGAGACATAAAGAATACGTAAAGAAATCATGTGGCAGCAATGAATATCACAACAATGATGGTGGAAAACATTGTGTGGTGTCTTGAATAATGGCAGAATCATAATCATATTGTATTGTGAGACCCACATTGTACTTATAAGAAAGTGTATGATGATTTGTAGTGGTCCATGAAAAGTTTGTAATATGTACTTGGATCGATGATGATGTAAGTGTACCCCTGTAAAGTTTGTGGTAATGTTAAAATCACTTTGCTAAGTGTAGGTTTGTGGTGAGCCAAAAACCAATTTGTAGTGCAGGTTTGTGGTGAGACATAAACCCCTTTGCAGTAGAGGTTTGTGGTAAGCCAGAAACCATAAGTGTGAGAAGGAAGTGGACAAGGATTCTTGTAGCATGGATGAGGGTCAACCAACAAATACTTGAGCATGGTTGAGAGTCAACCGACAAAACATTAAGCATGGTTTAGGGTAAGCTAATAAACCCAGTGCATCGTTACAAGTAATTCAAGAAAACCCAAGTTGATAATGACGACGGAGGACTTGCAAGTACACGTATATGTACAAGTATACATATATAATGGTTGAATGAACAATGTACATGAAGGACATCTTAGTAAACTACTAGTTGCAACAGTTGGGTACCCATGCATTCTGGTGGATGGTTGTTCCTTTATATGGATGCCGACATATTATTTTTTATTGTTGGACAATTGACATTGCCTTTTTGGTTAGTGGCAGTAAGTGTGTTGGAATTGACGTCAACAGTCATGTTGGGAGATCAAGTTGGGTAGTTGGCATTGCCTGATAATAAGCACGTGTGTTGGCATTAATGTTAATTAGACTAGCATGTATGTATCTGCTAGCATGATGTTAGGTAGGATAATATTTGTGTCCACTAGGATAGTTGCGATGAAAGCAGATGATAGCATTGATATGCTTGATGTGTCAAGCTCGAGGGGAGTCCTATGGTTGCTGCAATATTAGGTAGATAATCACCATATTAGCAGGCTTATTGGAAAATCAACAGAAAGATGACTGTGCTGACATGGGAGTCTAGGATTGTATACACAAGAAGAAGATTCAAGGTGTAAAGAATGGCCGGGAGTTTGTAGCCATGTTTCAGGTAGAAAATGTGCTCAAGGATTGCATCAGACCTTTTCCACTAGAAATTTATTTGAAAAATATTTCCAACGGTACGTGGAAGTCTATAAATGGATCTCGGGATCAAAGTTATTGATAGTCGAAGTGAGGGTCTTGAAGTCCTTAGGAGCAGGCCGAATTTTAGAACCAGGAGTAGGCCTAATTTCAAAACCACGGAAGCAGGCCTAATTTCAGAACCAAGGAAGCAGGTTGAATCTCAGAGGCCACATTTCAGAACCAGGAAGTAGGCTGGACTTTGGAACTTTGAAACTTCGAAGGGTTGGAGGCTTGGGATGTGAGAAGGTCAAAATATCAGGCCCTAGAGGTTTATTTAAAATAAACACAAGATAGCATGGAACCAAGGAAGTAGACCGAATTTCAAGCCCCTCAGAATTTTTGGACCCCGAAAGGTCGGAATATCAAAACCCTCAAAGCTTCAGAACTTTGGAATTTCAGAAGCCGGAGTCTTTGGACCTTGGAAGGGAAGAACATTAGAACACATCAAAACTTCAAAATTTTAGAATTTAATAAGTCTTACTAATGCATTCTTTTAAAAAGTTCCAAGGGTTAAGGGGAGAAAGTTTTACAAATGAAATCATTTGTAAAACCAAGGACCAAGGGACCCTTTTTCTCTCCTCAAACAAAACACATGAAAACTATTTATTGGACCTCAGGAGATGGTAGTAGCATATGACATCAACATGACGTGGATGTATGAAGGAAACATGGTAGTTAGATTCAACATTATTGGGTGGGCTAATGGGGAAAATTGTAGTGACACGTGTCACCATTAAGGAGACACCATGTGGGGTTGATGAAGAGAGCATGATGTCATCCTGGAAGCATATCAGAGTTCAGGGATTTCATAACTCTGTTGTAATTTCCTTTTGAGAAAGCTATGATACATGGAGCTTCAATGTTGATTGGCACCTAGTCATGGAGCCGAAAGAACCAAGGGAATAGTGAAGTTTTGAGCACCTAAGTGCTATGGAGATGCCACATGAGTGTATCAGAGGTTGAGATTTCATAATTTTGTTGTAATTGCTTTTTGAGAAAGTATCGATACCAGGGAGCTCTGATGTTGATTGGTGTTTAGTTGTGGAGCCCAAAGAACCAAGGGAAAATAGAAAGAACATAAGGAGATAGGCCCCCAACGAGGTGCCGAAGGGCGTATCACCTGAGTACTATGCTTCTGGTCACAACATACGATCATATGTTGTAAACCAATATTGGGTAAAGAAAAAGGGGCTTAAGGCCAATCAGAATCTTGTGATTTCATAACATCTCCTTAATAAAATGACAAATTTATTGGGATCTGAAATTGTAGCACAAAGGCATATCGCAGATGAATGAGTCGACAACTAAGAGTAAATGCGCGTATAAGATTTGGTTGATGGAGTCAATGGAAACTGTCTTAGGCAGGTGGCAGAGATAGATATCATTGGGTCATGGCAACAAGGACCACGATTGTGCAGGATGATTTAAATGGAGTTTGTCATGAGATGAAACAAGCCATCCCTAATCTTGCTTCTGTACTACGAGAAATTGAATGAAGATCAGAGCCTCTGGGATAAAATATTTATTCACAATAAGAAAAAGAGCCTTATCAGAGTGTGCAGGTTGACTGAGATTTAATTCTCAGCATGGAGAATCACACAAAGACCCATTATCCAAATTAATTGTACTACAACCACAATTGGTGAGTGAATGATGCCCATCCTCATGTTTAACATAACAACAATGGGTGGGAGAACATAGCCCAATCTCAGTGATTAATAAAGCTATAGTTATTATGTATTAGATGCAATAGCATAATGGAGAAGCCATGAAGGAGTACACTAGCGCAGTGTGAATGGTAGAATGATGACTGACATAGACAACATTGATCACTATGTTTAAGTGAAATAAAACCCAGCATTGCAGTTGAGAAATGTGGGGGGAAGCAACATTATTTCTAATGATATGTATGGAGAGATATGTGGGTGTGTGTGTGCTACTGAGAAGAGGATGAGAGTGCCTATCCAAAGGAAAGATACCTTGAGAGAGCTTGTGCTATTGTGAGGTCGAGAGAGCTTGCGTTATGATAGGCCAAGAGAAATCCCATGGAATAGAAGAGGGTCGAGAGCAAAGTATATGCTATGGAGTGTGAGATGAGTGGAGATCTCTAAGAAGAGGCCATTTGTGCCTGAGCAGAAAGAGAAGGCAGAGAGTAGAGAGCCCATGTGAGTATGTAGATGCAGAATGGGAAGAGTGCAAAGAGAGTTGTGTATTAGTGTAGACTATCGAGCAGAACATCAGGCTGCTATAGAGTGTGCATAGGACAATGTGTTGTGTGGGCCAAAAGGATGTTGAGGAAAATATCACGGATATCAGGCAGAGTAGCTACCATCTACAAAGAACATTAGTTCCTTATTTAGTGTGGGTTGGAGCTTGCATGTAGGAAGTTGGTGCTTCCATCTCTAGTGGGTGTCTGAGAAGGATTAGGGGTTGGTGCATCCTGAAAGTTGGTGCTTGCATAAATCCAAGGAGCTGCAATTTTATGCTTGAAAAAAATCCATGAAGTTGGTGCTTCTATTAGGTTGATTAGGTGTTTGCAAAAGGAGGGAGTTGGTGCTTCCTACTAGTGGTTGCTAGCAAGCAATCAAAGGGATTTGGTGCTTCTTGTAAGTGGTGGCTCACAAATAGATTGATGTAATAGAGTAGCTGCTCTTATTTTTACATCAATAAAAAACAAGCTTGGTGGTTTTTTCCCAGAAGGGTTAACACGTTAAGCCTTCAACTCTCATGTGATTAGTACTCATGATGTGTATGTTTGTATTGGTTTATATGGCCACTATTATGATTTGTTAATGGTTTCTCTTATTTAGTGGATGCCAAGTTTGAACAGGTAAAGGAAAACTTGCATAAAATTTTAAATTAGCCTTAATACTGATTCACGACCCCTTAGTATTAACATTGTTTCCAAAAGTTGGTATCAAAGCCTTGGTTCCTTTAGGAATAGATTAATTTCTAGAAGGAAAATCAAAGGGAAAAAATGGCTAATCAATTTTGGCTAACAATAGAATGAGTTCCATTTCTAAATGGTGTTGGGTGTGGAGCCTGATTATCTTCTGTATTCAAAGGTTTCAACCAGATGTATACCCTAGGAAGACTATACACCCCTCCACGCGGGGGGGACTTGTCCCCCCCGCGGGTGTTCGGGGGGGATAATCCCCCCCCGGCTAGGGGGTCCGAGGGCCAGTGGTCCCCTAGCGGGGCTTCGAGGGCAACGCCCCTGATGCTAAAAATAGATGTAAAATTGCCTTGTAAAAGTCTAGTAATTTCTAGTCAATTTGGACTGTTCTTTAGGCAGATGATCTGACGGTAGAAGTTATGCTTAATTTAGGGTTTTTTTCCCTAGAAGGCAACCCCTTACTATATATGAGGGAATTGTATTGCATCTATGTATATCTGTATTCTGAGTGAGGAAGAGAGAGGAGATTGAGAGCGAAGAGGCTGTTACAGCGGATCTGCTGTAGGTTGTATCTCTTCAGTTTGCTAGATAATATAAAAGGAAGGACTGGTTGTTTCTCCTTGGACGTAGCCCAAACTGGGTGAACCACGTATATCTATGTCTCTCTTGTTTTATGCGTTTTTGTGTTTATATTTCTACAATATTTTATGTGTTCCATTACTCCGTAATATATAATTTTCTAACAATTGGTATTAGAGCCGAAGGTCTATTTGGCTGATAAACTCGCAGGAGAGAAGGGTTCTTGGTTTGAGTGGGAGCAATGGCGGAAGATGGTAGGTTTAGTGTCAAAAAATTCAACGGCCAAAACTATCAGCTATGGAAGATGCAAATGGAAGATTATCTGTATCAAAGAGATCTGTTCCTACCATTGAGCGGAAAGACAAAGAAGTCGATGAGTATGACATACACAAAATGGGATATTCTAGACAGAAAGGCACTTGGAACAATACGACTGTGCCTAGCAGCGTTGGTAGCATTTCATATTTCAAAGGAAACGACAACACAGGGTTTAATGTCGGCATTGGCCAAACTATGTGAAAAACCCTCAGCCTCAAATAAGGTATTTCTTATGAAGCATTTATTTAATATGAAGATGTCAGAAGGTGGATCTATTGCAAACCATTTAAATGATTTTAATACAGTTACAAGTCAGTTAAGTTCTTTAGGGGTAAATTTTGATGATGAAGTTAGGGCTCTGTTATTTCTGTGCTCATTGCAAGAAAGTTGGAATGGTTTAGTTATGGCCATTAGTAACTCTGTCTCTGGATCTAGTACTTTAAAGTTTGATGATGTTGTCAGTGCAATCCTTAGCGAGGAAATGCGACAAAAAAGCTCCGGTGAGACATCAGGTAATGCTTTGACTGCAGAGACTAGGGGAAGAAAAATGGAAAGACGAAAGAACCCAGGTTATCGCAGTAAGTCAAGAAAAGGCAGATCCAAGTCCAGATCGGGGATAGTGTGCTGGAAATGTGGGAAGAAAGGACACCTGAAGAAAGACTACAAGTCTCGAAAGGGAAAAGAAGGAGATGCGCAACAAGAAACTAATCATGAAGCGAATGTAACAGGTGATGTGTTGCAAGATGCTTTGATTCTTTCATTAGAAAATATTACTGATTCTTGGGTGGTAGATTCAGGGGCCTCATTCCATGCCACACCTGATAAGAAATATTTTCATGACTATGTTCAAGGAGATTTTGGACAAGTCCGTTTGGGTGATGATAAACCCTGTAGAATCGTTGGAATGGGTACAGTTTTCATAAAACAACAAAATGGAAATCAATGGCTATTGAAGAAGGTAAGGCATGTTCCAGATCTGAAGAAAAATCTGATTTCAATAGGGCAATTAGGAGGTGAAGGTTGCGTAACTACTTTCACAGATAAAACTTGGAAGGTCACTAAAGGATCCCTGGTAATAGTGAAAGGATAAAAGGTTGGTATATTGTATTTATGCAATGGTATTTCTAATTCTGTTAATGCTTTAACCTCTATAGGAAAATATACAACATTGTGGCATCATAGGCTTGGGCACATGAGTGAGAAGGGGATGCAGATTCTTCACTCAAGAAATTTGTTGCCAGGTTTGAAGCATGTTGATTTAAAATTCTGTGAGAATTGCGTTTATGGAAACAGAAGAGAGTCAGATTCCTTAGAGTTGGGAAAGAAAAGAAGAGCAAAAAACTAGAGCTTGTGCATACAGATGTATGGGGACCTGCTTAGGTATCATCTCTTGGTGGCTCTCATTATTATGTTACTTTTATTGATGATGCAACCAGAAAAACCTGGATTTATTGTATTCAAAATAAATCTGATGTATTTGATACTTTCAAGAAATGGAAAGCTTTGGTTGAAAATGAGACAAGGAAAAGGTTGAAGTGTCTAAGATCAGATAATGGAGGTGAATATTGCAGAAAAGAGTTTGATAGGTACTGTTCAGAAAATGGAATTTGTAGAGAGAAGATAGTTCCAGGAACACCACAAGAAAATGGTGTGTCAGAAAGGATGAACAGGACAATCATGGAGCATGCAAGGTGCATGAGATTGCATGAAGGATTGCCTTTGCAATTTTGGGCAGATGCTGTAGATACTGTTGTTTATCTAATAAACAGATGGCCTTCAAGCTCCTTGGATGGTGGTATTCCAGAGGAGGCATGGACATGTAAAAAGGTAAACTACTCATTTTTAAAGACTTTTGGTTGTGAAGCTTGTGTCCACATTAACAAAGAAAATAGAACAAAGCTTGAGGCAAAATCAAAGAAATTTACCTTTATTGGATATGGTGTTAATGATTTTGGTTATCACTTATATGATTATGAAAATCACAAAATCATTAGGAGCAGAGATGTAATATTCAATGAAAAGGTCTTGTATAAGAATCAGTTGCAGGAAAAGAAACAAGAAAAAGAAAACAGAGAATACACAGTGCTTGACGATATCATAGGAAAAGTGATGGTGCCTGAAAATCATAATGATCAACAGCCAGAACAACAACCACAACAACAACAAGCACTTCAAACACCTGAAAGTGGTGTTAGAAGATCTACTAGGATAAGCAGACCCCCTGAACGATTCTCTCCTTCATTATATTATGTATTGTTGATTGATTCTGGTGAACCAGAATGTTATGAAGAAGCATTGTAGGTAGAAACTAGGAAGAAGTGGGAGCAAGCCATGAAAGAAGAGATGGAATCCTTAACACATAACCAGACTTGGGACTTAGTCAGGTTGCCTGCAGGTAAAACAACATTACAAAATAAATGGGTTTACAGGCTGAAGGAAGAAGATGGAGGAAAACAGAGGTACAAAGCTATACTTGTAGTGAAGGGGTTTGCACAGAAGAAAGGTATTTATTTTGATGAAATATTTTCTTCGGTTGTTAAAATGACTTCAATTAGAACTATTTTGAGTCTAGTAGCAGCTGAAAATTTGCACCTTGAGCAATTAGATGTAAAGACAACCTTTCTCCATGGGGATTTAGAGGAAGAGATATATATGCAGCAGCCACAAGGATATGAGGTAAAAGGGAAGCAGAAACTAGTGTGCAGGTTGAAGAAGAGCTTGTATGGCTTAAAACAGGCTCCAAGGCAGTGGTATCTAAAATTTGACAAGTTTATGTCTGAACAAGGTTATACTAGATGTCACTCTGATCATTATGTTTATCTCAAAAGGTAAAATGATGGCAGCTATATTATATTGTTATTGTATGTAGATGGCATGCTTGTTGCAGGTTCTAACATGCAAGAAATAAATGTGCTCAAAAGGAAATTGGAAAACTCATTTGCAATGAAGGATTTGGGTGATGCAAAACAAATCCTTGGTATGAGAATAACTAGAGACAGGAAGAATCACAAATTAACATTGTCTCAAAGTGAGTACATAGAAAAGGTGTTGAAAATGTTTAATATGCAGAATGCAAAACCAGATAGTATACCGTTGGCTAGCCATTTCAAATTAAGTAAGGAAGCGTGCCCCAAGACTCAGGAAGAAATGGCTCATATGTCTAAAGTTCAATATGCATCAACAATTGGAAGCTTAATGTATGCAATGGTTTGCACAAGGCCTGATATTGCACATGTAGTGGGAGTTGTAAGCAAGTACATGAACAATCCAGGAAAAGAACATTGGATGGAAGTGAAGTGGATTCTCAGGTATTTGAGAGGTACCAAAAATCAAGCACTATGCTTTGGTGGTTCAAACATTGCTCTACAAGGATATGTTGATGCAGATATGGCAGGTGACAGAGCTAATAGGAGGAACACTACAGGATATGTATTTACTGTAGGTGGAACAATTGTCAATTGGGTTTCAAAAATCCAAAGTGTTGTTGCACTTTCAACAACAGAAGCAAAGTACGTCGCTACTACAGAAGCTAGTAAAGAAATGATTTGGTTACAAAGGTTTCTGGATGAACTGGGTAAGAAGCAGGAGTTGGGAAGTTTACACAGTGACAGCCAAAGTACCATACATCTTGCAAAGAACTTTGCATTTCATTCCAAGATTAAACATATATAGCTCAAGTACCATTTCATATGGTCATCATTGGAAGATGGACAGTTGAAGCTGGAAAATATACACACTAGCCAGAATCCTGCAGATATGCTAACAAAAGTTGTAACCAGGGAGAAACTGAGAATCTGTTCGGTTTCAATTGGTCTTCAAGTATGATGAAGAAGATGAGAAACAGTTAGGTCCAAAGTGGAGTCATTGTACAACGAATGAAGCAGCGGTGTAGTTGCTATAATCAGTCTCCAAGTGGGAGATTGTTGGGTGTGGAGCTTGATTATCTTCTGTATTCAAAGGTTTCAGCCAGATGCATACCCCAGGAAGATTGTACACCCCTCCACGCGGGGGGACTAATCCCCCCCAGCTGGGGGGTCCGAGGGACAGCAGTCCCCCGGCGAGGGTTCGGGGGCAGCGCCCCCGTAGCTAAAAATAGATGTAAAAGTCTAGTAATTTCTAGTCAATCTGGGTGGTTCATTAGGTGGATGATCTGACGGTAGAAGTTATGTTTAATTTAGGGTTTTTTGCCCTAGAAGGAAACCCCTCACTATATATGAGGGAATTTTATTGCGTCTATGTATATCTGTATTCTGAGTGAGGAAGAGAGAGGAGATTGAGAGCGAAGAGGGTGTTACAACAGATCTGCTGTAGGTTGTATCTCTTCAGTTTGCTGGATAATATAAAAGGAAGGACTAGTTGTTTCTTTGTGGACAGAGCCCAAACTGGGTGAACCACGTATATCTGTGTCTCTCTTGTTTTATGCATTTTCTGTATTTATATTTCTACAATATTTTATGTGTTCCATTGCTCCATAATATATAATTTTCTAACAAATGGATCAACCTATGAGCTCTGGAAGATTATAATGGAGGCCTATTTGATGGTAATCAATGAAAACATTTTGATGTCTATGAAAGGGCTATCTAAACTAGATGCTAGGGAAGTAAGGCACTGTGATATAGCAAAGGAAATGCTAGACAAATTGCAATGTCTGTATGGAAAAGATTACAATGTGGCTCAAGAGAAGGCTGAAGAACCTTTCAGCTCAATTAGTGAACCAAAACATGTAGCTATTGGTGATAAGAAGAAAAAGAATAAAAAGGAGAATGAATATAAAAGAAAAAATGCTCAAAATATTTAAGATATTTCTTCTTGTGAGAAAATGACTAATCTTCAATCCAAGGATGGTGAAGAAGAAGACTTGGATGAGAGGCCATGCGGCTGAGGAGGTAAGCTATTTCTTTGTGATAATTGTGAAGATATAGGTCACTTAGAAATTAGATGTACATATTCCTTTTCTAAAGATAAATATAGTCATACATCTAGCGGTTGTGAAGAGAGGCATATACTTATAGGAATAGCCAATGAGGGTATATCAGAGGAAGAAAATAGATCCCAGGTGTGCTCATATATAGGGGAAAATAAGAGTACCCCTGGTAGTGATGAAGAAGGGATACTCCTTAGATCCGTGGAAGATTCCATGGACACAGAGATGGATTTAGATCCTTGTGGTGGCTCATCCAACACCTCTAATAGTGAATAAAAATATCTAGATGAAAGGATCTATTTGAGTAAAAATTTGATCTCTGCTCTAAAGGATGTCAAGGACCTATTAAAGGAAAATCTCAAGCAAGAGGAGCAATTGAAAATTTATGAGCTTGAGAATCAAAAGTTGAGAAAAACAATAATCAATCTTAATGCTCAACAAGAAGAGGTTAGCAGGCTGAGTGGCATGTTGACCAATCAACTAAATGATAGAGAAGCTTACTATGAGAGACTACAAAGTGAAGTAGCCTCATTGAGATAAGACATAGAAAGGACAAATAAAGAGCTGTCTTGATATCATAAGCTTGAGGAAAGCAGAAAGGCCTTGGATGAGATGCTTGTTAAGCAGAGATCCCCGCTCATCAAGGCTAGATTGTGTTTTGAAGAAGAAGAACCAAGATCCAAGAAGGGAAAGGCTGGAAGGTTAACCACTCATGTAAGGGAAGTTGGAAATTCCAACAACAACAAAGGAAAAAAAGTTGTTGAACTTCAGCAGTAGAAAGGAAAGCAGCAACAACAAAATGGTAAGAAACAACAACGAGGAGAGTAGCAGAAGAGAGCTAAAAGATTGCAACAAAGAGTGCAAGGAAGTAATACAAATTCTCATGGATGACACAAGAAGAATCAACAAAGGTCCTTTCCCCCTCAAGGACAAAGGCCTCATTGAAAAGGTAAATTTTGTCATCAAAATCCTTTTTATGGATATTGTTTTTCTTGCAATAATTTTGGACATAAATCCATAGACTGTAGATGGAATGTAAGAAAACAAGAAATGTTGGGTAAAAACAACCCAAGAATGTGCAAAGTAGCTAGGAGAAGGCATGATTGGAGTAGTAGAGGCCATCACAAGAATGTTGGCAGATATTGTAATTTCTCTACCCCATTTTTCAGCCATAACAAATGCTACAACTATGGAAACTTTTGGCGTGAGGTAGCACGCTACAGATATAACAGAATAAAGTTCACTTCTCATATGATGCAGCAAAATGAAGAAATCTGTTGATTGAAGATGAAAAGAAGTAGTGTAGCGGAGGAATACAAGTTTGTCTTCAGTGCTCAGTGTCAAAAGAGCAAGATGAAAAGTGGAGGAATAAATCAGAAGAAAAACAGGAAGAATGATCCTCTTAGTCTTGTAGTAGACCCCTCTATATGGAAGAAAGGAAACAAGAAGACTTGGGTTATGAAACATGACTTGAAGGAGAAGTTTCCTCTAGCCATGTTTAGCCAAAAGAAAGCCCAAACATGGGCAAAGAAGTAGCTTGGGGGTAATGCTTTTGTTTGCACTAGCCCAAATAAGGATTGGAAGAAGAAATAAGACAATCTGCTCAAGGGGAGTAGATCCTCTTTTTCTCTTTAGTAAAGGAACATAATGGCCTCAAGGGAGGCCGAATAAGTTAGATGTAGGAAGCTAGAAAGAATAGTCAGAAAGGTGCATTTAATTGTTGAAGGTATGGTCGAGTCCCCATGTTGATTAAAATAATGTATTTGTTTATTTCAAATGTATCAACATTGAAAGAGAGAGGAGGAGTGAAACCAACCAGGTTTCAGGGTGAGTACACAACAACATATATGTTGTGAGAAGAAGAAGATGAGCTACAACAGAAGTGTGGAATGAAAAAAGGTCCATAGTTAAGTAAGGTACATAGGATCTATCCTTACACAGATGCTAGAGATTAGAGAGCATTGGATCATGGGGGTATGCTTTTATAGCAGTAGAAGGAAACCAATATCTTCCTTAGGAAAAAAGACTACACAGGGAATGAAAGGTTTGCATCTTGGGTGAAATTCCCTTATATCATTTAGGTTTGTGAATCTAATTTTTCCTAGTAGTCTTGTGTTCATAAAACGCAATGGGTATAAGCTTTCAATGTCCCTTAGTCTTCAATCAGTATCGCTATGTAAATTGATGGTCTCGGTCGTATGGAGTAGCATTTTTGTGTAAGTGGACATTTCTTTTTGAGAAAGAGATATAAGTGGTTACCTGGTATAACATCCAACTTGTATCAATTTCTTGGTGCAATTGGTATTTTTTAAGCAACAATCCCTATTGAAGAAGTATTATCTCAAGGGAGAAGTTTTTAAGATTCTCAAGATGAGTAAGCACAATCTCGACAGCAACAATAAAGAGAAATCTCAATGCATCACTTATGGGTGGTATCTGCACTCAACAAAAATACCATGAAATTTTTTAATTGACACAAAAGATGCATTGGCATAAACAATATTTGGTCAACAATCATAAGGTGTAAAAAGCTGGAGGCATTCAAATAAGAGGCAATATATTTTCAGGGGGAGCATATAACATATGTCCAGTTGATAGAGAAACAATAATGATAAGTCCTTGAAGAGAAGTCTACAGAGTAGAATGCACATCAGCAACCAGACCCTTGGCCATTAACAATCAATGATTGCGTTGGGAAGAGGAAGAAACTTGTCAAAGGGGGAGAGAAATATTGGAAAAGTTATGATGTCCAAAGTAGAGGAAAGAAATCCATTGGTGGCTCATGCAAGGATATATTGGAAGCAACATGAGGATTGGCCATCAATGTGGAGAAGTGAAGAGGTGTTGTCATCAATGCCAAAGGGGGAGATTGTTGGAAAGTAGGCATTGTCTGTTTGGCTATTGACAATAAGTGTGTTGGTATTGATGTCAACAGTCATGTTGGGAGATCAAGTCGGGAAGATGGCATTTATTGATAGTAAGCAAGTCTATTGGCATTGATGTCAACTAGACTAGCATGGATGTATGTGCTAACATGACGTTAGGCAGGGTAACATTCATTTCCACTAGGCTAGTTGTGATGGAAGCAGATGCTAGAATTGATATGCTTGATGTGTCAAGCTCAGGGGCAGTCCTATGGTTGCTGCAGTCTATGGTAGAGAATCACCATAGTAGTAGGCCTATTGGAAAATCCATAAAAAAATGTCTGTTCTGACTGGGAAGTCTAGGATTCTAGGCACAAGAAGAAGAGTCAAGTTACAAAGAATGACAGAGAGTTTCCAACAATATTTCAGGTATCAAATGGGCTCAAGGATTGCATCAGACCTTATTCGCTAAAAAATCCCTTGAAAAACATTTCCAACGGCATGTCAAAGTCCATAAATGGATCTCAGGATCAAAGGTTATTGATAGCTGAAGTGAGGGCCTTGAAGTCCTTAGGAGTAGGCCGAATTTTAGAACCAGGAGCAGGCAAAATTTCAGAACAAAGGAAATGTGTTGAATTTCGGAACCAAGGAAGTAGGCCAAATCTCGAAGGCTGAAGTTCGAAACTAGGAAGTAGGCTAGACTTCAGAACTTTGGAACTTTGGAGGGTTAGAGGCTTGGGATGTCGGAGGGTAAGAATATTAGACCTTAGAGGTTTATTTAAAAGAAACCTAAGATAGCATGGAAGTAGGGAATCGGGACGAATTTTGGACCCCTCAGAACTTTGGGACCTCAAAAGGTTGGAATACCAGAACCCCTCGGAGCTTCAGAATTTTGGAAGTCAGAGTCTCGAGACCTTGGAAGGATGGAACATTGAAACCCCTTAGAACTTCGAAATTTCAGAAGTTCTTATTAATGCATTCTTTTAAAAGTCGCCAAGGGTTGCTGGAAGCAGGTTTTACAAAGGAAATTGTTTGAAAAATCAAGGATAGAGTGACCCATTTTATCTTTGAGGTTCAGTATTCGAATATTCCACAATCTTCATTTTTGTATTGTCTACGTTTTGAGTCTAGAACAAGACTCATCCTCAGGACTGATTTTCAAAGAAGTGAAGCGTTAGTCGGATTCCATTCTTTGTATTTTAACCCTTGTCTTTTCGAGATCACGTACCTCTTTCCATGTTTCCCCTCCGTACATGGTAACAATTGTGTTTTGCAGATTTCTATGGTGTGGTTTTTGAGGTTTAGTATTCAGATATTCCACAGTCTTCATTTTTGTATTGTCTACGTTTTGAGTCTAGAACAAGACTCATCCTCAGGATTGGTTTTCAAAGAATTAAAGCGTTAGTCGGATTCCCTTTTTTGTATTTTAACCCTTGTCTTTTCGAGATCACATACCTCTTTCCATGTTTCCCCTCTGTACAGAGTAATAATTGTGCTTTACAGATTTCTGTGGTGTGGTTTTTGAGGTTCAATATTCGAATATTCCACAGTCTTCATTTTTTTATTGTCTACATTTCGAGTCTAGAACAAGACTCATCCTTAGGATTGATTTTCAAAGAAGTGAAGCGTTAGTCAGATTCCCTTATTTGTATTTTAACCCTTGTCTTTTCGAGATCACGTACCTCTTTCCATGTTTCCCCTCCGTACATGGTAACAATTGTGTTTTGCAGATTTCTGTGGTGTGGTTTTTGAGGTTTAGTATTCAGATATTCCATAGTCTTCGTTTTTGTTTTGTACCTTTTTATCTTGTCAGGCAGGATACACAAAATCCATTGATTGTCCCTCAGGAGCTGATGGTGGCAGATGACATCAGCATGACATGGTTGTATGAAGGAGACATGGAAGTCAGATTCAACATTATTGTGTGGCCTAATGGGGAAATCCCGGTGACACATGTCATCACTAAGGAGATGCCACATGGGGTAGATGACGAGAGCATGATGTCATCCTAGAAGAATATTAGATGTCACAGATTTTATAACTCTGCTGTAATTACTTTTTGAAAAAGTTTTGAAACAGGGAGATCTGATGCTGATTGCACTTGGCCGTGGAGCCCAAAGAACCAATGGCATAGTGAAGGGATGAGAACCTAAGTTTTATGGAGATGCCACATGAGAATATCGAAGGTTGGGATTTCGTAACTCCATTGTAATTGAATTTTGAGAAAGTATGGATACCAGGGAGCTCTGATGTTGATTTGTGTTTTGTTGGGAGCGTAAAAAACAAGGGAAAAGAGCAATAACATAAGGAGATAGGCCCCTGGAAGGATCCCGAAGGGATTAGCACCTAAGTATTATGCCGTCGGTCACAATACTTGGTCATATGGTGTAAAAAAGTAAGGGGCGAAGCAAAGGGGCTAAAGGACAATCAGAATATTGCGATTTCGTAACATCTCCTTAATAAAGTTACGAAATAATTGGGCTCTAAAATTGTAGCAAATAGGTGTGTGGCAGATGAATGAGTCGACAACTAAGAGTAAATGCACACATAAGAGTTGGTCGATGAAGTCAATGGCAACTGTCCTAGGCAGGAGATAGAGACAAAGACCATTGGGTCAAGACACCAAGGACTACGATTATGCATGATGATTTAAATGGAGTCTGTCATGAGCTAAGACAAGACATCCCTGATCTTGCTTCTATGCTACGAGAAATTGAATGAAGATCAGAGAATCTAGGATAAAATATTTATTCACAAAAAGAACAAGAGCCTTGTGAGAGTGTGCAGGTTGACTAATATTTAATTCTCAGCATGGAGAATGACACAAAGACCCATTCTCTGAATTAATTTTACTATAACCATAGTTGGTGAGTGAACGATGCCCATCCTCATGTTTAATGTAGAAAAAATGTGTGAGAGAACAAAGCCCATTATCAGTGATTAATGAAGCTATAATGCATATGTATTAGACGCAACAGAAGGATGGAGAAGCCATGCAGGATTACACTCGAGCAGTGTGAATGGTAGAGTGATGACTGACAGAGATAACATCGATCATTGTGTTTCAGTGAAACAAAACCCAGGATTGCAGTTGAGCAATGTGGGTGGTAGCAACATTATTGCTAGTGAGCTATATGGAGACCTCTCTGGGTGCATGTGCACTGCTGAGAAGAGGTTGAGAGTGCCTATGCAGAGTAAATATATCTCGAGAGATCCTGTGCTGTTAGAGGCCAAAAGAAAGCCCATGGAATAGAAGAGGATCGAGAGCAGAGTATATGCTATGTAGTGTGAGCTAAGTGGAGAGATCTGATTGTGAGTGCGTTGCTAAGAAGAGGCCACATGTGCATGATAAGAAAGAGAAGACCAAGAGTAGAGAGCTTGTGTGAGTATGTTGTTGCAGAGTGGGCAAAGTGCATAGAGTGTTGTGTATTAGTGTAGACTATCGAGTAGAACATCAGGCTGCTACAGAGTGTACAAAGGACAGAGTGTTGCGTGGGCCAAAAGGATGCTGAGGAGAACAAAGATGATATCAAGCAGAGTAGTTTCCATTTACAGAGAACATTAATTCCTTATTGAGTGCGGTTTGGAGCCTACATACAGGAAGTTGGTGCTTCCATCTCTAGTGGGTGTCTGAGAAGGCTTGGGGGTTGGTACCTCCTTCAATTTGATGCTTGCATAAAAACAAGGAGTTGCAAGTTGGTGCTTCATATGGTTCTTCTGGTAGGCTGATCAGGTGTCTACAAAAGGAGGGAGTTGGTGCTAGCAAACAATCAAAGGGAGTTGGTGCTTCCTGTGAGTGGTGGTTGAAAATTAGATTGAATTCATAGAGTAGGTGCTCTTATTTTTACATCAATAACGAAAACAAACTTGGTGGTTTTTTCCTAGAAACCTCTGTGTCTCATGTGATTGCTGCTCATGATGTGCATTCTTGTATTGGTTAATATGGATGTTGTTATGATTTGTTAATGGTTGCTTTCATTTAGTGCATGAAAAGTTTGAATGAGTAAAGGAAAACTTGCATAAAATTTTAAATTAGCCTGAATACTTATTCACCGCTCCTCTCAGCATTAACATTATTTCCGACCTTGATCATGTTTTTAAACATCAAGGCCACAACTAGAATTTGTTGATTAATATCGAGCCAAGTAGTAATTAAGGGAGGGACTTAGAAAATATAATTCCTACTTTTATTAGGTGTGATTCTTTCTATGTGAAGGAGTTTGTTCCCAGTGTTTAGGAGTTTGTTGAGGTTTAGTTGGTTGAGAGATTCTCTCCAACTAATTAGCCTCCTAGATTGGTGTGTGGTTGAGATATTCACTTAACCAAGAGATTGCATTTCCAAGATAGATTAACTATCTCCAGACATAACTTCTTGTATTTATATTGTATTATTATTTTGACGTGAATAGAATTTTGGGTGCCTTATGCAAATTTATCTTTTATATAAATCCAATTTTACATATTTAATTGGATTTAGTTGGTTAAAATTCGGGGATGTCAATAAAAAAATCTAGTTTTTGACATTATTAAATTTCATTTTAGCATTTTGAAATATATTTTTTTATATTCATCATATTTATTTTTATTATGTTGAATTTTATTTAGCCCAAATTTACAATTTCTTTTCCTTATATAATATTTATATCATAACAACTTTTAGGCTCATAATGTGCAAGTTTTCATAGTTTATAATGATCTTGTTGAGGCAAATCTTTTGGATGCAAATCGTGTAAGTTTCTAAAATGTCCGGCTCTCCCCCCGTCATAACCCACACATAAACTTTGAATTAAATATGAAAGAACGCACGACAAATAGAATTAAGGATAAGTATTCATTAAGGTGAAAAAGATCCATTGGATGATTAGGTGAAAATGATCCACTTAATAATGAATGTTTAACGAAATAAAATCGAATATAAATATTCTAAAGTTTTGGATTTTTTTAAATTGAACAAAAATATTTTGGTGTTTTTAAACTTATCTTAATATCGATAATGTTCATGTTTTGGAGATTTGTTGTTTTTTAAATATTTGTTTGTATGTAGGATTTTTATATAGATTTAATTTTATATATTTTAGTATTTGGTTAGTTGGAATTTGGGGAAACTGAGTGCAAATTTAATTTTGAAAATGGGGTAGCAGGTTAAGTGGGTTTGATTGTGGGGTAAATTTCACACTTATGTACGCTTAAGCTATAGGTGATCTAGCATGGATGACATCTCGGGAAGTCTTGGTTACCGGGTGCAAGCCCCAGAAGTGATGATTGACGCTATGGATTCATTGCACTGGTTTCAATCCCACTTCTTCACTCCCTTGAGCATTAGCCGATGCAATGAGTGCTAAATGGACTATTAAAAAATCATGAGAAATTAGTGAGTTAACGACTACCTCTTATGAAAATGGTCATAGATGAATGACTTACTGAACACAATTGAATCCCTAAAATGATATCTATTATTAAGTTCATTTTAGTATTTTTGACTATATTTCTTATATTTATTTTGATTATGTTCAATTGGTTTAGCTTGTTAAAGTTTTTTCAAATTACATTTTTTTTTGTTTTTGATTTGTAGCATTTATATCATAACATCTTTTTTCATTTCATTTTATTTAGTTTTGAGTGGACACTCTACCCATAATGAAAAACACATAAAACTTAACCAAATTCAATTAAATTCCCAAAACATGAACTTGATAAATGTGAAAATATATTTAAAAACACCAAAGTATTTTTCTTCAATTTAAAAATATAAAAAAACTTTAGAATATTTATATTCAAATTTATTTCAATTTTTTACCATTAAACATTAATTACTTAAATTGATCCTTTTCAACTAACTGCTATCAACAAATACTTACCCTTAAACAATAATTAGTCAAATGGATTTTTTCACTTAACTATTATCAACCAATACTTATTTTTTATCATGCACTTTTTCATATTCAATTCAAGTTTTATGTGTTCTTGATGATGGGTGGAGTGTCCACTCAAAGCTTTGGACAATTTGCATCCAAAAGAATTTCCTCAACAAAAGTGGAGACTCTACTCATCATCACAAATTTATTCTTTATCATGCACTCTTTCATATTCAATTCAAGTTTTATGTGTTCTTGATGATGGGTGGAGTGTCCACTCAAAGCTTTGGACAATTTGCATCCAAAAGAATTTCCTCAACAAGAGTGGAGACTCTACTCATCATCAGAAACACACAAAATTTGAATTGAATATGAAAGAATGTACGACAAAGAATAAATAGAATTCACGATAAATATTTGTTGATAATGGTTAGGTGAAAAGAATCTATTTGAGTAATTATTGATGTTTGAAAATAAGTGTGTATTGATAACTATCAAATGAAAATGACCCATTTAAATAATTAATATTTAACCAAAAAATAATTAAAATAAAATTGAATAAAATATTAGAATTCTATTGGATGTATAATTTGAATTATTTATTTATTAAATATAAAAAAATATTTAATAATTATTTATAAGAAATAAAACTCTTATAATAATGTAAAACTTAGAATTTTAAATGAAAAATGTAAATATAGCTTTTATTAAACTAATAAAAATTCTGGAATTTTTAAAGGTAGAGTCATTCTAGTGAAGGGAACTCGGTGAAGATACGTAATTAGACACTTTTATTATTAAAATAAAAAGAAAATATCAAATAACTTTACCGATAATGTTATACTAAAATTTTTAAGTAAAAAATTGCTATTTATTATACAATATTAATTTTATATTATTATTTGAAAAATTATACAGATTAAATATTTTTTACGATTAAATAAACGAGGATCAAATCATTTTCTATACAAAGTCATGATAAATATTTATACTGAGAAATTGTGATTTATTATAAAATGATTGATTTTATATAATCATTTTTATTATTATTTTATATTTAAGTTGTTTTTAATTTTAATATATAATTTGATCTATATAAAATAATAATTTAATTTAAAATGATATATTCCCTGATGTATGAAAGATTATTTTTTTGGTGAGATACGAGACTTTTTTCCTATAATGAATTGATTATTTAGTATATAAACATGTATATATCTTAATACCTTTTGAATTTAAATTTTAATAAATGGTACTATGGCCTTATAGAATACCAATTTTATATTTTGTGTGCCATTTTTAAAACTTTCTCAAGAAATTGGGATAATTAAAGTTAGTGATGTAATGGCAAAGCCAAAATCATAGAATTCAATTTGATTTGGTCTTTTTTATTTATTTATTTTGCATCAAGGGCCATGGCGTTATTCATTCCATTCTTAATCACATGCTTCATGCCTATGAATTTTTAATCAAAATAGATGTACTTCTTATTACATATTTTAAAAGGTTGATTCCAAAGTTTTTGATATGCAAATTCAACTTCTCTAAGTTGTGAGTATGTTGCATAATGAAGGCGAAAGTGTTACTTAGTTTCTACCTTCACATATTTGACATAAGATTTATTTCCACAACTCTGTGGAATGTTTCCATTTTTTTATTACACTCCTCAACCTTTCCAAGCAAGTTTTTAGTTGTATAATCCTTAGTTTTGTACATCATGAGATAATAAAGTTTTATGAATATTTTCTTTATGTTTTTTTGTTTTTCAAAGTTATCAACATAATATCGTTTTTCAGGTGTTTTAATCTTCTTATAGCATTTTTAGTCTCTGCCATCTGGCAATGGCGAGGGATTATAGTAATGGATTAATCGATTATGCCCATGTTAGCATTAGTTCACCCCACTAATCACAATATAACCAAATTTTCTCGACAAAGACCGATTCGCCATCCAAAGTTTTTTGATACAGGTTTATTTTCCTTCTTATTTGGCCTCGGGAAGAGGCCAAAGAACAAAACCATATGTTATAATTAGCAATTCGTTTCGTATTTTCAAGTTAATAAATACTAGATGAATTAATGCTGGCATTAGCTGAGCATATTAAATGCCAGTCCTGTTTCACTGGCATACATGGCAATTTTATGTTTCCTTTCCTAGCTTTCCCTTTTTGACGTCTGGATCTTTCCGACACTGCCATTTGGGCCTTTGTAACACTTATGTGGCCTTGGAGATCTTCAGCGCTGGGTTTAATACCTTATCGCTGAGGATGTCGGATGCCTGATCTCTGATCTCTGCTGAACTGACGTTGTGGGTGATCTACTGAAGTTCTGCCTGAGTTCTGCTGTGCTGTGGGTGATGTGGGTGATCTGCTGAAGTCCTGGCCTGAGTTCTGCTGCGCTGTGGGTGATCTGCTGAAGTTCTGGCCTGAGTTCTGCTAAAGTCCTCCCTCTGCCTGAGTTCAGAGCGGATGTTTGTCAAGTATTTTGCATTAGCTCTGCAATTCTCCATAACTCCATAACCAATTTGTATCGCTGTAGCATCCACAACAATTTTAGCTTAATAAAGCCCAGGAATATGATGCTACAAAAATTTTAGGTCAATTGAAAAGCCAAGGAATATTGTTACCATTCAGACTTCAAAGCTGTTTTCCGACTCAATTAGTATGAAAATAAATTTTAATAGCGCTACCACACCTAACCATATCATCTACTGAGTTCTATGTTTGGCTAATGGTTATCACGTTGTTTGAATTATAAGGGGAAGGAAGGAAAGTGATTCTAACTGTGTTCTAATTCCCTACCCTTGGTTGGAACTTAAGGTGTGGGTCTGCCTGGGTAATTGCCCTCGCCTTTAGTTCGCTTACGAACTAGAATTTAGGTTATAAAAATTGGGCACTAAATCAATTGAAAGGAAGCAGGCAGATTTCCTATTTGTTACTATGGATACTTCATCTACTAAATAAACAGATTCTATTGAATAAGCTACCAATAGAAACTACTTACAAGTGTGCTTCGAAGTAATCTTCGGAGTTGTCAGAGTTCCAAGAGAAAGGAACTCGGAGATGGTATTGGGGCATAAATTCATATATAATGTAATGGACGGTCTTGACCAGCCTGAGAGAGGGGGAGAACCACCTTACTGGATTCCTTCTGCCAACACCCCACCGCAAGATCAATTCCCTTCGAATCGAGAGGGTTTCTGCACACAATAAAATAAAATTATTGCTCATTGTTTCCTCAAAGAAGTAACAGAGATACCCTTCAAATTGTCTTCTTTGCTCGCCATATATCACTCATTCCTTAAGAAACACACCCACCTAAATATATCCAGCCAAGTATGTCGAATTAGTTAGTTGTGGTTCCCGTTGTCTATCCCCCATTATCAGTCGCCCTTCGCTCGTTTTAGTAGTGCATTGATTTTCCCCCTTTCACTCGATCTAGTAGTGCATTGCTTTGCTTTAGATGAGATTGGGTATTGAACAAGGGTATTAAAGATTACAGAGAATATCATCACAACATATCAGGTTGGTTCATCTCAGGTTGGTTCATTAAAGGATAGGTTAATAGGCGGTAAAGAGACATGTGTCATACATGCAGGTGGGTCACACATATGGCAATGTGCATGGTGATCATGGCGACAAGTAAAATGGGGCCTGCGACAAGTGGAATGGTAAACTAAATAAATATCATATATTTAGTAAATTCATGTTTTTCTTTGTTAATCGAGTGGTGATAACATCTAGGTAAAATATAATACTAATCCTAATGAATTATTAGGAGACTATCTTACACATGGTGTTCAATGCTGCATGAATAGTGATATCGAGGGCTCTGCCTCTTGCTTTTTATCACATCTATTCCAGGTTCAATTTTAAGTGCATTCCTGTATGGGTTCCACTCAAAATCCGCCAAAAATACTGTTGCTGTCATGGTTTTGCAATTTTTATTTGAGTGTCTTGGATTGCTTTTGATCCTTTGTCATTTAAGCTTATGTCTTTGTGCAACAACGCGAGGAAACACAAAAGAAACATCAAGGAGGCGACGGTGCAAAGGATTTGGCTGTGTCTGAGAAGTGTGGGGACGATGTGTTATCTGGGCAACAACACACTCTGGAGAGCACTACAGGAATGAATTAGACGAGATTGGGCAACAACACACTCTGGCGGATTTTGAGTGGAACCCATACAGGAATGCACTTAAAATTGAACCTGGAATAGATGTGATAAAAAGCAAGAGGCAGAGCCCTCGATATCACTATTCATGCAGCATTGAACACCATGTGTAAGATAGTCTCCTAATAATTCATTAGGATTAGTATTATATTTTACCTAGATGTTATCACCACTCGATTAACAAAGAAAAACATGAATTTACTAAATATATGATATTTATTTAGTTTACCATTCCACTTGTCGCAGGCCCCATTTTACTTGTCGCCATGATCACCATGCACATTTCCATATGTGTGACCCACCTGCATGTATGACACATGTCTCTTTACTGCCTATTAACCTATCCTTTAATGAACCAACCTGAGATGAACCAACCTGATATGTTGTGATGATATTCTCTGTAATCTTTAATACCCTTGTTTAATACCCTCTGTTGCATCTCTTAGAGTGCGCAGCTCCCAGGAAAAATAGTTTATAGTACCGTGCTCCCTTCCAACTACCTGGAGTGCTAATATTGTCCTTCTTACGACTAGTCAGGTGGTCGCACCACCGGTGCGGGGCTCCATCTTGTCCTTCACCATGGTTCACAAAGAATCCCCAGCTTCCATTGTTGTGAATGACATTGTGGACTTTACTATTTGCAACGCGATACCCTGGTCACTATGGTTAACGATATGTAGTCCAAGCCAAGGTAGTAATCTAACTAGTTCACGACGAGGGTCCTCCAACACACTCTAGCGGATTTTGAGTGGAACCCATAACTAGTTCTCTGGTCACTATGGTTAACGATATGTAGTCCAAGCCAAGGTAGTAATCTAACTAGTTCACGACGAGGGTCCTCCAACACACTCTGGCGGATTTTGAGTGAATGACATTGTGGACTTTACTATTTGCAACGCGATACCCTGGTCACTATGGTTAACGATATGTAGTCCAAGCCAAGGTAGTAATCTAACTAGTTCACGACGAGGGTCCTCCAACACACTCTGGCGGATTTTGAGTGGAACCCATAACGACGAGGGTCCTCTAACTAGTTCTCGTTATCTGGGCAACAACACACTCTGGCGGATTTTGAGTGGAACCCATACAGGAATGCACTTAAAATTGAACCTGGAATAGATGTGATAAAAAGAAAGAGGCAGAGCCCTCGATATCACTATTCATGCAGCATTGAACACCATGTGTAAGATAGTCTCCTAATAATTCATTAGGATTAGTATTATATTTTACCTAGATGTTATCACCACTCGATTAACAAAGAAAAACATGAATTTACTAAATATATGATATTTATTTAGTTTACCATTCCACTTGTCGCAGGCCCCATTTTACTTGTCGCCATGATCACCATGCACATTTCCATATGTGTGACCCACCTGCATGTATGACACATGTCTCTTTACCGCCTATTAACCTATCCTTTAATGAACCAACCTGATATGTTGTGATGATATTCTCTGTAATCTTTAATACCCTTGTTTAATACCCTCTGTTGCATCTCTTAGAGTGCGCAGCTCCCAGGAAAAATAGTTTATAGTACCGTGCTCCCTTCCAACTACCTGGAGTGCTAATATTGTCCTTCTTACGACTAGTCAGGTGGTTGCACCACCGGTGCGGGGCTCCATCTTGTCCTTCACCATGGTTCACAAAGAATCCCCAGCTTCCATTGTTGTGAATGACATTGTGGACTTTACTATTTGCAACGCGATACCCTGGTCACTATGGTTAACAATATGTAGTCCAAGCCAAGGTAGTAATCTAACTAGTTCACGACGAGGGTCCTCCAACTTATTAGTATGATCGTACACACCTTGCCTTACCATCCTCGGTTTTTCGACGAGAAATTCTTCCTTTATTTTGTCTTCCTGCTTCTTGACCTGCACGTCCATCATAACGTTTTTCCTCCATAATCGTACCCTTTCTTTTTCAAGTTCGCAGAGTCTAAAGTTTCCCCATCAGATTTCTTCCACAAGTTCGCTGTCTTCTGTTCTGCGTGGTTGTATGGTTCCTTTGTTCTGGGCTTCGTGGGCCGTCATATCTATGGGAGCTGCTATTCACGAACCAGAATTTGCATACTCTAGAGGGATTATAGCATTTTCTTCATACTTTGGTGTCAAAAGTTCTCGTGCAATCATGTTTTTGCACATGGTCCTATAAGCCCATAGAAGCGTTGGTATGCACAGATCCCAGTTAGTGTGTCTTACTTGGTGGACATCGTTTAGTACTTCGCACACCTTATCTTAGGTTTCTCTGTGCATAATCTTTGGCACACTTGGTTGTATCGTACTTCGTCATTTGCACCCTCATCATGCCCACTCTTTCTTGTCATTCCTACTTCCTATCGCAAGGATGGTGTGCCCTTATACAGGTTTTGTACCATAAGACCGTACCCATCTGGAGAGGTGAGCGCGTAGGCTGTATCGTTCATCATATTTGGTTTTTATCCACATCCAGGGTTTCCCAAACCGTAGGTGCATCATCCTTCTGTAGTGGCGCCAATCCTAAAAACTTCTTTGATGCATACCCCACCATCTTGCGGGCGTAGCGCGTAGTACCCATTTCAGCGCATCGAAATGCTACTGTCTGGTACTTCCTTTTCAAACTTGTTCAGGAAATCATCTACCTTGCTCAACCTGTCATACATAGGTAGATCTCTTGCCTCTGTTGCTACACAACGTAATGACATTATCATCATGTTGCAATTGAGCATGGTTACCTTGTGTAACCGATTCTGCCATATTTCTATCTCCTCGTTTGAATCTGAGGTGCAAGAGCTTTCGCGCTCCCACAAAATCCTGCCATCTGTTGTTGGATTCAACCAATCCTGCTCTCACACAATTATCTTGTAAATGCAGTCGAGATCATCATTGCTCTCGTCATCACGCTCTGGCTCTGTGTGGCATGATCCTTTTGCAAGGTCTAAAGGTACCACTACGCCCAGTGACTTTTTCTCAAAAATAATTTTGCGCTTCTTCAGATTTATTATTCCATTCATATTAGTGGCCCAATATATTCCCAGTAGCATGGGATAGGTATTGCTGTCATTAACAATCTCTATCAATTCAAAATCTGCAAGTGCGCTCGCACCTTCGATATCTACTGTTATTCCCTGCAATCTTCTCATTGGTAGGATCTTTTGCTTATTCGCCATTCTCAATTGAATAGGAGACCATTGTAACGCGGGCTTGCCCATGCGCTCCCATGTTTGCTTTGGCAGAATGTTCGCATCCGATCCTAGAGCCAAAATTACTTGATCCATTTCATATTCCCCAATTTGTGCAGTCAATCTCATCTCCCTTCCTGTTCGCGTTGTGTGCTTTGCTAGCTTCCGGACTACACACGGTTCTTCTGTCCCAGTGCACCTAGTGTTAAGTTCTTGCAGTCGCTTCACAACTTTTCTATCGTGCAGCAGCATGTCTCCAAAAAGGTAGTGAGCATTGAAGGATCCATCTCTGGCTCTATTTGATCCTTACTACCTAAAGTGGAGGCCTACGTGAAGCTCTTCTTAGCTTCCATGAATGTCTCCTTCGCATGCTCTAAATCAAATTCAGGTTCCTTTGTAGGAGCCTTGCAAACCCACGCACTTTCTCCAGGTTGCTTAGATTTGTCATCTCTTGTTGTGATACTGCTTCAAAGCACGATGTTTACATTCGGGTCCTCTTCGCGCGGCTCAGATCTCATAATTTGTAGGTTTGAGTCAGGGGAGGATGGAGTATTCCTTTATCGCGCAACCATGCTATTAGTGTAGGGAAATCCTCTGTCTCATGATCAAATTGGGTACAATATAAGCATGATGCTTTCGTCAGATTTGTACAATCACTGGCATAACGCCCTAGCCCTCCGCAATTGTAACAAATCAGCTGTCCACAACCCCTTATAGGTCCCATTCTACCTCAACCTCATCCACGCCCCTAAAATCCAGTGCGTGCCATCCCTGCATTTTGATCGAGGGCTCGCATTTCAGTTTGCACCCTGTAGGTAGGGGTTCGATCCATCATCAGTTCATAACTTCTACAGGTGCGCTCATCATGGCCTACCGACCTGTAGAAATTACAGAATAATTGTTGGAATGTCTGCGTATACTTATGTAATAGATGATAATTATCCGTAACATGTTTTCCTCCAATCTGACAAATTGTTCACCATAATGTAGTTGTCACGCTCAGTCCTTCTTGTATCTTTGGTCTTAATGGCATCAGCCCTCCTCCCACCAAATAGTTTGTGAAGACTGGACAATGGTCCTTGTCATGTCCCTGTCCCTTGCACTTTATGCACCATACCTCCTCGTGTGCCTCGGGGCAAGTTTTCCTATCCTATTCCAAAATATGCATTTCCAGACATAAATTTTTCAATTGTGTGTGGATCTGTTGCACTCCCAGGCTAGGATCTTGTATTGGGATCTCATGCAGCCTCATTGCAATCTCCAAGGCTTCGGCCTGAGTAGATATCTTCTGCCGTGACAACGGGGTCCATAGGTGTGGCGTTGATGACGCTACAAACCATATGCGGTGTTGTCCATTCGTCAAGGTCATGTTGGATTCATGAATCATACCATTTAATCTCCGATCCAACTCCCAGGGGGTCTCACCTGGAAGCATCGCGATTTCCTTAAAGCTGATAATCGACTATATCTTCAATTTTGGCCTACTAAATTCCCTATTCAGTGTGGCCTGGATATTTACGATCCCTGCATTTGGATGGTCAATAGAATGCTTAATGTACCATATTAGTGCATGATATTGCAACGTGCTTACCACCATTGCCTTTTTTATGTTGTCATCCATGACTCCTTGTGCTTCCCATACGACCGTTACCACAAACCAAAATTGTTCTGGATCTTCGTTCCCCACTCCTTTGAACACCGGAAACTTTATTGTGCTCGCCATACTAAAATAAGGTGTTGGGGGAGGTGGTGTGGGCAAAGAGGAGGGTGAAGATGGTGAAACTGGTGGCGGTGGAGGTGGAGGTGGTATGTGCGGAATTCACTATCTTATCAGACTGATCGCACTTCTGGGTGAAACGTTCGCGAGCTCCTCCTCGCTCTCCTGCGGAGGTGAAATCAAGGGACTAGTCTCTAATTCTTCACTACTGCTGATTCTGTATATCCTCCCACTTCGCATTGCCCCAAACATAAATTTATTCGCATAACCCGCTTTCACACAATAAAATTTTAATCCAAGTGCTCAAAGATTTAATGTACTTACCTTGCGGTCCTTTGAGGAAGCGTTGTTCTGGCTTGCTGTAGTTGACTATTGTGTCTACTGCAACTTCGGTGATAAACCCTCCTATAATTCGATCGAGCCAATGGTCCACAATGCATGCGATCTTATCTTCTGATGCTTCTAGTCCATGCACCAACTCTGGAGTCCACACAATCGGTTTGTTGAGCCTACACCTTCCCTTACTATCTGCTAGCTTCATGATTCACTCATACAACTTAGAGGGGAAGGATGAAAAGAAAAATTTATGGATTTACATGTATAAGTAGTGCTCTAACCATTGTTCCTTTGATACTCACAAATTCCTATTTTCCTGTGATGCGAATTGGTGAATCTTTCTGTCCAACCTCTTTTCAATTTCGTTCTTTGTCGGATTCCAGTGACATGACATCAGACATCCCTTATGCAAATCCTGGTCCCAGAAATGGAACCATTTGTTGGTTTGTTGGGGCCTGACCCAGGTTTAGAGGTGATCTATCCAAACAAATCTTGGTACTAGCAGCCCTTTTGGCAATAGTCCACGGAGTGCGGACTGAGGTCTCACCCGAAGTAGTAGGGGAGGGTGCTAGAACCAGGTTTCCGCACCCTGGGATATCTGATGGTTTCAAGTGGTCTGCAGTTCGACCCTGTGTACACGTCACTACACGCACTTATGTGTGCCTCACAGCCTGTGATGCCACCTTCACGTAGCCCTACTCAGGGGCTGAATGTTATTATTACCCAAGATCTTACTAATATTCCACCGTTAGTTAATTAACTTAGCTTATTTGCATGTGTAAGGTATACTTAGCAATATAATTCATTCATGCAAGTGTACATAGTAAATAAATAGTATAATTGCAATTGATATCAAACATGTAATAACTCAAAATAGATACACAGGATTGGTAACAAAACGTTTCTTTATTAATCTCTTCTCCAATTACAGACTCAACTCTACCCCGCGCACTCAGCTATAGGGGTCCATGCGCTCAGCTGTGGACTCTACTAGGCCTCTACGCACTCATCTGCAGAGCCTTTTCCTATTCTACGACCCAAGACACACTTCGCACTTCTTACTCACTCTCTAAGATGTTTCCTCTATTCCATGTTAGATGTCCCTTTACAACTTTAAGCCTCGCTCCATTTATACAATCCCATGGTTCGCTGACCATGGGTAGGCCAAAATTACATTCAAAACTTAGGGCGAACAACCCTATGATTCTAACATACATTTCGTGCCTGCAATTCATGGAGCTTTACAATAATATCAAGTCAAAACTTGGGCTTTGAGCCCAAAAACATGTCGTGGGGGGATTCCATGCCCAACACCATCCTACCCTCCTTGGAGTAATGAAAAACCCTAAAATTTCCCATGGAACCAAGGGTGGATAGGAAAATTTTATGGGAATACATTCCAACCCCAAAATCAGCCATATACTCAATACCAAAGCATGCCTAACATGCCCTACACACAAAATATCCCTCCATATCAGCAAGGATATAACCCAAATTATTATCAGCAACCCTCGTTGCCACCACCTCCTTTGCACCAACTTTTACCCTCAAGCTCTAACTCATCACCTCAGCAGGCACCACAATCATTTAATCCACCTCGTCCTACCTTTCTTCCTGCACAACCCATTGCTAACCCCAACAATAATAAACCTCCTCAACCTGTGCAAAACATGGAATTGCAACCTTTTCCCACCTATGTTATTTCCGCTGTCCCCATGAATGAAATACAAATAAGATTAGGGAAAACAGTCAATAGGGAGAAGTCAGCTGTGATAATTCAAGAAGAGGACCCTCATGAAACATACCAACAAATAGAAAAAAAAAAAATAATGAACAAGAAGGACTAAGTGAACCTCCTTACCCGGAAAGGCTACTTGTCAAGAAAACTGAGGCTCCTATAGAATATGATCTGGAAACTGAATTAAGGAATGTGTGTATAAAAATACCTTTGTTACAAGCTATAAAATACATTCCTATCTATACCAAAATCATCAAGGACCTCTGTATCAAGAAACCAGGGAGAAAGAAGAATACAAATCAGAATGTTAAGGTGGTCAGTCAAATAACAGAAATGATGTTTGATTTTCCATTAAAATATAATGACCCAGGAAACCCTGTGGTAACAATATAAATAAATGGCACTCTTTTACCGAACACTTTGGTAGATTTTGGGGAACCATTAATGCCATGACAGTTGACACCATGACATCTTTACAATTGCAAGGAGTTAGTCCTACTCCCATAGTGCTAGAATTAGCAGACAAATCTATTATTAAGCCAGTGGGAATCCTAGAAGACATAGTGGTGACCATAACTTCCTGGAAGTATCCCATCAATCTTATTGTAATTTTCCCAACCTCTAGAACTAGGAATCCAATAGTTTTGGGGCAACCATGGCTAGCTACCGTTGATGGTGTCATTAGCTGTAGGCATGGGGAAATGATTATTTCCAATGGGGTGCAGAATCAGACATTAACCATTTTTCCACCTGCTCAAATGGCTACTGAAGTACCTTTGTGGTTAGAAAATCCTTATGGAGAAGAGGATTGTATGTTTCCTCTATTAACTTTAGAAAAATCTAGAGGACTTCAAGGTCAAATAGAAGAACATGTTTTACAATAGTTTTTGTCTGATATCACTTGCATTAATTATCTTGTTTCCTTTAGTGGCTATCAACATGTTTTTAGCAATGAGTTTTAGGAGACCTGTCATCCAGCTATATTTGCATCATTCACTATGGAAGCATTAGAATATTGTAGCGAAATGACTTCTGAACCTATTGAAATTAGTGATGGAAAGAAATTGTACATTGGCACCGAATTGAGCACAAAATAGAAAGAGCAAGTATCAAATATGCTACAACAACAATCTGGAGCATTCGCCTGGGACTACTTGGACATGAAAGGTATTCATCCAGACACATGTATACACCATATTTATACAAATGATGAAATGAGACCTGTTAGGTAGCCTTAGAGGCATATGAATCCAACCTTGAAAGAAATTGTTAAAGATGAGTTGCAAAAACTTTTAGATGCAGATTTCATTTATCCCATTTTTATAGTAAATGGGTGTCACCTTTGGTGGTGGTCCCAAAGAAAAATGGTAAATGGTGAATCTATGTTGACTATCAAGAATTGAACAAGGCTACCTTGCGGGATTATTTTCCCCTGCCATTCATCGATCAGGTACTAGACACATTATCGGGAAAAAGATACTTCTCTTTTCTGGATGGGTATAGTGGTTACAACCAAATTTAGATAGCCCTAGAGGACCAAGAGAAGACCTATCCATGGGGTACCTATGCTTATAGAGTACTTCCTTTTGGCTTGTGCAACAACAAAATGACCTTTCAACGAGTTCTTTTGGCCATCTTTTCGGATCTCATACATGATTGTGTAGAAGTATACATGGATGACTTCACAGTATATGGGGATGATTTTCCTCAGGCTCTAGAAAATTTGGAAAAGGTATTGATTCGATGTCAAGAAGCTCATGTAGCCCTTAGTAGTATTAAATGTAAAATGATGCAGACTAAGGGAATTGTTTTGGGATATCACGTATCATTTCAAGGGATCGAAGTTGACCCTGCAAAAATAGAGGTAATCTCACATATTTCAATCCCTACATCACAAAAAGAGGTAAGAAGCTTTCTGGGACACGTAGGGTACTATAGAAGATTCATTGAAAATTTTACGAAAATTGCAGCACCCTTGTTTAAAATTCTTACTAAAGATGTTGATTTTATATGGAATACTAACTGCCAAAATGCTTTTCAGGAACTGAAGAACAAACTAACTACAACTCCAATTTTAAGAGGGCCAAATTGGTCCCTTCCATTTCACATTTGCATGGATGCATAAAACACTTCCCTTAGAGAAGTATTGGGACAAAGGGAGGATAAATTTCCTTATGCTATTTATTTCATTAGCAAAAATCTTTCTCCCACTGAATTAAATTATACAATTAACGAAAAAGAATTATTAGTAGTTGTGCATTCCATTAGCAAATTTAAACACTATATCACCGGTTATGAAACCTTTGTTCATATGGATCATTTTTCCATTAGATTTCTTATGAATAAAAATATTACTAATGGAAGAATCACTAGATGGTTACCTTTATTAAAAGAATTTAACATTACCATGATTGACAGGCCGAGATGATATAATTTGGTTGCTGACTTTTTATCACAAATAACCATTTCATGGGATAGGGCTTCAGCCCCAATTCCAGATTATTTCCCCAATGAAGACTTGTTTGCGATATAAAATTTCACTCCCTAATTCACCAACATAGCTAACTATTTGGTATTAGGAAAGCTACCACATAATATTTCCACAAAGGAAAAACACAATATCATACAACAGAGTGCAATTTTTTCTTGGATAGAAGGAGATTTGTTCCACACAGGGCTCGATTTGATTATAAGGCAATGTGTGCAGGAAGATGAGATGTTCGATGTTATGAAAGCTTGCCATAGTAAGCCCTGTGGGGGGCACTTTGAAAATAAATGAACAACTTATAAAGTCCTCCATGCAGGATAATATTGGCCCACTCTTTTCAAAGATGCTAAAATATTTGTATCCAGTTGTGATGCCTGTCAGAGAATGGGGAGACTAGTTTCTTCAGATGAGATGCCTCTCAAGACACATATAACAATAAAGCCATTTGAGAAGTGGGCATTGGATTTTGTGGGTCCCATCTCTCCCATGTCCAGTAAAAGGAGATACATATTTGTTTGTATCGACTATATAATAAAATGGGTAGAGGCGAAGGATTTGTATTCAACTTTCGTGAAAGGAGTGGTGGATTTCCTCTTCAAAGGCATCTTCACTAGATTTGGGGTGCTTAGAGAGATCATTACTGACCAAGGCACACAATTCACAGCCAAGTTGGTGAAGTCCATTATAGTGCAATATGAGACTAAGCATTGAAATTCCACCCCATACCACGCCCAAGAAAACGGACAGGTGGAATCTACAAACAAAGTCTTAGAATCTACTCTTACTAAGACCATTCAACTCCACCATGGATATTGGGTTGATAGATTACCTGAATCATTGTGGGCTTATCATATCACTTGGAGGAATTTGATAGGGCACACTCCTTATGAATATTTAGTATACGAAAAACAAGTGTTTCTTCCTATCGAGTTTCAGGTAAAAACATTTTGAACTGCCAAACAATTATGAATGGACTTAAATGAGGCTCAAGAGAAAAGATTGATGCGGTTGAATGAGTTGGATGATATTAGAAAAGATGCGTTCTAGCAAACTATCCTATTACAGGATCAGAGAGATCGGTGGCATGATAAATTTATCAAGAAAAATGTCTTTCACCCTGGGGACTAGGCGCTACTATATGACAATAAAATCAAACACTTCAAAAGGAAATTTTCCACTCGATGGTTGGGACCCTATGAAGTGGAAGAGGTATTCGATAATGGCTCTTTCTGAATCAAAACTATTGATGTTGAACAAACCTCATTTGTGGTAAATGGCCATCGACTAAAGTTATATCATCGACCATTTTCCCACCAAGAATTTCTATAGTGAGTGATGAAAGATCTGAAGATGGAATTAGTTCAAAGAAAGGGCCCGACTTCTGCTAGTCCTTTGAGTTGATTTTATTTATTTCTATTATTATATATATGTATATAGTATAAATAAACAATGAGTTGAAATATTTTTCTTATTTATTGGTGTCCTCCTCCTAGCTCATGTATAATAACAAAGAAATTTGTCTTGGGTAAGTTTATTCCTTTAACCAGACTTGACAGATTAATTATGGAAAATGATCTTTTGGAGTCATCTTTGAACTTTTTAGACTGTAAAAAACTAAAATTTCCATGTAGAAACTGATCCAGGCTCATAAAAATTAATGGAACAGTAGTAGTTTAGGGATCCACTAAGTACAAAATTATCCTTTTCGGGCTCAATGGAATATTTATGGAAAATAAGCCCTGTAGAGTCTTCTTTGGGTTATTCAGACTCTCTAAAAATGAATGCCTCGAGCACATGGCTACTTCAGGCTCGTTAAACTAAAGATGTGGCGGTAGTTAGGGATCTATTGAGCATAGAATTATTCTTTTCCAGACTCAACATAATAAGTACGGAAAATAACAACCATGGAGTCTTCTTTGGGACATTTAAGAATCCCCAAACATGAAATTCCCTAGGCAAAAATCATCTCAGGCCTAGTCAAAATCCATGGGATGGTGTATTTGAATCTGTTTGGTGGTCCAAAGGAAAATCATAGCAAGCACTGTGATGATATTTTAAGATTTGCATGATCTTTTGAAGACAATGTTTCTAGTTAGCTGTGTGAAAATGTACCAGAAAGAGGCATTGTTTTCCAATATAGTTCAGGATGATTCTGTACTTAACATCCTATATTTAACTTTATGTACTTAATTGGGTGCTGTTATAAATTATGAAGTTTTAGAATGTGAAATTTTATGGGACAATGGTTGCATGCAGATTTCAGTGGTTAACATGAGTTGCAGGGGTATAATATTTCATAACTATTGCTATCCCTTGATCCAAATTGAATTCTCCATGACTCTTATAGCTTCGAGATCCAATATTATTATGATTTGGAACTAAAGGTCTGTGATTTTTGTTCATCTAGACTAAATTAAAAACATTTGATTATAAGCTATGTAATATTTTACCTCTATTACTTACCATTATCGTATCACTCCTTCCAATAATGATCAATTCCTATTTACCTTCCCCCAATCCTTTCATAATCATGATGACACAACCCCTATCAATTCAAATCATAATCAAAGATTTGGCCATCATGATGCCCAATGCCCGCTACTTCACCATCTCCCCTCCAACTATCCATACAATGTACAACCCTGTTGAGTATCAAATTATCTTTGTAGGTTTTCGGCTTGGCCATGGAAACAGGGTTCTTTATAAAAAGAAATTCTCAAAGCCTGGGTAGCAGTATGGTAATTCTCTGGTTCAGGACATTGAGAAATCAGCTATGAAAGTTCATTTTACAGGAAAAGGGATCCTTGAGACCTAGTTTTGCTCAGACGTGGGGGCTGACAAGCATGAGCCTACTTTCAACCAGTTTTCAAGAAGCCTCGAATATGTGTAGTGTAGAGAATTGTTGGAAGGAAGAGGATGGATATGTTGGGTTGTGTTATTCTTTCCACTACTAGCCCACATAGTGATAGTGGCAGTATCTACTATAGAGGCAGAATACATGGCAGCCACTCATGCAAGAAAGGAAGCAGTTTGGTTGTATAGATTGTGTTCAAGTATGGGGTTAGTACAAGGAACTATAAGGATAGACTGCGATAGCCAAAGTGCAATTTTCTTGGCAAAGAACCCTGCTTACCATTCAATGACAAAGAACATTGATGTTCAGTATCACTTTGTGAGGGATATGATAGAAGACAAAAAGGTATTGCTGGTAAAGGTGGACACTTTGAAGAATACTATAGATGCATTGACAAAATCTATGAGCTCTGAGATGTTCTCTTGGTGTAGAGAAACAATGGGCGTTGCAGGGTTGGATAAATGACTAAGCTCTCTTGTGGCCCCCTGTGGAAAGAAACAAAAAGTGGGATAATGTTAGGTTGTGTTACTCTTTCCACGACTAGCCAACATAGTGAACTGGGGGGGGTTAGGGGGGAGGGCCGGTAGCCCCCCTCTACAGGGTCCGAGGTAGCGCCTCAGATTTTTTTTTTTGGACCCTATATTAGGTTGGGCGGACCTACCTATGGTTTTGTGCATGATTTTCGCACATGGTTTTGGATGTGATGGTTTTCAGTCCATGGTTTTGGATGCGATGGTTTTTGGTCCATGGTATTGGATGCTTCAGCATGTATAAATATGTATTGTAACATTGAAAGGAAAATAATGAAAAATCAAGCTAGTTGTGCTTGTTTTGGGATCCAGGGGAAAATCTTTCTGTATATGTGTTTTATGTGTTATGCTCTCGCATTTTTTATTTTTTGTGTTTTAGAATTCGTATGAAGGTAATCTTTGTACAGGGTTAAAACCTACAAGATAAAATTTCTTAGGAAGTTCCAAGGATTCAACGACAGGGTGGCCCTAGTTTTTGCACAAAGCTTTGATGGAGAAAATGTGAAGGTGGAAAATTTGAAGTTTAATATTTCAAAGGAATCCATTAGTAAGGCTATAGGGTTACCTTCCACGGGTGATACATTCTTCAAGGGTGGACATGGATGTATCAAACTGTAATAGGTTCCTTAAGCCCACGTACCAAACTCCTAGCTGGCCCAAGGGAGTATTGTGAAAATTTTTGGAGGAGAGTTGGCATTTGTTAGTCACAGTGCTGCAAAGGTTCATTACATGTTAGGGAAGGTATGATGTTGTTTTCATCTATCATATTTGATTACGACTTCACTTCTCTGAGAGTTAAGGAATGAATTTTCCTTATTACTTACAACAAATTTTGCATAAGATGGCCCAAGGAGTATAGTCTTCCAGTAAGAACCTGAAACCACCCTCTATCAACATAGTTTGATGAAAATAATTATAGTATCAGAATTGAGAAAAAGGCAGAAGTCTTGGGAGGACTTCCTCATTGAAAATTTTCCAAGGGAAGAGACACAGAATAAGGTTGACAACAGCTCATTAGCCCTATGTCGAAGTATTCAGGCTTGAAGGGTGAGACTTCCCAGAACCCCAAACCTAACCCTAGCCCAACAATGGAGTCTACTCTTCCTGCAGAGGAAAACCCCACAGAGAAACTTCACGATGAAATGTTGAGTTCTAGTGTACTGGATAAAAAAGTAACCCCAATGTTGGGAAATAGGAAGAAACAGAAAGGGAGAAAGGGCCAAAGACACCAAGTTGAGCATATTGAAGTATATATGTAGGATAATGATGAGGAGATACATCTTCCTGAAACTGAAGAACCTGTTCCCACGATCACCGAACTGCATGTAGAAAAGATCGACACTACCCTCAGATGGAAAAGGAAGCTCTTCTAGACTGATTCAAAGCCAGTAACCACTCCCTCCCAGCATGTCAAATAAATTTTGATTGCTCTTCGACGTTGTCTAAGGGCTATGAGTAAGTAGGAGTTTCCTATCTTAGGTAATTAGAACCCAAACCCTGCCGATGTTTTGTTCTCTCCTAACTCGGACATTGACAATCAAGATCCACAAAGTGAAGAAATGAATATCCCTATGTTCGAAGAAAACATTATGTATGACATTGATCAGGATTTTCTAACCAATTCTCCACCTCAATAACCACTCAGTAGTAGTATGAGTAATAGGAAACAATCCACTAACAATGATAACAATATCACTTTCGAAGTTCGAGGAGGAAGTACTTCCCAACAGTTTGTAACACTAGCCAAAACCTCTCGAGTTGCTAAGGAAGAAGACCTGTAGGCCCTTGTGAGTAAACTGTAGATGAAGAATTCAAAGTTGTGGGAATGTGAACAAAAGTATAAAGTTTTATTCCATTATGTTAAGGGGATCAATCAAAAATATCGGGGCACTAATATTTCTCTTACATACCAGAATGGTGAATTGAAGTTAAAGAACAAGAAGCTACTTTGTTGGAAGCTGACCCAACTCAAACCTGCTAAGAAACTGGATGCTTAGAAATTGGCCTTATGTTTTCATAAGTCTTTAGCTTCAGCTCATCATGGTTTGGAGGTTTTAGTCAAGGCAACAAGGATTTGAGTACTGGCCTCTCCAATTTTGTCTTTTTGTTGAACAGTAGCAGATGCATGAGGAAATGCATTTGTACAGGCATGGGGGGATGTTGGAGCTCATTTTTTTCACCATATTTACCCCTGTCTTCACCCTTTTTACCTACATTTACACTCCTTTTACCCTTTTATTGTACCTTTTATTAAAAAAACCTTATTATTATAAAACGGAAGATAAGGATATTTTACTTAGCATCATTTCAATGTTTTTGATTAAGTTTGGATAGATTTATGGGATCATACTTATTAGACTACTTCTAACTATCTACCTCTTGGACTTGTAGCTATAAAATCTGTTGATAGGTAGCTAGACTATTTAATACCTCGACGAAAGTGCAAGGAGATGGAAACTTCACCATTCACGTGTTGGTCACCATTCTGTACTTAAAATCCCATTCTCAATTATGTACTTAATCTGGCAGTCAGTGTTCAACAAATTTCATTAGTATGACATTAAATGGTTCATGAGATATCTTTGGATCTTCGTGCCCAAGGATGGAAAACAATTTTCACGAATAGACATAGCCAGTTAAAGGTCTACCTTAGAAAGGATATCACACGACCTATGTTTAAGTTGATTTTTGATTTTGTTTTGTATTCAGCTAGCAACGAAGAACTGTTAAATTTTGTAAGACCATACTCTATTCAAGAATTTGGAGATGATATATGTGTTGACATTTTGAACTTAACCTAATTGAGCTCCAACGTTAATTTTATGTGAGTATAATGACTATGTTTTAAATTTCATTTCCATTGAGTTAATATAACTTTCTCTAGGAGTGGAAAGGACCTACCACCTCTCGAAACAAGTCTAATAGTTAGTTTATATTTTAGAACTGGTTTGTTTAATTGATTCATATTAGCAATATTGCGTGAGGAATTATCATTGAGGTTTTGAACCAATAGATCCATTCTATACTTAAATCTATATGATGGCTTTGTGGATCAAAATTGATAGAATTAAATCTTCTTCCTCATTTACCATAAACTAACCAAGGTTGTGCTGGATAATGGTTTGACATGTCTCTATTTCTTTTATGAAATTTTGTCATGCAGGAGCATTTATGAAATATTTTCAGTTTAGTAGTTGAATCTCGGGAAGCATTTAAAGACTATACTCCTGAAATCTGATGGTGTCGTGTGTATATATAAATGCTCAAGTTTCACATTTATTGGTTTAGATATAATAAGTTGAGGGAGGGTTGAGCCAACTTTGAATTTTGGAGTGTTTTTACTGTAAACATTTTTTGAGTGTGATTATGATAATGAATTTGACTTGTCTGAGTTTTATTTAATGATGATAGTTCTAGATTTGATTTCTTGAGTTGATTTAGATAGTGTTTGTTGAGGTTATTGCATTAAATTTAGTTAATGAGGAAATGCATGGGATCATGTTTCTTGTTAGGTAGTTGGTTGGTGAGACTGGGGATTTCGATCTAGTGTTGGATCAGAGTCAGTTTCTCTGTTTTGATTAGCATTAGAGTGGTTAGTTAAATTCCGCTTTCACTTGACTTAGTCTTAATTATGCGAATAGTTTATGAGTATTTTCATAGTTGGTGTATCAGTGTGATTTCATTGGAAGTTAATATGTCAGAATAATGGTTTGCTTGGCTGAGTTGAAACTGTAGCAATTTTTTTCATCTTCTTTGATAAATGATGTCTTAGATGTTTAGTGATCAGTTCGAAGTAAAATTTAATGAGTGAATGCCTTAGAATTTAGGAATTGAATTCTTCAAATTTAAAAAATATACAATGTGATTCATTGCATGTAGAATTTTGTTGTTTACAGAATGGAATGGTGTGCATAAGTATGATTGCATTAAGTTGTTTCTAATGGATTTATGAAGTAGATAGGTTGTTATTTCACATGCTTGGATAGAATAGAATTAGGACAAATAGGCTTCTTCACTTCGACATCTTTACATTATAAGAGGAAAAGGTAACAAATTTGTACTTAATTCTAAATCTGAATCAACATGTAGTGCGACTCAAAGACTACAACATCCTTGGTTAATAATTTAATATTAGGGGATTTAGAATGACGAATAAAACTCCTAACAGAGCAATGATGGAAACAATTGTTGCATTGTTTGAAGGGTCTCTAAGTGTATATTAGCACCATATGGTATTGAATAAAGCTAAGAAAATTTTGACCCCAAAATGCTATTTGATGCCTCAAAATGGATATGAAAGGTTTTTTAACCCTAATTTTCCACCTTAAAAGTTGATTACTATAACTTTTCCCACTATAAAAGCATTAAGATTGATAACATATAATAGCATGATCCAACATAAATCATATTTCCCCATTGAGGGATAATTTTGGTCCCAAAAAGATTTACTGAATGAGGTGAGGAATGTTTTACTCTACCTTTTCCCTAGAGTAACTACTTTATTTTCCTAGAAGTTGTCCTATCAACCCAATTTGCCAAAGGTCACACTACCCAATCTTGTATTTTTGGACCTCTTTTGCTAACTATGTCCTTTACGATCTCTGCTTGAGCATCTAGTGAAGTCCTATGTGGGAGGTTGGACTTATTTATGTCACCGATATAACATGGAGGGCTCATAGGGTTTGATATTCTCCAAATTCACTATTGATTAAATACACATGCATGGGAGTATATTGAGTTTATAATCATTATCCCTCACCTTTTCCAATATCTCAAAAGTACCATATTGTACAACCTTGATCTTCTTACCAGGACCCTATAGTTTTTCCTTGTTCAACTATAACCAAATTACGTCTCTCATTCTAAATGACTTCTCTATTTTACGCTAATCATGTATAACCTTACATTTTTCCCATGACTTCTTTGACATATCTAGTACAACTAGACGGATCTACCTAATCTTCGAAACAATTGTTTTTGCTCATAATGCATCTCCTATGAGGTCCTCCCTCACTCCTCCCTATCCATATACAACATCCAAGGGTGAAGGTTGAAAAATATCCAAAGCAAGTTTAAAAAGGTTAATTACCAGTAAAAGTGTGAACTATTATGTTATAAAAATGTTTTATATAGATCAAATCTTCATGCGAAGTCTTCGAATGTTTTTAATTATAACCCCTTAAAAACTGGATCAAATTCTTGTTGACTACTTTTGTATACCCATTTGTCTGTGGATGGAATTTTGTAGATATCTTCAACTTAGTGTCCATTTTCTCCCACAATTTAGTATAAAATGCATTGAGAAATATATGATCCCTATTTAATATGATACTTCTTGGTATCTAAAAGTGCACCTATACTTGTTCAAAGAACATATTTTCTTCTTCTTGTCCTTTGTTGGTCTTTTTTGAAACATGAGAATGCACATCTTACTGAACATATTATCTTCCATAAATAAATTTGTATGTCCTTTCCTAGTTGTTGGTAAACATCCCATAAAATCTAGATAAATGATTTCCTAAGGTCGAGTGGGTACTAGTAAGGGATGCTATAAGCATTTCTTCCTATTACTTGAATTTCTAGTAAAACAAAGTATACATTCTCTAAACTTCCATGAGACATATTCTTACATTCTAGGCCATTACACATATCTATGTTAGTTGGAAATTACCTTCCCAAAACCAAAATTCCTTGCAACTTTGGAGATGTGAGCCTCTCTAATAAGATGCAATCTTCCACCTTTAGAGACATAGAGATTGTCTAGGTTTTAGAGTAACCCAATTTGGAGATGATAGTTAGCCTTGTTGTCATTGTCTTTTTCATCAATTTGTCCATGTTGTTGTTGAAGTACCACCTTCAAATCCTAATCATACACATCTTTGTATGCATCATGGGTAAATGGATTCATGTGCCAAGAGGTCCCAAAGATATAATATTGAATGTTTGTGGCCTTTAAAATATTCCTACCAACCTATTTACATTACCCTTCTCATACTTTATGACTAAATGAAACTGCTATAAAACCCCCATCCAATTGTAATGTTTACTTTGTTGTAGCTTACTTTGGCAACACAAATATTGTAAAAAATGGTGATTTGTTTGGATGATGGTCTCCTTTCCCATCAAATAGTGCTTCCACTTCTTGATAGCTTGAACCAGACATAGATATCTTTGTTGTAGGTAGAGTAGTTGAGAATTGTGCCATGAAATATTCCAAAATGATATCAAATAAGCCTCCCTATTTACATCAAGAATATTCCCATGACATAACCATTTGAATCTATATCCAGTTTGAAGGGATTATGTAATTTTGGCAATGTGAGAATTTGTGCTTGACTAAATTTTCTTTTCATCTCATTGAAATTATTCTGTTGATTCTTCTCCTAGTGTAAACTTTTGTCACTCATTGTTGTGATGTGGATTGATGTAGTTGTTATTAAAAATGAAGCTATGAAATTTCACAACTAGGTTTTTGCCCCAACAAAGCTCCTAACTTTAGTGACATTTGTAGGAACTATCCATATGATGATGGATTCCATATTTTTGTGATTTATATAACTTGAGATCCCCTCCTCTATTCACGTAACCAAATAACTGAAATACTACAGAGAAAACTCAATTTTCTCAAGGTTAACCAAAAATTGATGTTTCTTCAAAGTATCTAATAATTGCATGATATTTGAGGTGTGCTCCTCCTAGGTAGAATTATAAACTATTAGTATATCATCCAAATTGGTATAACAAATGAATCTAGATATGTGCATAATACATCATTCTTTAGTCTCGTAAACATAACTATTTCATTTTATAAACCAAATGGAATGACCAATCATTCATACAAACATTACATTATCTTGAAGGTAGTCTTATAGGTGACTTATTATTTGACTCAAAGCTATTGATATCCTTATTTCAGGTCCAACTTATTGAAGTACTTGGCATGCTGCAACAAGTCCAACATATCAATGATTATGGGAAGAGGTTATTGATTCTTGAGTGTAACCTTATTCAAAGCCATGTAGTCTATATACTCTCCAACTCCCATCCTCCTTTGTTAGGTCCCTATAATACTAGTGATTCCCCCATTGCTATTGTCATTGTAGCCCTTATCTTCATTGTTGTGCCCCTATTATCCCCATATTTTTATTATTGTGCCGCATAGAAGCCCACTATTGTTATTGTTGTGCCCTTATATTGTTATTGTTATGTTAGCATTGATTATATTCTGACCCCTTAGACTCCTATATATATAAAGGAGGTTTTTGAATTTGTATCATCCAAGAATTGTTCATTTGTGTAATTTAAAGGAGGTTACCCCCTCAAAGAGGTTGATTTTGAAGACATTTCTCTATATTTTCTTCTATTTTGGGAGCTGGTTGCATAACAATTGGTATTAGAGCTTTGGATTCTAGGGTTTTGCTGTTTCAAATAGGTCATCGTGGAATTTTTGCTATAACTTTGTTTCTATGATGTTTAAGAAGCTAACTTTAAAACCCATTTGAACTGAAATCGGGATGAACCATGTGTACAAATTTCAGATCTTTTCTCACTATAGTTTCGAAGATATGATTCAAGGAAGTTAGGGTTTTTACATGCTTCAAAATTATATCTCAAATAGGTGACCTCGGGAAAATCATCATAACTTTCTCTCTGAGACTCAGATTTAAATTTGGTAAAATGTTGCAGAAAGAGGACAACATGCAGTCTTCTATGTATAGGTTTCAGGTTCAAAGGTCGAAACAATGAAATGTGGCACTTCATACAAGTTCGCTCTATTGAACCAGTCTATAATCCGGTCATCATCAGAGATTTTACATAACTATTCCTTGGAGAACCCAATATTGATCATAATTGAGGAGTTAGAAAGAGGGTGTAGAGGGCTACTGTAGAATAAAACTTCAGACCTTGGAGATCGAAAATTACAGAGATACAACAAATTCAATATCGAGCTCCTACAAAGTGGAAAAATGTGTGTAGTTGTTTTTAAATTTTGCATAAGTTTGATTTGAAAATTTAATTTGAAGGAATTTGTTATGAAACCAGCTCAAGAAAAGATAGAAAAGATAGATCAACGCCTTAGAATTCAGCCTCTTTGAGGGGGCAACCTCCTTTACATTACATAAATGAACAATTCTTGGATGATACAAATGACAAAACCTCCTTTCTATATATAGGAGTCTAAGGAGTCACAATATAATCTAGCCGACCTAACAATAATAATATAAAGCCACAAAAATAACAATAGAGGGATTCTATGGGCACATTAATAACAATATGGGGGCAATGGGGGCACAACAATATAAATAAGGGGTATAACTACAATAGTAATTGAGTAATCACTAGTATTATAGGGACCCAACATGCCCCTCTCCTTCAAAAAAGTGTTGTCCTCAACGCTTGAGTAGTTCTGGATACTTCTGCATAAAATTCTCATCCTCCCATGTGGAATCTTCAGCGGATAAGTTCTTCCACTTGATAAGGTACTCTGAAATGGATCGATTTCGTAGCTGTTGAGTTCTTGTTTCAATAACTGCTTCCGGTTCCAATATAATTTTTCCTTCCTCGTCAAGTTCTGGAAATATTGTTTGAACTGGGAGCTTGTCGCCTATAACCTTCTTTAAGAATGAAACATGGAAAACTGGGTGCAATCGAGAAGCTGCAGGAAGCTCCAATTTGTATGCCATAGTACCAATCTTTTGCAACACCTTGTATGGACCATAATACTTTGGTGATAATTTATTATCCTTTTTAGCTTGCTTGAGGGACATTTGCTTATATGGTTGTAGCCGTAGGAATACCCAATCACCTACATCAAAACTTCTTTCACTGCGATGTTGATCTGCCTGTTGTTTCATTCTATTCTGTGCCAACACGAGGTTATCCTTTAAGAGTTGGAGGACTTGTTGTTGATGTTTGATGTGATGTTCCACTGCCTGAACCTTAGAATTTTCTCTTAAATATGATGTGATGGATGGTGGTTGATACCCATAAAGTGCCATAAATGGGGTCATTTTTGTTGCTGTATGAAAGGAAGTGTTATACCACCATTCAGCCAGAGGCAACCATTTGACCCATTGTGTCTGTTTATCAGATACAAAGCAATGAAGATATCCTTCCAAACATTTGTTTACTATCTCAGTTTGCCCATCAGATTGAGGATGATAAGATGAGCTATGAGCTAACTGAGTACCAAGACAAGAAAATAATTCTGTCCAAAAATTTCCAGTGAAAATGGGATCTCTGTCACTTACAATAATCTTTGGGTTTCCATGTAGCTTTTGAATTGTTTCCATAAATGCAGTAGAAACTGTACTGGCTTTAAATGGATGTGATAATGCACAAAAGTGTGCATACTTGGTAAGTCTGTCAACTACCACCATGATGACACTCTTTCCCTCAGACTTGGGTAAACCTGTGATAAAATCCATTGAAACCTCCTCCCAACGTTGGCTTGGAATGGATAAAGGTTGTAATAGACCCGGTGTCTTAATTGTTTCAACTTTATTTTGTTGGCAAACCAAACATTCTGCCACAAACTTTTGAATATCTGATTTAAGGCCATCCCAAAAAAATTCCTTCTTAACCCTGTGGTAAGTTTTTAAAAATCCTGAGTGCCCTCCTAAGGGAGAAGTGTGCAATTCCATAAGAATCTTTTGTTTTAGCTAGGAATTCTTACAGAGGTATAAGCGATCTTTGTACCATAACGAATCATTTTTCCAGCTAAATGTATCAGAGGTACTGGAATCTTGTTGTAGCTTTCGAATAAGTGCCCACACTTCTTGTTCATTCTTCCATTCCTCCCTTGCTTCATTTATCCAATCTGGTTGGATGATAGAAATAGCGCACAACAATGCTTCCACATCCTCATCCTTCCTTGAGAGTGCATCTGCCACCACATTTTTCTTCCCTTTTTTGTAGATGATTTCAAAGTCATAACCCAACATCTTTGTGACCCACTTTTGTTGCTCTTCAGAGGATAATCTTTGTTCTAGAAAATATTTAAGGCTATCGTGATCCGTTTTTACCTTGAAGTGTCTTCCCATTAGGTAGGGTCGCCATTTTTTAAGTGCATGGAGTATTGCCAACATTTCCTTCTCATAAATAGCTTTTCTTAGAAACTTTCCCTTGATTGGACGACTTTCAAAAGCAATGGGTCTTTCATCTTACATTAGAACAACACCAATTCCATTTCCAGAAGCATCACATTCCACAATGAAGTCAGGTGTAGCTAAGGCCGGTGCTTGGCACATTTCCTCTTTAATATGTTCAAAGGCCTTTGTTGCTTCCGGAGTCCATGAAAATGCATCTTTCTTCAATAATGTTGTTAGAGGTGCTGCTATTCTCCCATAATTCTTAACAAACTTGCGATAATACCCTGTCAACCCAAGAAATCCTCGCAAATGCTTTATGGATGTGGGGATTTTCCATTCCTTAATGGCTTTAATTTTGCTAGGGTCTACCTTAACTCCTTCATGAGATACAATATGACCCAAATATTCCACCTCCTGGACTCCAAAGAAACATTTGGATCTTTTTGCATATAATTGTTTCTCCTCCAATAGTTGTAGCACCCTGTCAACATGTTCAACATGATCCTTCCAAGACTTGTTGTAGATTAGTATATCATCAAAAAATACTAACACAAATTTTCTAAGGAATGGTTTGAAAATTGAATTCATCAAACCTTGAAATGTTGAAGGTGCATTGGTAAGGCCAAAAGGCATGACCAAAAATTCATAATGACCCTCATGAGTTCTAAATGCCGTTTTCGGAATGTCTTCAATCTTCATTCTGATTTGATGATATCCTGAACGAAGATCCAACTTGGTGAAGTAAATTGATCCATGCAATTCATCCAGTAATTCATCAATGACAGGAATGGGGAACTTATCTTTAATAGTGAGCTTGTTGAGCTCCCTATAATCCTGACACATGCGCCATGATCCATCCTTCTTGTGCACCAATACTACTGGAGCAGAGAAAGAACTTTGACTCAGTTGAATTATACCAGCCTCTAGCATTTCTGCAACCATACGTTCAATTTCACTTTTTTGGACATAGGGATATCTGTACGGCCTGATGTTTGGAGGAACACTTCCTGGAATCAGATGAATAGCATGATCATGATCACGCATAGGTGGGAGACCTTTGGGAGTCTCAAATACCTTGGAATGATTGTCCAAGACTTTTTGGAGATCTGGAGAAATAGATGATTCTAATGTGGAAACATCTAGCGAACATAATTGTGCAATTACACCTCTTTGCTCCTTTTTTAGAAGCTTTGTCATACCATTAGAGCTGATTATCTTTCCTGGTTTCCCTGCAATACCCCTTAATTCAACTTCCTTTCCTTCCATAGAAAATTTGATGAAAAGTTCTTGAAAATTAAAAGCTATTGTACCCAAGGATTGTAGCCATTGGATCCTAGTACAACATCAGCACCTCCCATTGGAATGGAAAGCATTGGGCTAGTCAATACATATTCTCCCATGGATAGCTTGATATTATGGCACTTTCCAGAGCAATTTATTGTTCCTCCATTTGCAATCATCACTTGACACTCTGGTGCTGGATATAGGAAGCAATTCAATTCTTTTGCTACCCTACAATGAATAAAATTGTGGGTGCTTCCTGAATCAATCAACACTATTACCTTTTTCTTCTTGATTTGTCCTTCTATCTTGATGGTTTGAGGAGTGGTAATTCCTGCCAATGCATTACAAGATATGGTCGGATTTATTTTTTCTTCATCTAGGCTTTGTTCCTGGAGCATATCCTCTTCTTTTGACCTTTCTTGCTCCTTTTCTTCTTCCTCTTCACAATCTATGTAGAATAATTTCTTCTCAGCACACTTATGACCTTTAGTGTATTTGCTATCACAACTGTAACAAAGCCCTTTTGCTCTTTTTTCTTCCAATTGTTGTGGTGTCAACCTTATAGGTTGTGGAAGACTAGGGGCAACAACACTTCCGTCTTTATAGTTGTGAGTGGTATGCTTCCTGGTTGCCATAATTTTGCTTTCCATTTTTCTTGCTAACCTGAATGCCTTCTCTAATGAATCAGGTTCCCAAAGGCGAACATCATGTTGGATATTATCCTTTAAAGACCCTATGAACACATCAATCCTATGCTGCTCTGGAATATCTTTTACCCTTATGTTCAATTTTTGGAACTCCTCAATGTGCTCCATTATTGAACCCTTTTGTTTGAGACTTATCAATTGGCTAAAAAAAGTGTTGCTTTTTGTATCCTCATAATGTGCTATCAATTCTTTCGTAAAAATTGCCCAAGTGATAAATTGTTTACGAGAGCAAAGCCATTGATACCATACAAACTGATTTGGTTCCAAATATAAAGTTGCCATACGTACCTTTTGTGTGTTTTGCACATTATTGAGATCGAAGAACTGCTCCATCTGTAATATCCATGTGGCGGGATCCTTGCCATCAAACTTCCTCATATCGATTTTTGGAATATGGTGGGTCTTCGATCCAACATTAGAGTCTATGGAATCATGATTAACATTTCTTTTGTTCACATCATGAGTTTCCTTTACAACCTTTTCACCATTAGTAAGTATTTCTTGTAGAAAATTTGTCAAATCTGTCTTCAAATCTGCCATGTCTGCCTTCAAATTTGTCCTCAAGTCTGTCTTTAGATCATCCATCTTAGCTTCCATGCCCTTTATCTTAGATTCCACGCCATTTATCTTAGCATCTGTTAGCTTTTGTGAGCGTGACATTTGTTGCACTTGTTCTTGTAATTTTGATATATCATGTAGCATTTCTTCCTCTTCTTCATGAGTCATGCTAGAGCTTTCAGGTTCCTTACTAGGTGTTTGCATTTTATTTCCTCAGGGCATCAGTTACTGATAATAATGCTTTACTATGCCCTTTGAATTCCTTCAAACCGAGCTTATGCAAAAAAAAAAAAAAAACTACACACCTTTTTTTACTTTGTAGAAGCCTGATATTGAATCTGATGTATCTCTGTAATTTCGAATCATCCAGTTCTGACATTATGACTTATAGTAGCCTTCTATGTCCTCTTTCCAATGCCACTGGTCTGATCCAAATTGGATTCTCCAAGAAAGCGTTATCCACAATCTCTCGTAGTGACCTGATTATAGACTAGTTCAGTAGAGTGAACTTGTATGAAGGGCCACGTGTCACTGTTTCAACCTTTGACTCTAAAAAATATATAAAATAAAACTACAGTCTGTCCTCTTTCTTTACCTTTTTATGAAATTTCAATCCGATGCTCAGAAAGAAAGTTATGACGATTTTCCCCAGCTCACCTGTTTTGAGTGTAATTTAGGAGTCTGCAAAAAGACCAACTTGCTCAGATCATATCTCCGAAAATATCGTGCGAAAAGCTCTGAAATTCGGACCCAAGGTTCAGCGGGATTTCTTCTCAAATGGGTTTTTTTTGCGACTTCTGAAACGTCACAAAAAAATAGTTATATCAAAAATTCCACGATGACCTGTTTGGAGCAGCGAAACCCTAGAATTCAAAGCTCTGATACCAAATGTTATGAAACCAGCTCAAGAAAAGATAGAAAAGATAGATCAACGCCTTAGAATTCAGCCTCTTCGAGGGGGAAACCTCCTTTACATTACATAAATGAACAATTCTTGGATGATACAAATGACAAAACCTCCTTTCTATATATAGGAGTCTAAGGAGTCACAATATAATCCAGCCGACCTAAGAATAATAATATAAAGCCACAAAAATAACAATAGAGGGATTCTATGGGCACATTAATAAAAATATGGGGGCAATGGGGGCACAACAATATAAATAAGGGGTATAACTACAATAGTAATGGGGTAATCACTAGTATTATAGGGACCCAATAGAATTCAAAGGGCAAGTGAAGCATAATTATCATTAATTGATTCCCTGAAGAAATAAAGTGGAAACACCTAGTAAGAAACTTGAAATCTCTAGAATGAATCATGAAGAAGAGGAAGAAATGCAACATGATATATCAAAATTACGAGACCAAGTGCAACAAAATTCGCTCTCACAAAAAGTACAGAAGCCAAGATGGATGGCGTGGAAGCTAAGATGGATGGTTTAAAGAAATATGTGGAAGCTAAGATGAATGGTTTAAAGAAATATTTGGAAGCTAATATAAATGGTTTAAAGAAATATGTGGAAGCTAAGATGGATGGTATAGAAGAAAAACTTAAAGGCAACATGGAAGATTTGAAGATAGATTTGACAAAGTTTCTATAAGAAATGCTTATTAATGGCGAAAGGGTAGTAAAAGAAACTCATGATGAGAACAAAATAAATGTTAATCATAATTTCATAGACTCTAACATTGGATTGAAGACCCACCATGTTCCAAAGATCGATATGAAGAAGTTTGATGGCAAGGATCCTGTAACATGGATACTATAGATGGAGCAATATTTTGATCTCCATAATGTGCAAAACACACAAAAGGTACACATTGCAACTTTATAATTTGAACAAAATCAGTTTGTATGGTATCTATGGCTTTTCTATTGTAAACAAATTGTCACTTGGGAAATTTTTACGGAAGAAATGATAGCACATTATGAGTATTCAAAAAGCAACACCTTTTTTAGCCAACTGATAAATCTCAAAAAAAGGTTCAATGATGGAGAACATTGAGGACTTCCAAAAATTGAATATAAGGGTAAATATATTCTAGTGGAGCATAGGATTGATGTGTTCAAAGGGACTTTAAAGATAACATCCAACATGAGGTTCGACTTTTGGAACCTGATTCATTGGAGAAGGCATTCAGGTTGGTAAGAAAAATGGAAATAAAAATTATGGCAACAAGGAAGCCTACCACTCACAACTATAAAGATGGAAGTTTTGTTGCCCCTAGCCTTCCACAACCTACAAGGTTGACACCACAAAAACTGGAAGAAAAAAGAGCAAAAGAGATTTGTTATAGTTGTGATAGAAAATACACTAATGGTAATAAGTGTGCTGAGAAGAAATTATTTTACAAAGATTGTGAAGAGGATGAAGAAAATAAACAAGAAACATCAAAAGCAGAGGATATACACTAGGAATAAACCCTAGAGTAAGAATAAATGAATCCGACCATACCTTGTAATGCATTGGCTGGAATTACCACTCCTCAAACTATTAATATAGAAGGACATATTGAAAAGAAAAAGGTATAGTGTTGATTGATTCAGGAAGTAGCCATAATTTTATTCATTGTAAGATAGCCAAGGAATTGAATTTATTCCTATATCCAACACTAGAGTGTCAAGTGATGGTTGAAATTGGAGGAACCATAAATTGCTCTGGAAAGTGCTATAATATCAAGTTATCCATGGGAGAATATATATTGAGTAGCCCAATGCTTTCCATTCCAATGAGTGGTGCTAATGTTGTACTAGGAGTCCAATGGCTACAATATTTGGGTACGATAGCTTTTAATTTTCAAGAAATTTTCATGAATATTTTTTCGGAAGGAAAGGAAGTTGAATTAAGGGGTATCACATGGAAACCGAGAAAGATAATTAGCTCTAACGGAATGAAAAAGCTTCTAAAGAAATAATAACAAGGCGTAATTGCACAATTATGTTCGCTAGAGGTTCCCACATCAAAATCATCTATTTCTCCAGATCTCAAAAAAGTCTTGGACAATCATTCCAAGGAATTTGACACTCCCAAAGGCCTCCCACATATTCATGATCATGATCATGGTATGCATTTGATTCCAGGAAGTGTTCCTTCAAACATAAGGTCTTACAGATATCCCTGCGCCCAAAAGAGTGAAATTGAACGTATGGTTGTAGAAATGCTAGAGGCTGGTATGATTCAACCTAGTCAGAGTTCTTTCTCTGCTCAAGTAGTATTGGTGCACAAGAGGGATGGATCATGGTGCATGTGTCCGGATTATAGGAAGAAAAAAATGCTCACTATTAAAGATAAATTTCCCATTCCTGTCATTGATGAATTATTGGATGATTTGCATGGATCAATTTACTTCACCAACTTTGATCTTCGTTCAGGATATCATCAAATCAGAATGAAGGCTGAAGACATTCCGTAAATAGCATTTAGAACTCATGAGGGTCATTATGAATTTTTGGTCATGCCTTTTGTCTTTACCAATGCACCTTCTACATTTCAAGGTTTGATGAATTCTATTTTCAAACCATTCCTTAGAAAATTTGTGTTAGTATTTTTTGATGATATGCTAATCTACAGCAAGTCTTGGAAGGATCATTCAACATGTTGACAGGGTTCTCAAACTATTGGAGGAGAAACAATTATATGAAAAAAGCTCCAAATGTTTATTTGGAGTACAAAAGGTGTAATATCTGGGTCATATTGTATCTCTTGAAGGTGTTAAGGTAGACCCTAGAAAAATTAAAGCCATTAAAGAATGGAAAATCCCCACATCCATAAAGCATTTGCGAGGATTTCTTGAGTTGACAGGGTATTATTGTAAGTTTGTTAAGAACTATGGGAGAATAGTAGCACCTCTAACAACATTATTGAAGAAAGATGCATTTTCATGGACTCCGGAAGCAATGAAGGCCTTTGAACATCTTAAAGAGGAAATGTGCCAAGCGCCGATCTTAGTTATGCTAGACTTCACAAAAACCTTTATTGTGGAATGTGATGCCTTAGGAAATGGAATTGGTGTTGTTTCAATGCAAGAAGAAAGACCCATTGATTTCAAAAGTCGACCAATCAAAGGAGAATATTTACAAAAATCTATTTATGAGATGGAAATGTTGGAAATACCACATGCAATTAAGAAATTACGACCCTACCTAATGGGAAGACACTTCAAGGTAAAAATAGACCAGCATAGTCTTAAATACTTTTTAGAACAAAGATTATATTTAAAAGAGCAGAAAAAATGGGTCACAAAGTTTTTGGGTTATGACTTTGAAATGATCTACAAAAAAGGGAAGAAAAATGTTGTGGCAGATGCACTCTCAAGAAAGGATGAGGAAGTGGAAGCATTGTTTACACGATTTCTATTCTCCAACCAAACTGGATAAACGAATCAAGGGATAAATGGAAGAATGATGAAGAAGTGTGGGTAATCATTCAAAAGTTACAACAAGACCCCAGTACATCTGATACATTTAGTTGGAAAAATTATTCGTTATGATACAAAGTTTGCTTATACCTATGTAAGAATTCCTAACTAAAAAAAACTATTCTTATGGAATTGCACACCTCTCCCTTAGGAGGGCACTTGGGATTTTTAAAAACTTACCACTGGGTTAAGGAGGAATTTTTTTGGGAGGATATTAAACCTGACATTCAAAAGTTTGTGGTGGAATATTTGGTTTCCCAACAAAATAAAGTTGAAGCAATTAAGACCTTGAGTCTATTACAACCTTTATCCATTCCAAGTCAACATTGGGAGGAGGTTTCAATGGATTTTATCACAGGTTTACCAAGTATGCACACTTTTTTGCATTATCTCATCCATTAAAATCTAGTACAGTTTCTACTGCATTTATGGAAACAATTCAGAAGTTACATAGCAACCCAAAGATTATTGTAAGTGACAAAGATCTCATTTTTACTGGAAATTTTTGGACAAAATTATTTTCTTGTCTTGGTACTCAGTTAGCTCATAGTTCATCTTATCATTCTCAATCTGACGACAAACTGAGATAGTAAACAAATGTTTGGAAGGATATCTTCGTTCTTTGTATTTGACAAACAGACACAATGGGTCAAATGGTTGCCTCTGGCTGAATGGTGGTATAACACTTCCTTCCATTCTGCAACAAAAATGACCCCATTTATAGCACTTTATGATATCATACACTGTCCATCACATCATATTTAAGAGAAAAAAATAATTTTCAAGCAGTGAAGATCACATAGAGCATCAACAAAAATTTCTCCAACTCTTAAAGGATAACCTCGCTTTGGCGCAGAACAAAATGAAACAACAGGTAGTATAGGTGACTGGATATTTCTACGAATACAACCATATAAAAAAATGTCCCTCAAGCAAGCTAAGAAGGATAATAAATTATCACCAAATTATTATGGTCCGTACAAGGTGTTGTAAAAGATTGGTACTATGGCATATAAATGGGAGCTTCCTACAAATTCCCGAGTGCACCCAGTTTTTCGTGTTTCATGCTTAAAGAAGTTTATATATGAAAAGCTCCCAGTTCAAACAAAATTTCCAGAACTTGAAGATGAAGGAAAAATCATATTGGAACCTAAAGCAATCACAGAAACAAGAACTCGACAGCTATGAAATCGATGTATTTTGAAGTATCGCATCAAGTGGAAGAACTTACCTACTGAAGATTCCACATGGGAGGATGAGAATTTTATACTAAAGAATCCAAAACTACTCAAGCGTTGAGGATAAATTTATTTTGAAGGAGAGGGGCATGTTAGGTCCCTATAATACTAGTGATTCCCCCATTACTATTGTCATTGTAGCCCTTATTGTTATTTTTGTGGCACACACAGTCCGCATATTGTTATTATTGTGCCCCATAAAAGCCCTCTATTATTATTGTTATGCCCTTATATTATTATTGTTATGTTGGCATTGATTATATTGTGACCCCTTCAACTCCTATATATAGAAGGGAGGTTTTGTCATTTGTATCATCCAAGAATTATTCATTTGTGTAATGTAAAGGAGATTTGCCCCTCGAAGAGGCTGATTTTGAAGTCGTTGCTCTATCTTTTCTTCTATTTTGTGAGATGGATGCATAAAATCCTTAGGAACAATGATGTAGGTTACCCATAAGGTGAGGTAATTGTTGAATCATTCTCTGCTCCAATAACTACTACAATTGCTTCTTCACTTCATCTACCTCCAAAAAACACTTCCTATATAACATAATATTTAGTAATGGGGAGTCATGCAATAATTGTATTTAATGCTCCACTTCCCTATTGAGTGGTATCCCCTAGGCTACTAGAACACCCCTTTTTATGTTTGTAACAAATATTCTAACTGATGTTTCTACTATTTAGTACAACCCTCTAGGGATCCCTTTACTCTTACTGATTTATCATCTGAGGAATTCAGTTTTAAGAAAAGTAAGACATATTTCTTATTGGAACTAATAAATTTCTTAGCTTGGTTGACACTTACCATTGAGATATGTGACTTATCTTTGTGTGCATTGATGATTTAGGAATTCCCTCATATATGTCAAGTGGTACTACATCCAATTCTACTTCATCATGAAATCACCACTTACAACAAATTTGGTTCAACAAAATTTCATTACCTTGATCTCTACATTATTTTTTATTCATCCCAATGGATATGGGCTAGGATGATCATGAATGTCCAATCCATGTTTGCTAACCAAATCCACTGCTTTGAGATTAGCCAATGAACTAGAGTCAAACATAGTGTTTATCTTAGTATTATTGATCTAGATTTTAATGTGGAAGAGTTTGGTCATCTCCTCTTCCTAGTGGTAAAGTCTACTTAAATTCAAATCCTTTTACATTGATGTGAAAACAATATTATCATTCAAATTAGAGTTTTTTCAATCTAATTGCTTGAATATGTTTACAAAATACTATTTTTATTTGCATCCTTCTTTCAATTCTTTGAGTTCAAATCTGGATCTGATTTCCAACACTTTTCCTCAGTGTGATAATCAATATTGCAATGTTTAAATTGAATACTTGTATCTTTTCATTGATATGTAATGGATATTGTTTTCTTACAGTCCCCCCTTTCTTCATCCCCATCCCATCCTCGGAAGCTTCCTAATGTTATTTTCACTTGGAACCATATGTATTCCTTTTTGATGCAACCATATGGTTGCCAAAATCCAAAATAGCCTTATCTCTAGGGACACACGCTTAGGAAACCTCTCACAACTCTAGTCTTTATTCCTTTTTTCCGCTGCAATCAGACTTCTTTACAACTTTTACTTAAAACCCACTCTAGAAACTAATTTTAAAAGTAAACCTTACAGACCTTTCGAACTTAGCGCTTTTAGTTAACACCTCTTCCCTTCACCTCTTCATATGATCGCTTTACAAGGTCCTATGCTCCTTCGCATGGGATTTTAACAATCCTTCATCAATATGATAATCAACCACTATCTATGCGATCACTTATCACATCATAAATCCACATCGCACCGCAAATCCATATCGCATCGCAAATCCATATCGCATCACAAATTTCCCATCGTGATTTCGGTGAAATTAAGGTTGATCGCATTTTGTTGATCATTAAATCGAAAAACATCAGGTCATCATAATATTGCCAATAAATGGGTCATCACAATTTTGACCGATCGCATTCTTGGATCGTAATTTCGGCTAATCACAATTGCGCTCCCTTTGCCGATATGTGATAAAGACTCAGGACTAACTTGCTGTCTATGATGAAGGTTTAGGCTTAGTGCGAAATGGGATCTTTGAAGGTAATGCACAACACTTCAACTGATAACCCCATTTATGTATAAAGCCCATCCACCATGAATAACATAATGTCCTATGAAAAATCACATCGCCGAGACGAAAAGCTCCCTTCCTTTGAGAAAGTAAAGCGCTTCACTAAAACTTCATGCTTTCACTGGAATTATCTGGATCTTCGTCAATACTAGGGTTCTGGGCCCAGTCTACAATTTCATTTATGAAGTTTCTTCCAGGAATCTGATTGTTCTAAAATCATCCATCTGATTCTTCTTTAATAATTGTGATAAGGTGAAATTCCCACTGTATAAACAAGAAACTAAAAACATAACTATTTAACATAGGCTTTTGCTATCACAATATTAACTAATTTTGGGTGAAGAAAAACCCACGAATTTCAACACAGATAACTAAGTAACACAATAAAGAATATATAAATAAAATAGAGTTTTTCCATCAGCCCTTGATGGCCCAATTTACATTACATTTTCCTTACTCTTGCTCTCTGCTCCCTCTCTTCCTCTCTCAAATCATCCTCCAGAAAAGAAAGGGAAATACATATACATCCTATCTAAAAATCTCCTTCCACAAATGAAGGAATTTACTATATATTTAGAAATCAAATCCTATCCTATCTAAATAATCTAAACTACTTGGCTTGATCTCCACACAGGGAGGATCAACTTGCCACTTATTCCCTTTTCTGTTCAGAATTTTGCAACAAATAGCTACTTACATATTTTTCAATTCATAAAAATCAAGTAACCAATTCTTTCTCCAAACCCTCATTAGCCACAACAAGTGAGCACACCATCACATTTCTAGCTAGTTCTATATGCCCTTGCATCAAAATCCCAGGGATGAAAATTTTTAAACTCGGTCCATTTATTCTGCCACTGTAAAACCTGTAACTTTCAGCTCTACAGTATTCATCCATACTCGATGCTTCCCTTCTGTGATGCTTCATCCACTTGATCAAATATCTCAAATTATTTCCTATCTTTTTCATGTAGTTTACTACTCTTCGCTTATCATCACAATTCATTGTTGGTTTAAGCTCACCAGGCTTCCAAACCTTATTTTGCAGTTTACCATTACATTCACTTGTACCATTCTTTTCAACCAATCTCCCTTCTTGTTTTGTTCTCTATATATTCTATTGGAATGCTGTTGTATGAGTCCCCACAACTCATCAATTTCTTTGTCCAATTCACTTCTCAGATGATGAATACTATTCTCATGCAACTGGATGTGTTCTTGCATAAGAACATCATAATCTATGTGCCAGTATTTTCCCATATAGATTTCTAAGACATACAAATTCCTTCTCCATTGATGACCTACAATAATTCTAGTTCCTTCTTCTGATTTCTAATTCATGGCTTCATCACTTCTTACTTCAATTCCTGGTATAACTGTAATTCTGAAAATTTCTTTAAAACTAAGAATTCTTCCTATTTTCTTAGGTACTTGGGATACCTCTTCTTCTAGTAACCTAATTTCTGTAACTTTGATGATTATGGCATCATATTCGTCTATTTCTAAAATGTCACTTTTAGTTTCTTCTTCATCAATAACTCCATGTTTTACAATAGTATTCCTGTTACTATCATCCCTTGAACCCATCTCTAGTTCAACATCTCCATACTGAGATTTCAACATCATTCCATCTTTATGATACATTCTGATCTCATCCCTCCTTACTTCGATCTGATGTTTAGAATCAATTCCTTGTTTCAAATTCACTTCACATGGCCTTGTTCCCACATATAAATATTAACCAGAATCAATCAATTCATTAAGCACAAATGCTTACCCTGTTTTCTCCGTATGCCAACATTTTCAACAACTTCTTTTCCACATTTTTCATCCATGACAATTTCTTCATTCTCATTCAGTTCTAGTTTTACATTCGAAACACTTATTGTTTGGTTTTCTAGCCTCTTCTCCAAAAGACTTAACTCATGCCATAAATCTGCCATCTCACTTGGAATTTCTCCCAAAAGATCTACACAGTCTTCACTCACTTCATTGTCTGCAACAACTGTTAGCAGTCCTTTTTTACTTGAGTTGTGTTCAAGGTCAACAACCTTCAGTAATTGTTTACCATCTACAAAGTCTTTTACATCAATCTTCAGTAGTTGTTCTCCTTTGGCTTTAGTCCTCAATAGTTGTCCAATATTTGCATAATTTACTACAACCATGTTTAACAACTACCCTTTCCCCTGCATCATAATAGTATGTTAATTTCCTTCTTCTATCTTCTGAAAACCCATATATTTCTTTTCTTTTCCCCTATGACAACATTGAGCAGTTTCCCTTCTTCAGTGTATCCTGCATTTACACACAAAATATTAGTTTCAAAACTATGAGACACCAAGGTCTCCTCAAACAATTTCATCATCAGTTCTTCCAGTTGACTTTCACTTCCTTAATACACCATAAGATTCTCCATTAGTTTTGTATTAGCTTCATTAGTTTTGCTGAGAAAACTCTTTGTTCCATATTCATATGAATGGATATCCTCCTTTCCAAACATTTCTTTGATCTTATTAATTCCTTTTTCATCCTCCTTTTGACTTATCCTTTGGATGTCATCCGACTAGACATCTTCCTTTACTTGACTGTAACTTTTCTCTCTATTCTTCATATGACTATAGATAGTCATCTTCCTTCCTGATTCCATGATAATGTCACAAGAATTTCTTCCATATCTCTTATCTGAACTACCTACATGACCATAACCAATCATCTTTTCACTTGTTCATATGTCAGATTCCAATAACTGTCTGTTTTTCCCCAAGTTTACATGACCTGCAATCACACAACAATTATCAGTTTTAAAAATACAAGATATTTCACCCTCTTTTGATGCTTCAAGCACCAATCTCCCATCATAGACCTTCTGGATTTCAATAGATCCTCTTTGCTATGACTCCATTCCTTTGAGTCTCTCCTTCTCTAACAAATCAATATGAATTTGTTCAAGTTCTCTAAACTCGTTTATCAACTTGCTATTCCACTTCTGTTGCAATAGCTTCCACTTGACCCGTTTCTTCGTTCTCCATATGTATCTTCAGTCTTCATTTGTCTTTATTTGTAGCGACTCCATTAATATATCTACTTCTTCTCTCATTAATGCCAGACTAATCATGCGCTCTTCATTCCTCTTCCAATTGCTATACTCCCGTAATATAATGCCTTCCTCAAATTTACTCTCATGTTATTGATCATCTCCTTTAAATTGTAGGTTTCTTCCATCTTTATCCTACTAGATTAATACTTCTGTTTCCTTCATGTCTCTAAGGACATAACTTTCTTGCTGCTCCTGATATTTCATCTCATCTTCAAATAATCTCTGCTCAATTTCTCTGATTTCAACATCATATTTATTAATGTTGTCTTCCGTACCTACAACCACATTATTAATTGGAGAGGCAAAACATTCACTTAACTTTATAAATGTTAGAGACATTTCATCCTTATCATGCATGGTAACCGCAATCTCTCCTTTATTAGGTTCTAAAAGCTTCGTGTCTCCTTCAAGTTCCTTGAGAAATCTTTCCAAGAACTCTATTTCCATGTGAAATCTTCCCAACATTTCATCACAACCTTCATTCTGAGCTTCATTCTTTTTCTGGAAATCCTCTTGAGTTATCTTGTTTTCTGTACCAACACTTTGCAAATTTCTTTCATCAATTTAATTAAACAAATTAATTTGTTTGCCTCCTTGGAATACCACTACGACATTTTCATTTAGCTTCTGGCCCACAATAACTTCAACTGACTGTCTTACACCAAACAGAAATTCATCTATGAATTCTTTTAGTTGTAATAAATCAACACCTTCCTCCTCTAAAATGCATTCTCCATCATACTTCACCTCGAGATCTTTATTCATCTTTATGAAAGTTACACCAAATTTTACATCATCTTCTGAACATCCTACAAACACACACAAACTATGAGATTTAAAAACATAAGGCTTCATAGCCACATCTGCTTCCCTTGTCAACATATCTTCGAATTGTTCTAAACTATTCCAATAGTCCATGAGATCTTCAGCTAATCTCCCATTATCCTCTTCATCCAAAATTTCACCCTGTTCGGGTCAATAGATGGAAACTTCCATTTTTGACTCTGCTTCTCTGAGGTTTTCCATCAACCTCTTCACTTATCTCTGTCTTAGTCTTCTCTGTAACTTAGGCCACTTCACTATTTTTTTCTTCAAGACCCAACCTTGTATTTGGTTTTCCTCTAGTAGCATCATTAACACATCAAGTTCTGTTCTTATCTCAGCCATCTCCTTGTCAAGCTCTACTTGACTCATCCATTTCATGCGTATTGTTTTAGCACCCTTTTCCTTCATCTTGTAGCCTTCTTCTGAAACTTCCATATGACTTTCCATAGCCATCTTCTCTTTTGTGTGAGCTTCTATACCTGCAACCAATCAACTTCCTTCTGAGTTGATGTTCTCACCAAACTTCTCCTCTACCTGGTTTCCAAGTCCTCTTTTCCTTAGAACTTGCACTGAGAAATCTTGCTCTCTCTCTGGTTCCTACACTCACTTCTCTTAAAGACTACTCTGTCCCTGTCTATTCCAAGCCTCATCTCGAATGATTTTTTGCTACAATCTCTAAGAACTTCCAAAAGTTCTTCCTACAGTCTTACTATTGTAGTCTTGTGCCAAAATTTTCCATTAATTCAACTGCTGTGAAATTTCATACCTTTGTAATCATAAATCTACATAAGAAAGAACATTCTTGCTCTGATACCAAATGATGAACCCACATGGCCACAAACATCCAAAATAGCCTTATCTCTAGGGACACACACTTGGGAAACCTCTCCCAACTCTAGTCTTTATTTCATTTTTTCACTGCAATTAGACTTCTTTATAACTTTTACTTAAAACCCACTCTAGAAACTAATTTTAAAAGTAAACCTTACAGAACTTTCAAACTTAGCACTTTTAGCTAACACCTCTGCCCTTCAACTCTTCATATGATCACTTTACAAGGTTGTTGGTACCATTTCATTACCATCTTTTTCTTCTAAAAACACCATCATTTGTCTACCTTTTTCCTCCATAGACCCCTTATATTCCTTGAAATTGATTAATTAATAGCATTATAGTTTTTAGTTTGCATTAAAGTTAATTTATGAGATTTTATGTTAGAAATTATGAATTTTCAATAAAAAGATTACAGGAAGCCATAGCATCCTGTAAATGATTTATCATCTGACACGTGGCATGACAGGCAAGCCAAAGCAATGGATAGGAATGAAAACTAGAATGTACAAGCATGGTGAAAAATCAATTCTATAGCAAATCAAAAGCTCCTGGTTATGCGGTCCACGCTCGTCAAACCTTAGCATTTTGGTTACAAAGGTAGTAAAAGCCATGGTTTCCCAAACCGGTTTAGATTAGAAATGACCAAAAATCATTCCTTTGTAAAAGCGGAAACAACTACTTAATGAATGTACATTCGATTCAGATAGGGACAAGCAGATAAAGACTGCATATTATTTTGTTAACGGGGACAATTACGATTATTATCTCTGTGCATCATTTGAGAACATAACTTTTATATGTGATTGCAATCTACAATACTTGAATATAGTCACGGTTATGTATTTAAATCATTATTTAAATAATTATTCCTTGTCACATTTGATTAAATCCCTTAGGAATAATTAAAAAAATCACTATTTATTTAATTTTCCTTATTTCTGTTATTGAAATAATTATTAAATCACTATTTAATAATTATTTCAATTTCACTCAATTTTTAATTCTAGCAAAATAATTAATAAATCATTTTATTTGTTAATTATTTCAAATAAAGATATTTAACCATTTTAAATATCTTTTCCCTCTCCAATAAATATAATAAAGTATTCCAAGCAGTTAGATCTTGATTTGGTTAATATTATTTTATTATTCTCCACTTCCAAAATCAACTCAATACTTTGTTATAACTAGGAGGATTTTTTTCATTCATTTTTCACCATGATCATAATTATCATCACCATTATCATATTTTTCTTTTGAGCTCCCATTTCGAGTTCTCCACATTTTGTTATGGTTTTTCACATATTGAGAGAGAAGATCATTTTCTGAAGCATGAAGGACATCAAGGGACCCATCCCATGGAGGGGGACTTATAGAACCATCTATAAATCTCCTTTACTAGGTGTTTTTAATAAATAATTTATTCAATTAAAGTCATTCCTTTTTGGTTATACAAGATATATATATATATATATATATATATATATATATATATATATATATATATATATATATATATATATATATATATATATATTGTTGATTGTTGTTCTAGATCGTCTATATTTTTGCTGTAGGTTTTTTCATTCTTATTGACAATCTGAATCATAAGTGGTCATCAACTTGTTGTTAGGGTCACTTGTCACCTAGTCACTTAAGTGAAGTGTTTTTGGTACACCTTCCAAGAAATTTCACACTAACAAAGAGTTGGACATTTCTCATCCAAATTCCCTTATAAGGAAAAGGTTGAGAAGGAAGAGGATTGGAAATTTCGAAACAAGTCTCAAAAACATCACAAGGAAAAGCCCTATAAGACAAAGGGCTTCTACTCCAAAAAGGATAGCTCAGCACTAGAGTCAAACAATGAAAACGGGTTGGAGAATGACTCAGATAAGTATCTACTTATGGCATTTGAAACAGAGTACAAGAAACAAAATATTATGTACTTTGAAGAGGAAGAAGAAGAAGAAGGAATAGTGTACTTTGAAGGGGAATTCATCAGTTCCCTTGATGAGTTAAAGAAAGTGAGGAAGAAGAATAAGCAACTGAAGGAATAGTTACAACATGCAGAGGAAGGTTTGTATAACTATGACAATGAAGAGTTTTCCTATTAAAAAGAAAAGCTTGAGGAATTTATCAAGAGCAAAGATAGTGTTGAACCTCCAAAATGTCATCCATTTTCACTTTCATTTCCATAATTTTACCCTCATTCAGTAACTCTATAGCCCCATAACCTTACATTAAGTAATCATTTTCATAATCACATGGGTTTATCATTATTAATTTCAAAGTCATTGATTTTAAGTATTTTAAGAAAAATTGTGATTAAATATTAGGAAATTAACATGTTTCCATATATATATGAAAATGTTATGAGTTTTGTGATATTGTAGGCCTACTTGGAGATTCTAGAAGGGTATTATTTGGCCACCCAACCACAAATTCTAATTTTAAATTCCAACCTGTGAAGATTTGTGAATTGTGGAAGATGTGGATCATTAACTATGCACATTCAAAGGAGAAGAATCATGGATGAGAGAATTTTGAGATGATTTGTATCTTATATTTTTAGGAGATTGGTTGCAACCCCAAGAGATAAATGTGGATTTAGGAGAGATCAAAAGATCTATATTTATTGAATAGTTATGCTTAATTTTTGTATAAATAGGATTGCACCCTTCATACAAAGGGTTGTTAGGTATTGGTTGTTAGGTAGTAGTTGCAGAGTTGTTAGTGTTAGTGTTAGTTGCTAGTTGAAGGTTCCATGTTCCATCCAAGTGGGATTTGTAAAGTGAGGATAGAGAATTCTTGTAATATCTTGTAATTCATTTTATGAAATACATATTGGCACTTTGATCTCCAAGACGTGATAGTTGTTCAATGTGTTTGCTAAGGAATGGAGGGCCCCCATCAACTACGGTTTGCACATAGTTGTACATATTAGTAACATAGTATAGTTATGATTTGATTTATTTTCATCAAGTGTGTTTTCATTTTATGCAACTGTGTTTTTGCTTTCAACAAGTGTGCTTTTTCTTTTAGCAAGTGTGATTTCATTTCAGTAGGTGTGATTTTGATTTCAATTCAACAAGTGTTATTTCATTTATGCAAGCGTGGTGTGATATCAGTTCAGAAAGTGTGATTTAAGTTATGCAAGTGTGGTGTGATTTCAATTCTGCAAGTCTGATTTCAATTTTGCAAGTGTGATTTCAATTTCAATTAAGTGTGATTTCGTTTATGCAAGTATGATTTCAATTTCTTTTTGTTTCGTTTGGTTTAGTTTTGATTAGATTGATTTAATTTGTTTTGTAATTAGTTTTAAAAGCATTAGATTAATCTATTCTAATAAATAACCACCTAGTGCATGTATGTTATGAAACTAGCTCAAGAAAAGATAGAAAAGATAGATCAACGCCTTAGAATTCAGCCTCTTCGAGGGGGAAACATCATTTACATTACATAAATGAACAATTCTTGGATGATTCAAATGACAAAACCTCCTTTCTCTATATAGGAGTCTAAGGAGTCACAATATAATCCAGCCGACCTAACAATAATAATATAAAGCCACAAAAATAACAATAGAGGGATTCTATGGGGCACAGAAATAACAATATGGGGATAATAGGGGCACAACAATATAAGTAAGGGGTATAACTACAATAGTAATGGGGTAATCACTAGTATTATAGGGACCCAACATGCCCTTCTCCTTCAAAAAAGTGTTTTCCTCAACGCTTGAGTAGTTCTAGATACTTCTGCATAAAATTCTCATCCTCCCATGTGGAATCTTTAGCGGATAAGTTCTTCCACTTGATAAGATACTCTGAAATTGATCGATTTCGTAGCTGTCGAGTTCTTGTTTCTGTGACTGCTTCCGGTTCCAATATAATTTTTCCTTCCTCGTCAAGTTCTGGCAATATTGTTTGAACTGGGAGCTTGTCACCTATAACCTTCTTTAAACATGAAACATGGAAAACTGGGTGCAATTGAGAAGCTGCAGGAAGCTCCAATTTGTATGCCATAGTACCAATCTTTTGCAACACCTTGTACGGACCATAATACTTTGGTGATAATTTATTATCCTTCTTAGTTTGCTTTAGGGACATTTGCTTATATGGTTGTAGCCGTAGGAATACCCAATCACCTACATGAAAACTTCTTTCACTGTGATGTTGATCTGCCTGTTGTTTCATTCTATTTTGTGCCAACACGAGGTTATCCTTTAAGAGTTGGAGGACTTATTGTTGATGTTCGATGTGATGTTCCACTGCCTGAACTTAGAATTTTCTCTTAAATATGATGTGATGGATGGTGGTTGATACCCATAAACTGCCATAAATGGGGTCATTTTTGTTGCTATATGGAAGGAAGTGTTATACCACCATTCAGCCAGAGGCAACCATTTGACCCATTGTGTCCGTTTATCAGATACAAAGCAACGAAGATATCCTTCCAAACATTTGTTTACTATCTCATTTTTCCCATCAGATTGAGGATGATAAGACGAGCTATGAGCTAACTAAGTACGAAGACAAGAAAATAATTCTGTCCAAAAATTTCCAGTGAAAATGGGATCTCTATCACTTACAATCATCTATAGGTTTCCATGTAGCTTTTGAATTGTTTCCATAAATGCAGTAGAAACTATACTGGCTTTAAATGGATGTGATAATGCACAAAAGTGTGCATACTTGGTAATTCTATCAACTACCACCATGATGACACTTTTTCCCTCAGACTTGGGTAAACCTGTGATAAAATCCATTGAAACCTCCTCCCAACGTTGGCTTGGAATGGATAAAGGTTGTAGTAGACCCGGTGTCTTAATTGTTTCAACTTTATTTTATTGGCAAACCAAACATTCCGCCACAAAATTTTGAATATTTGATTTAAGGTCATCCCAAAAAAATTCCTTCTTAACCCTGTGGTAAGTTTTTAAAAATCCCGAGTGCCCTCCTAAGGGAGAAGTGTGCAATTCCATAAGAATATTTTGTTTTAGTTGGGAATTCTTACAGAGGTATAAGTGATATTTGTACCATAACGAATCATTTTGCCAGCTAAATGTATCAGACGTACTGGAATCTTGTTGTAGCTTTCGAATAAGTGCCCAAACTTCTTCGTCATTCTTCCATTCCTCCCTTGCTTCATTTATCCAATCTGGTTGGATAATAGAAATGGCGCACAACAATGCTTCCACATCCTCATCCTTTCTTGAGAGTGCATTTTCCATCACATTTTGCTTCCCTTTTTTGTAGATGATTTCAAAGTCATAACCCAACATCTTTGTGACCCACTTTTGTTGCTCTTCAGAGGATAATCTTTGTTCTAAAAAGTATTTAAGGCTATCATGATCTGTTTTTACCTTGAAGTGTCTTCCCATTAGGTAGGGTCGCCATTTCTTAAGTGCATGGAGTATTGCCAACATTTCCTTCTCATAAATAGCTTTTCTTAAAAACTTTCCCTTGATTGGACGACTTTCAAAAGCAATGGGTCTTTCATCTTGCATTAGAACAACACCAATTCCATTTCCTGAAGCATCACATTCCACAATAAAGGTTTTTGTGAAGTCCAGTGTAGCTAAGACCGGTGCTTGGCACATTGCCTCTTTAAGATGTTCAAAGGCCTTTGTTGCTTCCGGAGTCCATGAAAATGCATCTTTCTTCAATAATGTTGTTAGAGGTGCTGCTATTCTCCCATAATTCTTAACAAACTTGCGATAACACTCTGTCAACCCAAGAAATCCTCGCAGATGCTTTATGGATGTGGGGATTTTCCATTCCTTAATGGCTTTAATTTTGCTAGGGTCTACCTTAACTCCTTCATGAGATACAATATGACCCAAATATTCCACCTCTTGGACTCCAAAGAAACATTTGGATCTTTTTGCATATAATTGTTTCTCCTCCAATAGTTGTAGCACCCTGTCAACATGTTCAACATGATCCTTCCAAGACTTGATGTAGATTAGTATATCATCAAAAAATACTAACACAAATTTTCTAAGGAATGGTTTGAAAATTGAATTCATCAAACCTTGAAATGTTGAAGGTGCATTGGTAAGGCCAAAAGGCATGACCAAAAATTCATAATGACCCTCATGAGTTCTAAATGCTATTTTCGGAATGTCTTCAATCTTCATTCTGATTTGATGATATCCCGAATGAAGATCCAACTTGGTGAAGTAAATTGATCCATGCAATTCATATAGTAATTCATCAATGACAGGAATGGGCAACTTATCTTTAATAGTGAGCTTGTTGAGCTCCCTATAATCCGGACACATGTGCCATGATCCATCCTTCTTGTGCACCAATACTACTGGAGTAGAGAAAGAACTTTGACTCGGTTGAATTATACCAGCCTCTAGCATTTCTGCAACCATACGTTCAATTTCACTTTTTTGGACATAGGGATATCTGTACGGCTTGATGTTTGGAGGAACACTTCCTAGAATCAGATGAATATCATGATCATGATCACACATAGGTGGGAGACCTTTGGGAGTCTTAAATACCCTAGAATGGTTGTCCAGGACTTTTTGGAGATCTGGAGAAATAGATGATTCCGATGTGGAAACATCTAGTGAACATAATTGTGCAATTACACCTCTTTGCTCCTTTTTTAGAAGCTTTGTCATACCATTAGAGCTAATTATCTTTCCTGGTTTCCCTGCAATACCCCTTAATTCAATCTCCTTCCCTTCCTTAGAAAATTTGATGAAAAGTTCTTGAAAATTAAAAGCTATTGTACATAAGGATTGTAGCCATTGGACTCCTAGTACAACATCAACACCTCCCATTGGAATGGAAAGCATTGGGCTAGTCAATACATATTCTCCCATGGATAGCTTGATATTATGGCACCTTCCAGAGAAATTTATTGTTCCTCCATTTGCAATCATCACTTGACACTCTGGTGCTAGATATAGGAAGCAATTCAATTCTTTTGCTACCCTACAATGAATAAAATTGTGGGTGCTTCCTGAATCAATCAACACTATTACCTTTTTCTTCTTGATTTGTCCTTCTATCTTTATGGTTTGAGGAGTGGTATTTCTCGCCAATGCATTACAAGATATGGTCGGATTTAATTTTTCTTCATCTAGGCTTTGTTCCTGGAGTATATCCTCTTCTTTTGACCTTTCTTGCTCATTTTCTCCTTCCTCTTCACAATCTATGTAGAATAATTTCTTCTCGGCACACGTATGACCTTTAGTGTATTTGCTATCGCAACTATAACAAAGCCCTTTTGCTCTGTTTTGTTCCAATTGTTGTGGTGTCAACCTTATAGGTTGTGGAAGACTAGGGGCTTCTCTAATGAATCAGGTTCCCAAAGGTGAACATCATGTTGGATATTATCCCTTAAAGACCCTATGAACACATCAACCCTATGCTCCTCTGGAATATCTTTTACCCTTATGTTCAATTTTTGGAACTCCTCAATGTGCTCCATTACTGATCCCTTTTGTTTGAGACTTATCAATTGGCTAAAAAAAATGTTGCTTTTTGTATCCTCATAATGTGCTATCAATTCTTCCGTAAAAATTGCCCAAGTGATAAATTGTTTATGAGAGCAAAGCCATTGATACCATACAAACTAATTTGGTTCCAAATATACAGTTTCCATGCGTACCTTTTGTGTGTTTTGCACATTATTAAGATCGAAGAATTGCTCCATCTGTAATATCCATGTGGCAAGATCCTTGCCATCAAACTTCCTCATATCGATTTTTGGAATATGGTGAGTCTTCAATCCAACATTAGCATCTATGGAATGATGATTAAAATTTCTTTTATTCTCATCATGAGTTTCCTTTAGTACCCTTTCATCCATACTGCTTATTTCTTGTAGCAACTTATTCATATTTATCTTCAATTTGTCCATGTCTGTCTTCAAATCTGCCATGTCTCTCTTCAAATATGTGTTCGAATCATCCATCTTAGCTTCCATTCCCTTTATCTTAGATTCCACGCCATTTATCTTAGCTTCTGTTAGCTTTTGTGAGCGTGACATTTGTTGCACTTGTTCTTGTAATTTTGATATATCATGTAGCATTTCTTCCTCTTCTTCATGAGTCATGCTAGAGCTTTCGGGTTCCTTACTAGGTGTTTGCATTTTCTCTCCTCAGGGCATCAGTTACCGATAATAATTCTTTACTATGCCCTTTGAATTCCTTCAAACCAAGCTTATGCAAAAATTAAAAAAAACAACTACACACCTTTTCTCACTTTGTAGAAGCCTGATATTGAATCTGATGTATCTCTGTAATTTCGGATCATTCAGTTCTAAAATTTTGACCTGTATTAGCCTTTTGAGTCCTCTTTCCAATGCCACAAGTCTGACCCAAATTGGTTTCTCCAAGGAAGAGTTATGTGAAATCTCCCATAGTGACTTGCTTATAGACTAGTTCAGTAGAGCAAACTTGTACGACGTGCCACGAGTCAATGTTTCGACCTATGGATCTGAAAAATGCATACCAAAAACTACAGTCTGTCTTGTTTCTGTACCTTCTTACGAGATTTCAATCCAATCCTCAGAGAGAAAGTTATGACGATTTTCCCCAGGTCACTTGTTTTGAATGTAATTTAGAAGTCTGCAAAAAGACCAACTTCCTCAGATGATATCTCCGAAAATATCACGCAAAAAGTTCTGAAATTCGGACCCAAGGTTCAGCGCGATTTCTTCTCAAATGGGTTTTTTTGCGACTTCTGAAATGTCACAGAAAAAAGTTATAGCGAAAATGCCACAATGACCTATTTGGAGCAGCGAAACCCTAGAATCCAAAGCTCTGATACCAAATGTTATGAAACCAGCTCAAGAAAAGATAGAAAAGATAGATCAACGCCTTAGAATTCAGCCTCTTCGAGGGGGCAACCTCCTTTACATTACATAAATGAACAATTCTTGGATGATTCAAATGACAAAACCTCCTTTCTATATATAGGAGTCTAAGGAGTCACAATATAATCCAGCCGACCTAACAATAATAATATGAAGCCACAAAATAACAATAGAGGGATTCTATGGGGCACAGAAATAACAATATGGGGGTAATAGGGGCACAAAAATATAAGTAAGGGGTATAAATACAATAGTAATGGGGTAATCACTAGTATTATAGGGACCCAAAAATGTAGCACACATATACCTCGTCTGTTCATAAACCTCGGGTTGACAATTAATGACATGGATTTAACTCGCAATTAAATCACCCAAAATTTTGGCATCGTTGTCGGGGAGGTATACATGGGTGTTTATTTTGAAAATTTAGACAACTCATTCTATTTGCATTCATTTTTAAATGCATGGTTAAAATCATATTAAAATCATTTAGGATGCATATTAGATTTCAATAATTTTTCAAAAATTTGTACTAATCTATGTGCACGATAAGAATTATCAACTAGTTGGAGTAATTCATAGGCAATTAAGAATTTGAAGGTTGTTCTTCCAAGAAATTTCTCGAACCTTAGGAATAGCTGGTATATATGCCTGTTAGGAAGGGTATATTTTAACTTCATGCAAAAACTTGTCTATCTCTCCACCTCCGCAGGAAGATCATTGAGTTTCTTTTGCTTCCTCTTGTCAATATATTAAAGAGACAAAATAATCATGCAATATTTTTGATGGGGAGAAACCACTAGAATCTAAGATTGAGGAATGCATAATAAAGAAGGATATTCAATGTGATCTAAAGCAAGAAAGGAATCAAGAATTTCATAGTTGTATTCAAATATGGTTCCAATCAAGGCTCAAGTCACATCACTCTTCCATTCTTCCTTCTTAAGTGTATTATCAAAACAACTGGTCTTTCATGCTTTGATGTATTTTAATGCATATTTTTTAAAACTAAGCATGAATATATTTTTTCTCTTGTTACGCACATAGTTACATTGGAAAGATACATATACTTGAAATAAATTTTCTATTTCCAGTAGAGTACATTAAGATAGAATCAATGAATAAAAACCAAGTTTGGTGATGTGTGTGTGTGTGTTTTTTTTATGTTTTTAAGTTGGATTTCATTTTATTTGCAATTTTATTGATTGGTGGTGCAGTAAGAGACACCCAACTCACTAATCATTTGCAAGAAGATGTAGAAAGAGAAAGAATATTTGAGAAGGAGGAGAACAAATAGAGTATTGAGAGCCACAATTTGAAGTTAGACATCAAATTATTTCATTTTTTCTCTTAAATTTCACATGAAAAATGAATAAAGAGTTTCAATATTTCTTAGTATGCTCTCTTCTTGCGCTCTCTACGACCTGGAAGATTAGAAAAGAAAATTGAGTAAAGTTAGTTTTAAAATTTTGTAATAAAAATTGGATAAGAGATCTAAATTCATACTCAAAAGTGTAATTACAGGTTTTTATAAAGCTAAAACAACAAAAATAATGTCTCCAATGAATCCAAAATTGTCAAAAACCCTTGTTTTGACTCCTTTTGCACCTCATTTGGCCAAAAATTGAGTAAAATATCACTGTTTCAATTTTCTCCCCAATTTTGTTGTTAATAATCCTACAATTTTACCTAAACCCGACCTATGCGCCCCAAACGCGAAAATTGCATGAAAACCTAGCCTACATTCTCAATAGGTATTCAAATTAGGACGGATAAAATCACCATTAAGCCCCCATTCTAAATATTATGGTCATGTGCAATAATACAACAATGTTGGGTGCCTAAGATCTTGTGTCAAGGGCCAGTGGATTTTGGCACCATTCCTCTGCCACGCCCATGTTCATATGGCATCAGTGCCTTGGGGATAGCCCCCTTTCATTTATGCGTTGGCACCTTACTTCTTTTGCACAGGACTATGACTGTGGGACGGGCTAAGGCCTAGCCCTTGCCCCCCTCCTATGGTTCTGTGGTGCTAGAGGGCCAAGGGCTAGGGCTTAGCCTAACCCCTTTTCCCAAATGCATTGCCCATGAAACTTAAATATACATTCAAAACTATATTAAACAAGAAACATATGGTAGGCAGATTGGTAGAGGCGCTTTGTTGGTTTATAGGAGGTCTCGGGTTTGATTCCTATGGAGGTTGTTTAGCCTCACATGAAAATTTTAGTCCACCATGAGGAGGCCACGTGGCAACCATTGGTTGGCCCATGTGGCAGTCCCTTGTTGGCCCTCCACAACAAAACCATAGCCAATAAAAGATAGCCATGTGTCAATGAATCAAATAGTTCCAATTGTCAACCACTCATTGTCTAATGAAGGTACAATCAATGTGCCAAGTCATGAGCCAGTCAGCGTACAGATTGTTGATTGGGCATTCCTGTAACTCAATTTTTTTTAGCTATCTCCCAAAATGAATAGAACATGATTACGGGAGCATCTAAATTCATATTTCAGTGAAACGAATTGCGTTGGATTTAGAGAAACGATATCTACACTTTGGATCTGGTTTCAAGCTGATTCAATCATTTTGAATTTTGAGCATTTTCTTGATCCATGAGATCATGGACAATGGTCGAGCGCTAGAGAAAAAGGACAAACACAATTACAGGCTTCAAATTCATAAAAAAACCTGCAAATATTAAAAATCCAACTGTGATAATTGACAAACCACCATCTGAGTCTAATTGCAAGTTGTAAAAGTGACAAGGCAGTGCAACGATCCATATTTTTGGTAGCTGTAGAATCGACACAATTTAGTAGCTTATGAAAATTTGGTTTGTGGTTTATTGATGAAGGATTAAGTGTATGAATAAGTGGTCTCAAGCTCGAAATTGGTTAGAAACACAATGAAGAAGTCACCAACAAAACAATAATAGGTGGTCCATGATACTTCTTTCCAACCAAGTAAAAGTGCATTTAATATTTCGTCCTTGAATTTGTTTTATTAGTACTATTTCTAAGTTTTTTTATGTATATATCAAATGAAGAGAGAATAATCATCTCTCTTTCTCGATAGTCTTTCATTTATTTTAGAAATTGCTAAGTTTTTGCAGGTTCCAGGAAGATGAAATAAGATCACTATATGCACGAGTTCCTTTTAAAGACCAAGTTTCTTTCAGAAGAGCATGATTGTTCCATGTGAAATGAAACCCATTACACCATTCCTACTAAAGATATACCAATTTTAACATTTCTACTCATTCTAAGCCTGCATTTGATCCATAATTGTCCGTCTCCTACTACCAAAAACTCATTTCCCTTTGTAATCTTCAAATTTTCCTACCTCATTTTCACTCACCCTTAACCCAAAAATAAAGTCATTCAACTCCCTTACAAAGCTAAGTCACCCAATTTTCCTTTTCCTTCCTGTCAAATAAACCTTTCTTCAATGAAAATATTTCGTCTATAGTCCTTCAAATTATTATTTTATACTCACGTTAGATGATAGAAGATTTGTTAAGGCCTCCCTTCTAATAAGTCTTGACCCATCGACTCTGACACATCATCTGGGATCAAGACTAGAGATATTTCAAGTACCTTGAGGCTTTCATGCCTTAATGGCAAGCTCTCTCGCCAATAAATAGTGGGAATACATCAATGTCCCTTGTTTGTTGGATCTTCTAGGTGACTCGACTATGACACATCTATTCGTACCTAGTAAGATGTACTTAGGCATATTGACTCTCATTGATATGAATGGTGCGTAGTTTCTTGTTGGTTAATGGAATTAATTAATGGTTAGTAATCCAAAAACATATTTTCTAGTTCAACATCGACACATATATTCACATAGATAACAATTATTCCATTGAGTGGGAACTAATAAAGACTATATTATTTCAACAGTTTGTAGCAGGACTCAATCCAGCATCTGTAGAAATAAAGATTCCAATAACATCCTCAATTCATACAACCAGAGAAAGAATAGGCAATATCAGATTCTTTTACTTCACATTCCATGATCCAGCGGCATCAGCCACATTCTTCTAGGTTGTCCAATTTTTAGGTAAGTGAAGGTATGTTGTTTTCTAATCTTTAATCATGTAATTTCTTAAATGCTAAAATTGTGATTTTGGAAAATACCTCACTTCATTTATATTCCCTTTCTAATTTTCCAAAAAATAAAAACACCTTTAGTCAGTGGGAAGGGATATCAATTCATATTCACATTCCATGCCACATGTCACATTTCATTTCATCCTAACCAACATATTTTTCCCAATATAAAAATATTGCATTTTGATTCAAAACATTTATATGTTTTATTGATGAGCACATTAAATGACTGATAGTCACTATGGGACTTAAATAGTAATTCTCAATGTTTTCAAGTATTTTTATGCAACAAAAATAACAAAATTATTGTTACACAAGAACCAATACTCATAAAATTTTGGTTGTCACACAAGAACCAACCATAACAAATATATATGTTGCAATCAAATATCTTTCAAAGTACACTTTGAAAAAAGAATAAAATTGTCTGATATGATTATGGAAAGTTAAAGGAGAATCAATACAAAGCTAAAGCTCATATATAAGAAAAACATTTCAAGAAGATCAACTTATGATTAAGAGAATCAATGCAATAGTTGCATGAGGACATGCAACATCTTTAGAGTCGGGGTATGTTGGGCCTCCAAAATGTCACCCACTTTCACTTTCATTTCCATCATTTTACCCTCATTCCGTAACTCTATAGCCCCATAACCTTACATTAAGTAACCATTTTCATAATCTCATGGGTTTATCATTATTATTCTACAAGTAATTGATTTTAAGTATTTTAAGAGTGTGTGATTATATATTAGGAAATTAACATGTTTTTTCATATATATATATATATATATATATATATATATATATATATATCTAAAAGTGTTATGAGTTTTGTGATATTGTAGGCCTACTTGGAGAGTCTAGAAGGGTCTTACTTGGCCACCCAACCACAAATTCGAAGTTCAAATTCCAACTCATGAAGATTTGTGGAATAATTGTAGAAGATTTCAATCATTAACTATGCACATTCAAGGGAAAGAATCATGGATGAGAGAATTTTGAGAGGATTTGTATCTTATATTTTTAGGAGATTCATTGTAACCACAAGAGATAAATGTGGATTTAGGAGAGATCTAAGGATCTATATTTATTGAATAGTTATCCTCCACTTTTTTTATAAATAGCAGTGCACCCTTCATACAAATGATTGTTAGGTATTGGTTGTTAGGTAGTAGTTGTAGATTTGTTATTGTTAGTATTAGTTGCTAGTTGGAAGTTCCAAGTTCCATCCAAGATGTGATTTGTGAAGTGATGATAGAGAATTCTTGTAATATCTTGTAACTAATTTTATGAAATACATACTGTCACTTTGATATCCAAGATGTGATAATCTTTCAGTGTGCTTGTTGAGTAATGGAGGGCCCCCATCAACCACAGTTTGCAAGTATTTGTACATATTGGTAACATAGTATAGCTATGATTTCATTTATTTTTAGCAAGTGTGTTTTCATTTTATGCAGGTGTGCTTTTCCTTTCAGCAAGTGTGATTTAATTTTAGCAGGTGTGAGTGTGATTTCATTTATGCAAGTGTGGTGTGATTTCAATTCATCAAGTGTGATTTTAATTATGCAATTGTGGTGTGACTTTCATTTATGCAAGCATTGCGTGATTTCGATTTTGCAAGTGTGATTCCAATTTCTTTATGTTTGGTTTGGTTTACTTTGGATTAGATTGATTTAATTCATTTTGTAATTAGTTTTAATTGCATTAGAATAATCTATTTTGATAAATAACCACCTAGTACATATAGCATAGGTATACCTCGTTAATTCATGAACCTTGGGCTGACAATTAATTACAAGGATTTAACTTTCAATTAAATCACTCAATAGATAGTTTAGTCCTTCTACTAGAAGAAAAACGAGGAACCTGTGAGAGACTAGAAGAGGAAAACAAGAATTCTAAATAGGAGCTTCTCAGGTTAAAAAGGGAAACTATCTCACAGACATGAAAAGATGATATTATGTCTTTGAAAGTTGAACTAGAAGAGGCTAAAAAAAAGGAAGAGGTTCTTTAAGATTTGATCCAAGAATGGTAAGAGAACTGTCAAATACTTGAAGCAGAGGTTGTTTATTTAATAACTGATCTCGAGGGAATAAAGACCGAGAAGGCTTTAAATGAATTTTTTTTAGAAGGCACAAGAAAACTATGGAAAAGACCAACTTCAGGTCCACAGGATTCGAAGAACGATAGAGATATGTGAAGAATCTTCAAGGAAGAATCAAGGAAGATAAAAGAGCATCAGGGAAAATAGGAAACCATCAATGGAAGATGAATCAATCAAGCAGACAACCAAGGTACTTTCATACAAAATCCCACACATGCCTATTTATTTTATGGTCATTATTATAAATGTCATATCTTTGGACATAAATTTTTTTGATTGTAGAATGATCAAATTTGAAAGAAATGAAAATCATAGATATAAAAATTATCAGAGTTATAGACTTCAAAAATATTCTCTCAAATATCAAAATGTCGTCTCTCCCTTATTAAGAAAATTAGAATTCTTTAAATGTAATAATTTTTGGCACAAACCAAGTGAACGTATAAGAATTTTTGAATATCAGTCTAGGTTCCAAAATGTTAGATAGTCAGCTATCCAATAGGATAAGGGGAGCTGAAAGCAAAAGGTTAAAAGGAGCATGTAGTGTGGACTTGCTTTATCAACTCATAATCAAGAGAACAAATGGTATGTGGATGGTCATTGTTCCAAACATATGAGTGGGGACAAAAGAAATTTTATGTCACCAAAAGAAAAGGAAAGAGGAAATAATGTCACCTCTGGAAACAATGCTCTAGCAAGAATCAAAGGTAAAGGCATAGTCAGTCTTGATTAGAAAATGAAACCACAAAATGTGTTGTATGTAGAAGGGATCAAGCAAAATATGCCTAGTGTTAGACAAATGCGTGATAATGGCTATGATGTGACCTTTCAATATAAATACTGTGAGATCCACAACATTAAGAAAGTTCATATATGAGGTCCACAGATCTAGAAGAAACATATTCAAATAGTTAAGGTGAGGAAGAAGGCATAGCTCCAAGGCCAAAGACACCTTCCGCGTATGTATAGAAATAAAATCCTGAGAGTCACATACTTGGAGATCAAAGACATGGTGTCCAAATTAGGAGAAAACTTGTTGGCAATACAAGTTATGCAAGTCTGACTCTGTTATTGCAGATAAAACCCAAGAATCTAAGCCAAGCAAGTGAAGATAAGTTCTGGGTCAAATCTATGAATGGAGAACTTGATTAGATTGAAAATAATGACACCGAGGAGCATGTTCCAAGGCCTAGAGAGAAAAATGTTATTAAAACCAAATGGGTTTTCAAAAATAAATTGAATGAGTAAGGTAAAGTAATCAGGAACAAAGCTCAATTTGTCTACAAAGGGTATGCCCAAATATAAGGGGTATATTTCGAAGAAAGCTTTGCACCAGTAACATGAATGGAAGCTATTAGTATCTTTCTTTCGCTTGCCACCCATAAAAATATCGAGGTATATCATATGGATGTGAAGTATACATTTCCCAATGGAGATTTAGAAGAAGAAGTTTACATTGAGTAGCCAGAAGGATTTATACTCACCACATATGAAGGTTTTATATGAAAATTAAAGAAGGCTTGGTATGGATTGAAATAGGCCCCTAGAGCTTGGTACAAAAGCCTAGATAAATACCTTCAGAAATAAGATCTTACAAAAGGAAAGATTTACAATAACTTAAATGAAATTCTAAAGGTGACCATCTACTAATAGTATTTGTGTATGTGGATGATATAATATTTGGCAATGACATGGAGCAATTGGGGCATCAATTTACAAAATGTATCCAAAAATGATTCGAAATGTCCATAATCGGAGAGTTGTCCTTGTTCTTTGGTTTGTAAAATGCTCAGTCTCCACAAGGAGTGTTTGTATACTAAGCCAAATATCTCAAGGAAACTTTGAAGAAATTTGGGCTGGAAGATTTCAAGCTAGTAAGAATACCTATGACTACAGGCTTCAAGTTGTGCAAATAATATGTGACACTACTAGTAAATCAGACTGCAAACAAATCAATGTTAGGAATCTTGTTGTATCTTACAAATTCAAGGCCATAAATCATGTTATGAAACAAACTCACAAATATATAGAGCAATGCTTTAAAAATTATCCTCTTCAAGGGGGAAACCTCCTTTAAATTACATAAATGATCAATTCTTCAATGATTCAAATGAGAAAAACTCCTTTGTATATATAGGAGTCTAAGGGGTCACAATATAATCAAAGCTGACATAACAATAATAATGTAAGGGCACAACAATAACAATAGCGGGCTTCTATAAGGAACACTAATAACAATATAGGGACAACATGGACAGAAAAATAATAATAAGAGGGCTACGCTAACAATAACAATGACGGAATGTACTAGTATTATAGGGACCTAACATGACCTTCTCCTTCAAAAAAGCATTGTCCTCAATACTTGAGTAGTTTTGGATGCTTATGTATAAAATTCTCATCCTCCCATGTGGAAAATTTAGCGGGTGAGTTCTTCCACTTGATGAAATACTTTGAAATTGATTGATTTTGTAGTTGTCGAGTTCTTGTTTCTATGACTGATTTAGGTTCCAATATTATTTTTCCTTCCTCATCAAGTTCTGGAAATATTGTTTAAACTGAGAACTTGTCACCTATAACCTTCTTTAAGCATGAAACATGGACAATTGGGTGCACTCGAGAAGATGTGGGAAGCTCCAATTTGTATGCCATAGTACCAAGATTTTGCAACACCTTGTACGAACCATAATACTTTGGGGATAATTTATTATCTTTCTTAGCTTGCCTGAGGGATATTTGTTTGTATGGTTGTGGCCTTAGAAATAATTAGTTTCCTACATTAAAAATTCTTTCGCTATCATGTTAATCTTCCTATTGTTTCATTCTATTCTGTGCCAAAGTGAGGCTATCCTTTAAGAGTTGGAGAACTTGTTGTTTCTGCTCGATGTGATCTTCCACTACTTGAACCTTAGAATTTTCTCTTAAATATGATGTGATAGATGGTGGATGATATCCATAAAGTGCCATAAATGGGGTCATTTTTGCTGCAGTATGGAAGGAAGTGTTATACAACCATTTAGCCAAAGGTAACCACTTGACCCATTGTGTTTGTGTTATGAAACCAACTCACAAAAAGATAGAAAGATAGATCAACGCCTTATAATTCAGCCTCTTCGAGGGGGCAACCTCCTTTACATTACATAAATGAACAATTCTTGGATGATTCAAATGAAAAAACCTCCTTTCTATATATAGGAGTCTAAGGGGTCCCAATATAGCCAAGCCGACCGAACAATAATAATATAAAGGCACAAAAATAAAAATAGAGGGATTCTATGGGGCACAATAATAACAATATGGGGACAATGGGGGCACAACAATATTAATAAGGGATACAACTACAATATTGATGGGGGCATCACTAGTATTATAGTGACCTAACATGCCCCTCTCCTTCAAAAAAGCGTTGTCCTTAACTCTTGAGTAGTTCTGGATGCTTCTGTATAAAATTCTCATCCTCCCATGTGGAATCTTTAGTGGATAAGTTCTTCCAATTGATGAGATACTCTGAAATGGATCGATTTCGTAGTTGTCAAGTTCTTGTTTCTATGACTGCTTCCGGTTAAAATATAATTTTTCCTTCCTCGTCAAGTTCTAGTAATATTGTTTGAACTGGTACCTTGTTGCCTATAACCTTCTTTAAACATGAAACATGGAAAACTGGGTGCAATCGAGAAGCTGTAGGAAGCTTCAATTTGTATGCCATAATACCAATCTTTTGCAACACCTTGTAGGGACCATAATACTTTGGTGACAATTTGTTATCCTTCTTAGCTTGCTTGAGGGACATTTGTTTATATGGTTGTAGCCGTAGGAATACCCAATCACCTACATCAAAACTTCCTTCACTGCGATGTTGATCTGCCTATTGTTTCATTCTATTTTGTGCCAACACGAGGTTATCCTTTAAGGGTTGGAGAACTTGTTGTTGATGCTTGATGTGATGTTCCACTACTTGAACCTAAAATTTTCTCTTAAATATGATGTGGTGGATGTGGCTGATATCCATAAAGTGCCATAAATGGGGTCATTTTTGTTGCAGTATGGAAGGAAATGTTATACCACCATTCAGCTAGAGGCAACCATTTGACCCATTGTGTATGTTTATCAGATACAAAGCAATGAAGATATCCTTCCAAGAATTTGTTTACTATCTCTATTTTCCCATCAGATTAAGGATGATAAGATGAGCTATGAGCTAACTGAGTACCAAGACAAGAAAATAATTCTGTCGATAAATTTCCTGTAAAAATGGGATCTCTGTCACTTACAATATTCTTTGGGTTTCCATGTAGCTTTTGAATTGTTTCCATAAATGTCGTAGAAACTGTACTTCCTTTAAAGGGATGTGATAATGCACAAAAGTGTGTATACTTGGTAAGTCTGTCAACTACCACCATGATGACACTCTTTCCCTCAGACTTGGGTAAACCTGTGATAAAATCCATTGAAACCTCCTCCCAACATTGGCTTGGAATGGATAAAGGTTGTAATAGACCTGGTGTCTTAATTGTTTCAACCTTATTTTGTTGGCATACCAAACATTCTGCCACAAAATTTTGAATATCCTATTTAAGGCCATCCCAAAAAAATCCTTCTTAACCCTATGGTAAGTTTTTAAAAACCTTGAGTGCCCTCCTAAGGGAGAAGCGTGCAATTCAAGAAGAATCTTTTGCTTGAGTTGGGAATTCTTACAGAGGTATAAATGATCTTTGTACCATAATGAATCATTTTTCCAGCTAAATGTATCAGATGTATTGGAATCTTGTTGTAACTTTCGAATAAGTTCCCACACTTCTTCATCATTCTTCCATTCCTCCCTTGCTTCATTTATCCAATCTGGTTGGATAATAGAAATAACACACAAGAATGCTTCCACATCCTCATCCTTTCTTGAGAGTGCATCTGCCACAACATTTTGCTTCCCTTTTTTGTATATGATTTCAAAGTCATAACCAACATCTTTGTTCTAAAAAGTATTTAAGGCTATCATGATCCGTTTTTACCTTGAAGTGTCTTCCCATTAGGTAGGGTCACCATTTCTTAAGTTCATGTAGTATTGCCAACATTTCCTTCTCATAAATAGCTTTGTGTATATACTTTCCCTTGATTTGACAACTTTCAAAAGCAATGGGTTTTTCATATTGCATTAAAACAACACCAATTCCATTTCCAGAAGAATCACATTCCACAATAAAGATTTTTTTGAAGTCTGGTGTAGCTAAGACCGGTGCTTGGCACATTGCCTATTTAAGATATTCGAAGGCCTTTGTTGCTTCTGGAGTCCATGAAAATGCATCTTTCTTCAACAATGTTGTTATAGGTGCTACTATTTTCCCATAATTCTTAACAAACTTGTGATAATACCCTGTCAACCGGAGAGATCCTCGCAAATGCTTTATGGATGTGGGGATTTCCCATTCCTTAATGGCCTTAATTTTGATAGGGTCTACCTTAACTCCTTCATGAGATACAATATGACCCAGATATTCCACCTCTTGTACTCCAAAGAAATATTTGGATCTTTTTGCATATAGTTGTTTCTCCTCCAATAGTTGTAGCACCCTATTAATGTGTTCAACATGATCCTTCCAAGACTTGTTGTAGATTAGTATATCATCAAAAAATACTAACACAAATTTTCTAAGGAAGCGTTTCAAAATGGAATTCATCAAACCTTGAAATGTAGAGGGTGCATTGGTAAGGCCAAAAGGCATGAACAAAAACTCATAGTGACCCTCATGAGTTCTAAATGCTGTTTTTGGAATGTCTTCAGTCTTCATTCTGATTTGATGATATCCTAAACGAAGATCTAACTTGGTGAAGTAAATTGATCCATGCAATTCATCCAATAATTCATCAATGACAGGAATGGGAAACTTATCTTTAATAGTGAGCTTTTTGAGCTCACTATAATCTAGACACATGCACCATGATCAATCCTTCTTGTGCACCAATACTACTAAAGCAGAGAAAGAATTTTGGCTAGGTTGAATTATACCAGCCTCAAGCATTTCTGCAACCATACGTTCAATTTCGCTCTTTTGTGCATAGGGATATCTGTACGGCCTAATGTTTGGAGGAACACTTCCTGGAATAAAATGAATAGCATGATCATGATCACGAATAGGTGGGAGACCTTTGGGAGTCTTAAATACCTTGGAATGATTATCCTAGACTTTTTGGAGATCTAGAGAAATAGATGATTTCGATGTGGAAACATCTAGTGAACATAATTGTGTAATTACACCTCGTTGTTTCCTTTTTAGAAGCTTTGTTATACTGTTAGAGCTTATTATATTTCTCGGTTTCCCTACAATACCCCTTAATTCAACTTCCTTTCCTTCTGCATAAAATTTCATGAAAAGTTCTTGAAAGTTAAAAACTATTATACCCAAGGATTTTAGCCATTGGACTCCTAGTTCAACATCAGCACCTCCCATTGCAATGGAAAGCATTAGGATTTTCAATACATATTCTCCAATGGATAGCTTGATGTTATGGCACTTTCCAGAGCAAGTTATCGTTCCTCCATTTGCAACCATTACTTGACACTCTGGTGCTAGATATAGGAAGCAATTCAATTCTTTTGCTATCTTACAATGAATAAAATTGTGGGTACTTCCTGAATCAATTAACACTATTACCTTTTTTATCTTGATTTGTCCTTCTATCTTGATGGTTTGAGGAGTGGTAATTCCAGCCAATGCATTACACGATATGGTCAGATTCATTTCTTATTTATCTAGGCTTTGTTCCTAGAGTATATCCTCTTCTTTCGACCTTTCTTGCTCCTTTTCGTCTTCCTCTTCACAATCTATGTAGAATAATTTCTTCTCCACACACTTATGACCTTTAGTTATTTGCTAGCACAACTGTAGCAAAGCCCTTTTTCTCTTTTTTTCTTCCAATTGTTGTGGTGTCAACCTTATAGGTTGTGGAAGGCTAGGGGCAACAACACTTCTATATTTATAGTTTTAAGTGGTATGCTTCCTGGTTGCCATAATTTTGCTTTCCATTTTTCTTGCTAACCTGAATGCCTTCTCTAATGAATCAGGTTCCCAGAGGAAAACATCATGTTGGATATTATCCTTTAAAGTCCCTATGAACACATCAATCCTATGCTCCTCTGGAATATATTTTACCCTTATGTTCAATTTTTGGAACTCCTCAATGTGCTCCATTATTGAACCCTTTTGTTTGAGACTTATCAATTGGCTAAAAAAAGTGTTTCTTTTTGTATCCTCATAATGTGCTGTCAATTATTCTGTAAAAATTGCCCAAGTGACAATTTGTTTACAAGAGAAAAGCCATTGATACCATACAAACTAATTTGGTTCTAAATATAAAGTTGCAATATGTACCTTTGGTGTGTTTTTCACATTATTGAGATCGAAAAATTGCTCCATTTGTAATATCCATGTTGCAAGATCCTTGCCATCAAACTTCCTCATATCAACTTTTGGAATATGGTGGGCCTTCGATCCAATATTAGAGTCTATAGAATCATGATTAACATTTCTTTTGTTCTCCTCATGAGTTTCCTTTACTACCCTTTCACCATTAGTGACCATTTCTTGTAGCAACTTATTCATATTTATCTTTAATTCTTCCATCTTATCATCCATGCCATCCATTTTAGTATCCATGACATTCATCTTAGCTTCCATGCCTTTCTTTAAACCATCTATCTTAGATTCTGTTACTTTTTGTGCAAGTGACACTTGTTTCACTTGGTCTCGTAATTTTGATATATCATGTTGCATTTCTTCCTCTTCTTCATGAGTCATGCTAGAGCTTTCAGGTTTCTTACTAGATGTTTGCATTTTCTTTCCTCAGGGCATCAATTACTAATAATAATGCTTTACTATGCCCTTTTAATTCCTTCAAACTAATTTTTCAAACTAAGCTTATGCAAAGATTTACAAAAAAACTACACATCTTTTTTTTTTTACTTTGTAGGAGCTTGATATTGAATCTGATGTATCTCTATAATTTCAGATCATCCAGTTCTAAAATTGCGACCTGTAGTAGTCCTCTACGTCCTATTTCCAATGCCACTAGTATGATCCAAATTGGATTCTCTAAGGAAGAGTTATGCAAAATCTCCCAAGATGACCTGATTATAGACCTTTCCAGAAGAGCAAGCTTGTATGCAGTGCCACGTGTCACTGTTTCAACCTTTGGCTCTGAAAAATATATAAAAGAAACTAAATTCTGTCCTCTTTCTGTACCTTCTTACAAAATTTCAATCCGATGCTTAGAGAGAAAGTTATGACGATTTTCCCCAGGTCACCTGTTTGGAATGTAATTCAGGAGTCTGCAAAAAGACCAACTTCCTCTGATCATATCTCCGCAAATATAGCGCTAAAAGATCTGAAATTTGGACCCGAGGTTCAGTGTGATTTTTTCTCTAATGGTTTTTTTTTTCACTTCTGAAACATCGCAGAAAAATGTTATAGCGAAAATGCCACGATGACCTATTTGGAGCAGCGAAACCCTAGAATCCAAGGCTTTGATACCAAATTTTACGAAACCAGCTCACAAAAGGATAGAAAAGATAGATCAACACCTTAGAATTCAGCCTCTTCGAGGGGGAAACTACCTTTACATTACATAAATGAACAATTCTTGGATGATTCAAATGACAAAACCTCCTTTCTATCTATAGGAGTCTAAGGGGTCCCAATATAACCAAACCGACCTAACAATAATAATATAAAGGCACAAAAATAACAATAGAGGGATTCTATGAGGCACAGTAATAACAATATGGGGACTATAGGGGCACAACAATATTAATAAGGGATACAACTACAATATTAATGGGGGCATCACTAGTATTACAGGGACCTAACAGTCTGTTTATCAGATACAAAACAATGAAGATATCCTTCCAAACATTTGTTCACTATCTTAGTTTTCCCATCAAATTAAGGATGATAAGATGAGATATGAGCTAATTAAGTACCCAAACAAGAAAATAAGTTCATCCAAAAAAATATAGTGAAAATGGGATCTATGTCGCTTACAATAATATTTGGGTTTCCATGTAGCTTTTGAATTGTTTCCATAAATGCAGTAGCAACTGTACTGGATTTAAATGGATCAGATAATTCAAAAAAGTGTGCATACTTGGTAATTCTATCAACTACCACTATGATGACACTCTTTCCTTTGGACTTGGGTAAACCTATGATAAAATCCATTGAAACCTCCTCCCAACATTGACTTGGAATGGATAAAGGTTGTAACAAGCTCGAGGTCTTAATTGTCTCAAATTTATTTTGTTGGCAAACCAAACATTCTTCCACAAACTTTTGAATATCATATTTAAGGCCATCACAAAAAAACTCCTTCTTAACCTTGTGTTAAGTTATAAAATATTTTGAGTGCCCTGCTAAGGGAGAAGTGTGCAATTCCAGAAGAATATTTTGTTTCCGTTGGGAATTCTTACAAAGGTATAAGCGATATTTGTACCATTATGAGTCATTTTTCTAGCTAAATGTATCATATGTATTGGGATCTTGCTGCAAATTTTGAATGAGTGCCCACACATCTTTGTCATTCTTCCATTCATCCCTTACTTCATCTATCCAACCTGACTAGATAATAGAAATGGTAGAAAGTAATGCTTCTAGATCCTCATCCTTTCTTGAGAGCACACCCACAACAAAATTTTTCTTTCCTTTTTTTGTAGATGACTTCAAAGTCATAACCCAACATCTTTGTCACCCATTTTTTATTTTCTTCTGAAAATAATCTTTGTTCGAAAAAGCATTTAAGACTATTATGATATTTTTTAACCTTGAAGTACCTTCCCATTAGGTAAGGTCGCCATTTCTTAAGTGCATGTAGTATTACCAACATTTACTTCTCATAAATAGCTTTGTGTAAATAGTTTTTTTTTATTGGACAAATTTCAAAAGTAATGGGTTTCCCTTCTTGCACTAAAATAACACCAATTCCATTTCTTAAGGCATCACATTCCATAATAAAGGTTTTTGTGAAGTCTGGCGTAGCTAAGACTAGTGCTTGGCACATTGCCTCTTTAAGATGTTCAAAGGCCTTCGTTGCTTCTGGAGTCAAAGGAAATACGTCTTTATTCAGTAATATTGTTAGAGGTTCTACTATTCTCCCATAATTCTTAACAAAATTGTGATAATACCCTATTAGCCCGAGAAATCCTCGCAGATGCTTTATGGATGTGTCGATTTTTCATTCCTTAATGGATTTAATCTTTCTAGGGTCTACCTTAACACCTTCATGAGATACAATATGACCCAAATATTCCACCTCCTCTACTCGAAATAAACATTTGGAGGTTTTTGCATATAATTGTTTCTCCTCCAATATTTTGAGCACCTTGTCAACATGTTGAACATGATCCTTCCAAGACTTGTTGTAGATTAGTATATCATCAAAAAATACTAAGACAAATTTTCTAAGGAAGGGTTTGAATATTAAATTCGTGAAACCTCGAAATGTAGAAGGTGCATTGGTAAGGCCAAAAGGCATTACAAAAAATTCATAATGAACCTCATGAGTTCTAAATGTTGTTTTTGAAATGTCTTCAATCTTCATTTTTTGATGATATCCCGAATGAAGATCCAACTTGGTGAAGTAAATTTCTCCATGTAATTCATCCAATAATTCATCAGTGATAGTAATGGGAAATTTATCTTTAATAGTGAGCTTGTTGAGCCCCATATAATCTAGACACATGCACCATGATCCATCCTTCTTGTGCACCAATACTACTCGAGCAAAGAGAGAACTTTGACTAAGTTTAATTGTACCAGCCTCTAACATTTATCCAACCATACATTCAATTTCACTCTTTTGGGCATATGGATATCTATAAGGCCTCATGTTTGGAGGAAGACTTTCTAGAATCAAATGAATACAATGATCACGATCATAAATAGGTGGGAGGCCTTTCGGAGTCTCAAATACCCTGGAATGATTGTCCAAGACTTTTTAGAGATATGGAGAAATAGATGATTTCGATGTGGGAACCTCTAGTGAACATAATTGTGCAATTACGCCCCTTTGTTCTTTATTTAGAAGCTTTTTAATGCCATTAGAGTTGATTATATTTCTCATTTTCCCTGCGATACCCCTTAATTCAGCTTCCTTTCCTTCTCAAAAAATTTCAAGAAGCATTCTTTAAAATTAAAAGCAATCATTCCCAAAGATTGTAACCATTGGACTTCTAGTACAACATCAACACCACCGATTGAATGGAAAGCGTTGGACTATTCAATACATATTCTCCCATGGATAACTTGATATTATGGAACCTTCCAGAGCAATTTATGGTTCCTCTTTTTGAAACTATCACTTCACACTCTTGTGCTGGATATAGGAAGAAATTCAATTCCTTGTCTGTCTTACAATGAATAAAATTATGGGCACTACCTGAATCAATCAACACTATTACCTTTTTCTTCTTGACATGTCCTTCTATCTTGATAGTTTCAAGAGTGGTAATTCATACCAATGCATTACAAGATATGGTTAGATTCATTTTTTCTTTCTCTGGGGTTGGTTCCTGGTGTATATCCTCTTCTTTTGACGTCTCTTGTTCATTTTCTTCCTCTTGTTCACAATCTATGTAAAATAATTTCTTCTCATCACACTTATGACCTTTAGTGTATTTTTTATCCAAAATGTAATAAAGCCCTTTTTCTCTTTTTTTCTTCCAATTGTTGTGGTGTCAACCTTGTAGGTTGTGGAAGGCTAGGAGAAAAGCAATTCCATATTTATAGTTCTGAATGGTAGGCTTCCTTGTTTCCATAATTTTTCTTTCAATTTTTCTTTCCACCATTAATTCTTTATCCAATGAATCAGGTTCCCAAAGGAGAACCTCATGTTGGATGTTATCCTTTAAAGTCCCTATGAACGCATCAATCCTATGCTCCTCTGGAATATCATTTACCCTTATATTCAATTTTTGGAAGTCCTCAAGGTGCTCCACCCCCTTTTGTTTGAGATTTAACAATTAGCTAAAGAAGGTTTTGCTCTTTGTATCCTAATAATGTGCTATCGTTTCCTTCGTTAAAATTGACCAAGTGAAAATTGGTTTACGAGAACAAATCCATCGATACCATAGAAACTAATTAGGTTCTTAACATAAAGTTGCAATGTGTACCTTTTTTGTGTGTTGCACATTATGATGATCAAAATATTACTCCATTTGTAGTATCCATGTTACCAGATCCTTGCCATCAATCTTTCTCATATCAAACTTTAGAATATGGTGGGTATTAAATCCAATGTTAGAGTCTATGAAATCATGATTAACATTTATTTTGTTCTCATCACAAGTTTCATATAATTCCTTTTCGCCATTAGGAAGCATTTATTGTAGCAACTTTGTCAAATATTCCTTCAAACCTTCCTTGTCTACTTTTAAACTATTCTTCAAATCTTCCATGTTGCCTTTCATTTTTTGCTTCTATACAATTCATATTAGCTTTCATTCCATCCTTCAAACCTTCCATGTCTGATTTTAATCTATTCCTCAAAACATCCATCTTAGCTTCCATTTCATTTTAATTGGTTACTCTTTGTGAGAGCGAAATTTGTTGCACTTGGTCTCGTAATTTTGATATATCATGATGCATTTCTTCTTATTCTTCATGTGCCACAGTAGAGATTTCTGGTTTCTTACTAGGTGTTTCCATTTTCCTTCTTTGAGTCATTTTGAAATAAAAAAAAATGATATCTATGCTTCACCATGCCTTTTGAATCACTTCAAACTAATTTTTCAAACAAAAGACATGCAATTAAAAAAAAAAATACACACCTTTTTCTTCTCTTTGTAGGAGCTCGATATTGAATATGTTGTATTTATGTAATTTTAGATCTCCAAGGTCTGAAATTTCATCCTATGGTATCCCTCTGAGTCCTCTGTCAAACCCCATAAGTTTGATCAAGATTGGATTCTTCAATAAATATTTGTGACTGATCTCCCACGATTACCATACTATAGATTGGTTCAGTAGAGCGAACTTGTGTGGAGTGCCACATGTCACTGTTTCAACCTTCAGCCTTGGAAAGAATACCCAACAAACTGCAACCCGTCCTATTTTTGTCATGTTTTACGACATTTATATCCCATGCATAGAGAGAAAGTTATCATGATTTTCCCAAGGTCACTTGTTTGAGATGTAATTTTGGAGCCTACAAAAACAATAACTTCCTTGGATCATATCTCAGAAGATATAGTGAGAAAATATTTGAAAATTTACACACAAGGTTCATTAAGATTTTAGCTCCATGGGGTTTCAATTTCACCTTTAGAAGCATTGTATAAAAAATTAATACCGCAAATGCCACAATGACTTGTTTGAAGCAACGAAATCCAAGAATCCAAAGCTCTGATACCAAATGTTATGCAACTAGCTCACAAATAGATAGATTAAAGAATTAAAAGTTATCCTCTTCGACGAGGATACCTCATTTACATTACATAAATGATCAATTCTTTGATGATTCAAATGACAAAACCTCCTTTCTATATATAGGAGCTTAAGGGGTCACAATATAATCAAAACTGAAATAGCAATAATCATGTAACGGCACAACAATAACAATAGTGGGCTTCTATGGGGCACACTAATAACAATATGGGTACAACTATAGAAAGTCTTGTATATTCACAAGGTCATGAAATGTACTAAACCACAGGACAAGAATCTACTTCTACTTTCAACCAACAGATGCCAATAGATCGATGAAAAACAATATGAACAAGAATAAGATAAATCAATGGCACATAACACAAGATGTATATGGGGAAAGCCACTGCTCAAAACCCCATTATTTGTATTCCATATATCAAAAATATGAGTGAAGATACAAAGCTTTTCCTCACTAGAACAATTCAACACAAGTATGCTCAACTCTCTCAGCTCACAAGCAAGCTCTTGGCCAACAGTTAGTCAATTCTGCAACTCTCCAAGCCCCTAATCTATAGCGTAATTCCTAGGATCAATATCCTGTATTTAAAGGGAATTCATGCTTCCAAAACTGCACAATCAAAACATAGGATCAATCTCTGATCAATGCATGATATTTACACTCTAGTAAATAGTACAACTGATAGTACACTGTCCCTGCACTCTAGTCTCAACTGGGTCTTTCTCAGAATCGAAAACATGATTTTCTGATGAGGGAATCTTCAGTTAACTAGAGTGGCACTTGTGGATGCACTAGTGCACCAAATGACTGTTAACTCTCTATTAGTTCCACAAACATTTTGGAACTAATTTAACTAAACTTAACTCAATAAACTGAGTGATCTAATTTCAAACTCAATTTAAACTCATACTGGACCCCTAAAATTTAGGGAGAAAATATACATGAATACAAAATAGACTTCGTACTCAAAATTTCTAAGTTAATTTAACTTAATTAACTATTTACGAGTTGCTATGAGAATAGAATTCAATTTTAATTCTCAATTTAATTCAAGGACAAATTAAACTAGAATTTCTTGTGCCCTTTCTCAACAACAACATGGGCACAACAATAACAATAAGGGGGCTACACTGACAATAAGAATGAGGGAATACACTAGTATTATAGGGACCTAAAAAATAATGCAAGTAGTGGGTATTGTGCTAATATTTGAACCTTTCCCTCATGAAATCCATGTTGTCGTTGTCAAAATAATTTTTATTATCTTCAAGGAATAGTAGAATATGGATTTTGGTATGCTAAGGGAAAATAGTTCAAGTTTAAGGCCTACAAAAATGATTAGGATGGAATTATTAATGACAGGAAAACCACCTCTGGTGCAACTTTCTTCCTGGGAAAATTCTTGGTGGCGTGGGTCAGTAAGAAACAAGCCTCCATTTCTTTATTGACTGCTGAACTAGAGTATATTTCTACTGCTACCTGTTGTACATAGATTCTATGGAGGAAGAAAACTTTGAAAGATATTCTGGTAGAGCTTACTGATCCCATTCCAATAATGTGTGACAACACAATTTCCATCAACATCTCCAAAAATATAGTCATGCATTCAAAGACTAAGGATATTCCTATGAAGTTCCATTTCATGAGGGAACAGGTTACAACCAATATTTTCATACTTAAATATGTGGCCACTAAAGAGCAACTAGAAGATAGGTTATGTTAGGTTAAGTCAGCGTTGTTGGGCATTTTAATTTGAATTGGAAAAATTGAATAGAAAAAGCCATTATGACAGTGAAATTTCAGCACTTGAGCAGTAGTGATCAGAAACGTTAAAGCTTAAAGAGAATGTAATTAAGTAAATTAAATAATAGGTCGTAAATAAAATAAAGAGCTTATACTTATTTTATTATTTAATAAATGAAATATATAATTTAATAAAAGAATTGTATTCTTTTGTGGTTTTAATAGGTAAAATTTTGAATTAAATTATGATATATATATATATATATATATATATATATATATATATATATATATATATATCATAATTTAATTCAAAATTTTACCTATTAAAACCACAAAAGAATACAATTCTTTTAACCATTTCCACTTTTTGAGGAATTTTGGAGGAGAAATATGCCTCATTTCAAGGAGAATGCTTCTTCCTCACATTGTATAAGTACCAATTCGAATTTTCCTCTAGAGGCATGTATTTCTTAGTCTTATTGTTTAGAAAACTTGTTATTTAGTAGCTCCACTTTCATTTCTAGTAGCGATGTACTTGGATTGATTCAAATAATGAAGTTTGGTGCCTTTTTTATCTTCTAAAGATTGGTTTCCTTCATAGGAATGCGAGTAACCTTGACCTTTCCCATCCTAGAAGCCCGAGATCCTTCTTTTACAATCTCTTTTGTTTCTTTGAATGTCTTTTTCACTTGCATCTCTTATTTCTACGTTTACTATTCATGCTTCCATTTTTGTAGGTTATATTGGTTAAATGATTGAAGTGATTTGTTTTGGAGGTTATTTACAAATTCAAAAGCATGATGCATCCTTAGAACATCTTTGAAAATTCATCTTCACCATTGAACTACTTAGATTGGTTTACTAGTTCACAAATCTAGAATTTTTGGAAGTCCCTTGTAGAAAAATAGTATTAATTTTCTATTCTTATTTATAACATGTTAATGAGATTCATTTTATTTTATTCTACTTGTATTGAATCTTAAAAAAATTCAAATTAATAACAAAATTCACCCCATATAATTTTCACTTGATTAGGTTAGGCATTTGATAGGTTAACTAGCTCATCAATTCTTGAATTTCTAGATTTTACAGTAGTAACTTTATGCTATTTTTTAGCACATGTTAACAGGGGTATTTTATGAGTGATTCCACTTGGAATGTAGTCCTAAGAAATCCTACTTGATTAAAAAAAATTGTCCCATCTAATTTTTCTCTGATTTATTGGGCATTCGACAAGTTATCTCAGTCTTGTGGCAATCTTGTCACTCCTGTAGCAGTCCTATAGCAGACCGATAACAATTTGTTTTTGAGATTTGACTTGCCTAGATTCACTACAAATTCAAGGTGTAAGTATATTTATATCATATGAATGCATTGATGCCACTTTGGTTGAGCTGAGGTTTGATTAGGCCGCCATTTATCTCTTATATCGTTTAGTTCTTGAATGTTGATATTTGAAAATTAGTCTAGATTCCTTTTCTACAATTTACTTTATGTAATGTGTGATTTACCTTTTGCAAGATTACTCTAGGACTTTCCTTTCCTATAAAATAGAATAAATCTCCTTTAAATTTCATTTCCTTTCTAGCAAGATAGATTATATTTCCATAGTTTTGATCATGCTTTACATTCTCACAAAGAGAATATATTTCCTTCATGTCATTTACTTTCCAAGTAGAATGGATTTTCTTATTGTTATTTACCTTTCACAACATAGGATTACCAGCTTACTTATATATTTGTTCATTGGAATTTACTTCATTGCCTTCTTTCACTTGCATTAAAGGGAGCATGAATTGGAAGAGGGGGGTGTGTATTGCACATACAATGGCGACCCCTCTTAAGTTTGTACGAACCTCGAGTTGATAATTAAAGTTGATAGCCTCAGGAGTTGCAACATTCTTGTTGCAATAATGGGGCTCATAAATTGTAGATGTTCATGATAGGTGCATAACCTCAGGGGGAGAATATTGTATAATTTTTATATCTTGATGAGTATGAGTTATTGCAGCAATAGTTGATGAGTTCCTTTGAGCCTCATCCACATTTAGGTCCACAACATCAACCTTAATTTTGGAGGTATATTGATCTCAGGGGGAGCTATGCATGGTATGAGATTTATATCAGTTATTTGAAATTTTCCTCAAAATGTTTCACTTAGTTAGTTGTAGTTTCCTTACACATGTTTTTTGAGTGAGAGTACTTTTTTTCAACCATATATATGATGTTGTTTTCACTAAAAAGTTGGTTTAAAAGATGGTACAACAATGCATAGAAGGATTTCATTGGCACATGATGCATGGAGATGACATAAGACGTGTACCATCCATGTATGGGTTGTTATATGCTCATTATTATAGCCATGTACCTTTTATTGTTTCATCATTGTGTAATAGTTGAGAGTCCAGTCAATAGTATGTTGAGTCATCACGGTGTTAGGCATGTCGTGGAGAAGTTTCATGGAGTTATATTGCAACCATATGTATTGGATAATGAATGTAAAAATCATGTCATGGTATGTCATTGAGTCATTGGTCCATAGGAGACGATCATAGAAGACATGTATTTATAGATGTATCCATGTAAAATTCTCATTAATCCATGTACTTATATGTATGTACCTTTGGATAATATTGTCATGAGGTCATGTTATGGCCATATGATAGTCATATATGATGTCTTAACATGTTACTACAACCATGATTATATGTCATATAGTCATGGTCATGTGGAGTCTTGTCCATATGGTGCTTCTATTTGTCGAAAGGAAACATTGTTCACAGTGGAAGGGGTCACTATAGCTTGGAGATGGCATGTGTTTTGGGGGTACATCTTGTTTGCTCATGTTTATTTTAGCCATCCCTTGTTGGCATTATGATATGCTTGGAGGTGTCATGATGTTCCTCATGCTATGATTTGAATGTTGGGGTTCTTGGCCTCATGATATAAGTATAGAATTTGTGATTGTCTATTGGTGTTGGTTAGAGATATGCATGTATTTTCTTCTATGGAGTATGGGTTGATTTCCTCATGTATATGAACATATTATTTTATTTTTCATTGATGCTTGTATGGTTGTTTATGCATATTGTTGTTGCTACTAGAGGTTGTTGGTTGGACATGTTGCTATTTATGATGATTGGCTCGTATATTGCTTATTCTTGATATGGAGAGTATAATCATTGGTTGATATGCATCATATTTAAGCAATGTGGATGTTTAAGATGCTTCAATGTTTGCACTTGTATTATTTTTCATTATCAAATGGACTTGACTCTTTTCCATTGATGTTAAAGGGGGAGTGATAGAGGATATTGGTCCAAAGTTTGTGTGGTTGACATCAATTCGAAAGGGTGAGATTGTTGGAATTATGGCGTGCATGGTTTCAACTATTTTATGTTAACATTGGTTTCATGATGGCAGCTACGTCATGTTGGCATTGATTTCAAACCTATGCAACCTAGGTTTTGCATTGATGTCATTCTTTAGTATGGTTATAATTGATTGAGTTGAAATTGAGCTGATTGTGTTAACATTGACGTCAACCTTATGATGTCACTCATGATGGTTAGATGGTGGCATTGGTGTGGTTGATGGCTCGTCATGTGCTAGTGGTGTTGATGGAGGTGTTTCCTTATGTTTCCTTGTGCTTCCTTTTTATGCATTGATTGGAGGAATTGGACATGCTACTATAGGTTTCTGATGAAGATCTACATGTGATGGAGATAATGGCTGAAGTGTCATTCATGTTGTTAATCTGGCACACTAGTTGAGTTGGCATACTAGCTCTTCATCTAGGTCTTCATGCTTATGCTCATGGAGATGACTTGTTGCAGTGATGGTTTGGAATGACAATGATGATCATGGTTTCGATATGCTACAATGTTTTACATATGTGTTGCAGCTTTTGCAGGTTCTTATGGAGTGTAGAGGACTTGTTGGAAGTCATGCCAAGCTGTGTTTGTTTCCCTTTAGGTCAACTTTGTTGTGACACTTGGGAGACATGTTTGATCCATTTGCAGATGTGTTAAAGGTTATGATAGAGGTTTGGAGGCTTGAAAAAATGTTGGTGAAGGTGATATAATAGGTGGTAGAGGTTTTGAGATGAGTTTTTATGTTTATCATTAGGCTCTACCCTAGTCGCACCCATGTAAGCTTGTGTAGGTGACTGGAAGGATTTCAGTTGTAGGGAAGTAGGCATATGCATGTGGCCATTTGGGATCATCTAGTGATGTGCCTACAACTAAGGCTCAAAAGGAATTTTCTCCACATTCCTTGCACTCTTTCAGAGTAATTAGACTTGGAAAATCCTAGAAGGTTCTATACTAATTAAAAAAGGCTGAAATGGGTTGCAAGAGTCCTCCAATGGGTGTGAACACCTTAAATGCGCAAGTAACAATGATGATGCCTTGATTTCATCAACTTTGTGCACTCTTGATCCCATTCCAAAAGTGCAATTCACCCTTCATGGTTTATATTCTTTATTTTGGAGCTAAGTAATTGTTTATGGTGTGTGTATGTGAGTTGGAGAAGGTTACATTGTGTGAGTATGCTTTAGACCAAGTTATGATAATAGATGCTTCAATATATGAGTGAAAATGGTTGCATAGTGAGCATATCTAAAGCATGTTGTAGAATATATCATATTTATAGCTGCTGGAGAAGAGATTGTGTTGATGGAACTATTTATGGATGTCAGTCTTGTTGCTGGTGATTATGGTATTCAAATTTTATGCATTGATTTGAGCCACTATTTTGCTAGTGTTGAGAGCACATTGTTGGTGGTGATTTTGATTATTATTTGCAGAGAGTCTTGCTACTTAGATCATGATTACTAAGTTGAATCAGAGTTGAGCATAGTGTCTTGGGATCCAGTATGAAAATAGATGAAATGAGGTCTGCATAGAGTAGAGGAGTGGTGACTTCATGGGTGCGGAGTAGTCATTATGAAGCTTCGATGAAAGGAAAAATTTCTCCATCCAATGGTAGTTGGATAGTCCATTTGAAGTTTTGAGAGTATCATTGATCATGGTGTCCTTCAATGGATGGTAGTCTATAGATTTGTGTGAGAACATAGTATTCTGAGTTGATCAGATTATCGACTGGGAAAGATCTTGTGCTATTGAGTTCAATGGTATGCCTACATTAGAAAATTTGAATGTATTTCTATTGGGATCATATAATATGTTCTTGGATATGGTATGGTTGTATCTTCATAGGACCAAAGTCCATTTTTATGACAAAGCCATTCAGTGCTTGGATGATAATGGAGAATATAGAGTCTTAAAGGGTAAGAAGAGGGTAACATTAACCAAAATGGTTACAGCTATGCAGGGAAAGCGCAGTCGTAGAAAAGGGTGTGTGTTACTTGCAGTGGGCATTTCTAGCGATAAAAGTAAGGAGTATGATCATGTATAGGTATTAAGAAGGTAATCAATCTTGCAGAAGTTTTAGGATGTGTTTCCAACAAATATTTTGGAGTTGTCACCTCATAGAAATGTGGAATTTTCTATTGAGTTGGTACCAGGGGAAATAACAACATCAAAGGCACCGTACATGATGAGCACACCAGAGCTTGTAGAGTTGAAGTTATAGTTGAAGGAAATGCTTGACAAGGGATACCTTAGGCCAAGTGTATCTCCTTGGTGTGTAGCTATATTGTTTGTGAAGAAGAATGATGGTACTCTTAGGTTATGCATAGATTACATGCAGTTGACCAAGGTGACCATCAAGAATAGGTATCTGTTTCCAAGGATTGATGACTTATTCGATCAGTTAAAGGGAGCAACAATGTTCTCCAATATTGATTCGAGATCATGATATCCTCAGGTACACATAAAGGAAAAGGACATATACATATACTTCTTTTGGACCAGGTACATTCATTATGAGTTTATTGTGGTTCCATTTGGTTTGAGTAATTATCCAACTACCTGTATGTGCTTCATGAATAATGTGTTGCATCCTTATCCGAACAAGTTTGTTATTGTATTCATTGATTACATATTGATATATTCAAAGAATGAGGAATAACATGCTGATAATTTAGCAACAATGTTGAGATTACTAAGAGAGCATTAGTTGTATGCTAAGCTTAGGAAATGTATTTTATTTCAAACATAGGTACATTACTTGGGACATGTTGTTTCCAAGGAAGGAATAATAGTGGATCTGGAGTACATAATAGCTATCATGGAATGGGATGCTCCTAGAAATGTCGATGAGGTAATATCATTCATGGGGTTAGCAGGTTACTATAGGAGGTTCATCAAGAAATTCTCTCGCATTGCTCATCTTATCAAATCACTACAAAGGAAAGATAAGAAATTTGAATGGACGAAGGAATGTGCAAAATTTTTTGAGCAGTTGAAGTAGTTGACAATAATGAAGAATTTTTATTATTGGGTGAATCTGAAAAAGGATATGGCAGATTTTGTGGCTAGATGTTTGGAATGTTAGTAGGTGAAGGCAAAATGTAAGCATTCAGGTGGATTACTATAGACGATTCTTATTCCAGACTGGAAGTGGGAGGTCATTTCCATGGATTTCATTATAGATTTTCCGAGACATCTAGACAACATGATTCCATCATGGTTTTGGCAAACAATTTGAAAAAGGTAGCATACTTCACTCTAGTGAAGTCTACGTATTCAACTAGTGATGTAGCATAGGTATGCATCAGAGATGTGGTAATATTACATGATTTTATGAAGAAGAATGTGTCAACAAGAGATGATAAGTTCACTTCCAAGTTTTGGAAGGAACTCTTTGTAGGATTGGAGACAAAGTTGGCATTTAGTATAACTTATCATCCACAAATAGATCGATAGATAGAGAGGGTCAAAAAGATATTGGAGGATAGGTTGAGGATGTATGTGATGCATCAATAGAGGAGATGGGAGGAGTGTCTTTTATTGTTTGAGTTTTCTTATACCAATGGGTATCAAGAGTCACTAAGATGAGTCTGTTCGAGGCATTGTATGGGAAAAGTTGTAATACTCCCATTAGTTGGAGAAATCCGGTGAAAAAGGTGTTTAACTGAATGTATATATTGACAAAGACGAAACAAAAAGTCCAGGTTATCAAGAATAATTAAAAGGAAACACAAGAAAAGAAAAAAAGTTATGAAGATCGGAATAGGTTCTTGAAGGAGTTTCAGGTTGGGGAACATGTGTACTTGTGCATCAAACTCAAGAAGATATCCTTGTGGATTGGATCATGTGCTAATTTGGCACCTCAATTTTGTGGACCTTTTAAGATTATTGAAAGGATTAGACCAGTATCGTATTGACTTTCACTTCCTTTGATAGTGGAATTCCATGATGTTTTCCATATGTCATTTCTTAAGAAGTATGTTAAAGGCGTTGATCATGTGATTGACTAATTTGTATTGCAAGTGGAGCCAAATGGAGAATTCCAGTTGGAACCTCAATGTTTGCACAAAAATATGCTCATGCTCTAGAGCTGAGCAATCAAGTAGTTTAAAGTGTAGTGGAAGCACTTTGGTCCCAAGGAAGCGACATGGGAGATGGCTGATCATATGTATCCTTCTCTATTCACTGGTTGAGCAAATATTTTTGGTATATGTTTTGGTGTGATGTTTTGGTATATGTACATATGTATATGGTTGTAAATACAAGAATGAGTTGTGTTATAAAGCTCCAATAAGCGGTATGGGTTTCATGTTGTTATGGTTATTACTTTTCTATGTGTCATGTTGGTTTATTTCTCAATAGTTTGATATTTGTAAATACTGCAACAAGCTAAACTATAAAGTTCCATGGGTAGTATGTTTTTCTTTTAGTAGTCTTGTTGGTGTAGAAGTCAGTGAACATCGAGGATGGTGTTCCCCCAAGGGGGAGGTTTCTGTAACATCTCTGGTGAAAATTGTAGGTAAATAAAAGTTAATAAAGGAAAAATAATAACCAAGGTCATGGGACACTTATTCCAAGTTGAATGTTGGGAAAAACATCCTAGTGTTGGTGCTCATTTGGTTTATTATGGCTAAGGAAATTGGCAAAGGCTTTGGAAAGGAATGAGGAATTATTTGGCATTTTATTTATGAAAATATTGGAAATTAAGAGAAAAGGAAGGTGAAAGGTCATAGGTTGCATCTGAGGAGGAAAATAATAGAAAATTGAAGAAAATAGAGGCCTCATAAATAAAAAGACTTATGAGGATCAGTTGGTACATTTTTTCATACTTAACCATTTGTCAGTTGAATTTTGGAGCTCTCTCTCTCACTCTTGGACACTTAAGAGTTTTCTTGGAGAACTTCAACATTGGGTCAAGTAAAGCAAAGGAGGAAAGAGAAAGAAAAACATCAAGCAAGGAAGTGTACGATCAAGTGGCTACAATGAGATTATTTATAGGTATCGAGTTGCATGTATGATCTCCTTACTAGTTTTGGCATGCATGGTCATGCATGTGTGTTCTTAGTTCTCTTGTTGTCATGAGCATGGGTTTTTCTAGGTGTGATAATGTTTTTCTTTGAGCAGGTCATTCATTGTCAATATTGCAATGAACTAAGTTATAAATCTCCATTGGAAATATGTATTCTTTTTAGCGGTTTTTTGTGAGGTCTTGGTGTGGTTTAACATTGAGGACAGTGCTCCCCAAGGGGGAGGGTTTTGTAACAACCCTGGTACAGATTCCATGTAACAAATGTAAATAAATGGAAAATAAGACCATGGGTAAGGAACACATATTCCAACATGAATATTGGGCAGGACTTCTTGGTTTGAGTTTTGATTCAGTTTATTATGGCTAACGAAATTGGCAAAGGCTAAGGAAAAGGCATTAAGAGGAAAAATGTATTTTTGGCACATTTATTTATAAAAATCAATGAAATTGGGAGAAAAGTAACGTGAAAGGCCACCGGTTTCATGTGAGGAGGAAATTGAAGAAAAATAATGGAAAATGAAGAAAATAAAGGCCTCATTGATAAAAAGGTTTGTGAGGATCAATTGGGAAGATTTTTCAGTATTAAGGTCTTGGATGAAGTTTTTGCTCAGGTTTTGGAGCAAGGAAGGGAAAAGAAAGTAAGGGAAGGTCAAGGAAAGGAAAGGAAGGAAGAAAGCATCAAGGAAGTAAAAGTAAGAACAAGCAACTTCAGAAGGAATACTTGCAGGTAACATATTGCATTGGCGATTTCCTAGCTGGTTTTGACATGCATGACTTTGCATGTTGGTTTATGGTTCTCTTGTTGTCGATGACATGGTTTTGCCAGGTTATGACAGTGGGTTTTATACTAGCCTTTCCTTTTTTTGATGCCATGGTGTGTTGGGATTTTTATCCTGGTTTTGGTCTTGGTTTGCAGGATGGATTTTTTAATTTGGGGCATAGGTGCTCTTAAGGTCCATTCCCAAAGGTCTAGGAATCCCTTGATCGGTTTTGGTGGGATACACGATAAAGCGTGAGGGAGAAGTCTCGATTTAGGTCCTAGTGATCTAGGTTTGGATTACGGTAAATCCTAAGAGATTAGTCTTGTTTTAGGGCCTAGTGATACAAGATTAGATTGCAGTAAAGCTTGAGAGACAAGGAGATGGAAAATTCCTCAAGGATAGTGATGGATTCCAGATGGAATTCCAAGTTTAATTCAGTTTTGTGAGTGGAGAACTGATTTTTGTTTGATCACAGTTTAGTGAGGGTGGAGGTCGTTTAAACACTGGATTCCCTTGGTTTTTTTTGGATTGGTTTATCCATGAGATCCCACATTCATGTTTGGAATATGGCACGAGGGTGACTGGATGAAAGAAATAATTGGTTTAGCCATGTCTATAATAGGGAGGTATGTAGAAGTCTTGAACCTGGTGGATTTGACTATGATTAATGAAAGCTAAGTTCTCTTGCTTTTCCACTTGTTTATATGTGGCTTTAATGATTTTTATATCTCTGTTATTTATGCCTTTAATGTTGGTTATAAGCATGGTCAATTGAATGGTTCATGTCATGGTTATTTCATGTATTTACTTGCAATTGTTAAAATTATGGATGGAATACCTAATTGATGTTATAATAGTTCAAGGGAGAAGGTGGTGATCCTTCTTCTTATGTTTCATAAGAGTTTTCAGTCATTAATCTCTCTCTTGTATCCGAAACTTGTAGATTCCATTGATGCCAAGTGTTTGAAAGAATGTCAGTCCTGGTTGGGGATGGTCAAGCCTTGTCCTAAATTTTTGTTTATTAGTCTTATCATCATTTGCTTGATGGATTCTAGAAGTTACAACAAGTTCTGGGTAGTAGCGGGAATTCTAGGCTAGAAAAGTTCCTTAAATTCTGTGGATGCTGGCACAGGTCTGTTGGGAAAATTCCCTGGGCATAGGCATGCAAGCATGTGAGAGTGTCCAAAGGTCCCTGGATGCTGGCATGCCCATAGCATGAGATCGTCTAGAGGTCAAGAGGTCTAGAAGATAAGTGGGGCCTAGAGGCATGATTCTTGAGTGGCTGAGATGTCTCCTAGGGGTTTTGTTGTTGATGTGGAAGACATGGTTAATGTGTTTCCATCGATTCCATTTCCTCAAGGTCACCAAGGAGGTTGAATAATATTATAGTAGCCTCTTCGTAGCATGTTTACCCCGGTTAGATGGTTACTTGGGTAGCTGTGGGAGGAGGGTGGTTACAATTAGACAATGTACAAGTCAATAATAACAATACTCTTATAGTTAAAAGCTACAAGACCAAACATTAAGAAACTTCTTAGTGTTGTTTTGAGATATCAGTTAGCCCTCAAACAAATTCATCTTCTAGAAGCCAAAAGAATATTCAAATATTTGAGACTCCAATGGATTATGGGTTATGGTATCCACAATTTGAAAACATGGCATTGACAACATATACAAATGCAGATTGAGCTGAAAATTCAGATGAAAAGAAAAGCACAAGTACAGGTGATTTATTTCTTAGAGGCCTCCTAGTGGTTTAGTTGATAAGGAAGCAACCATCAATCTCCCCTTCAAATACCAAGGTACAATACATTTGCAACATCTTGTTGCACTCATATATTGTGGATGAAGCAAACCTTAGAGGATATGAAAATAAATTTTGTAGATCTTATTCCCATTATTTTTTACAACACATGTGCTATCAACATATCAAAGAATCATGTTTTACATTCAAAAAACAAACATATTCCCATAAATAATAATTTTCTTAGAGAACGCGTTACAAATTATGTTGTGAGGTTGGACTATATTCTCACAAAAAAATAGGTTATGACATCTTCACCAAACCCCTTGCATGAGGAACCTTTGAGTATTTAAGAAAAATGTTGGGAGTAATTTCTCTCTTCTCTCTTAACTAGCATTCTTCACAAGCAAAGAGGGAAGCTATTCAAATAAGTGCAAGGATAGCTAAATATTAAAGATCAAGTTTCCAAGGAATAGATAGGTCTACATTAATCTCACCTTAGCGCAATATAATCACAGTGGAGGATTAGTTACAAGGGGAGTATCCAATATTTTTTCCATTGATGTCAAAGGGGGAGTATGACCAGACATTGGAATAATGAGATTATTTGTGTTTCTTGATACAAATATATTTAGGGGAAGAGAGTGCTTTTAAATTATCAATAGAAAATGGGGAAGATTGAGAAAATCAACCAAATTGGAAAGTGGGCAATCAATAGTAGAATCATTGTGGCCAAAGTGCCATTAATGACCTAGAATGTTTGGTAGCTATGATTGGTGGTGTTTCTATCAATTCCAAAAGGGGATATTGTTGAGAAAATAGTTTTCATTGATGTCAAGTCTAATCATTATTTTCAAGTGAACAGGTGAATACAAGTCTAGGGGTAGTTTATTAATAGTTTGGGGAGAGTTTTTTAATGAAGAGATGGAGCCTATATTTAAGGTGATTTTTATCTTAGGTCAATTGGTCAAACACATCTGTGAAATGGTCAATTTGATAGACCTATAATATACCTTTACAATGGTATATTAGACAGTCAAAATTCCCAATGGTTAATGAAAAAAATGGTTTAACATTCAATTGTTTGAAAAATAATGCACACTTAGAAGATGGATTGTTGTAAAAAAATTGGGGCTTGGGAGAATCCAAAAATATCTAGATTGTTGGAAGAATATGAGACATCTAAATATCTATACATTTGATGTGAATGAACATTTCTTAATTTCGTAAGGGAACCAAATGACAGAGTAATTCAAACTCATCCAAGGGATGCAAGATATTAGGGAATGCAACTTGATAAAAGTTTTACAAAGGAAACACTCAAAGAACACACTTAGATGTCATATTGATATCCATACAAGAATGATGAAGTAGTCGATGATGTGTTTAGTAATGTGGCATACAAGTTCCCATAATGTGGCCCATTCCATATAGGTGGCATGATGATAATAGTACATGATGCCAAATGATTGGGATTTGCAAGCATGCGTCTTTTCGATTTTTCTTTGCTAATGAATTTTTGAAAAAGGGTTGATTGCCGAGCAATGAGCCCTTTGAGTGTGTAACATCTGAAGGTATTCGAACATCTTCTAGTTTTGGGGTGTACACACATTGACACCTTTGACAATGCTTAGATTCTGTATTTAACAAATAACTGGTCAAATTTCCATCCAACATGGTTTCAATGAAAAGATATTTAACTCATTCAGTGTAGCTAGAGATATAGGAGATAATGAGAACAAGCACTTAAAAAAAAACTCCCTAAATACCAAATTTCATTTATAAATAATCAAAGTTCAGGATTCTAGTTGTTTCTGGTTCCATGATAAAAAAATTATCTAGCTCATCCATCTATCTAATGATCAGAGACTTTGTGCATATAGACAAAAAATTAAATGAACCAGATCTGTATTTTAGGAATAAAAGGTTAAACATTGATTGAATTAAGTCATTGGTCTAGCTCATGGTTCTATGGAAAAGTAATAGACAAGGAAAGGGCTATAGATTTTAGCATTGTAGGGAATTTGGTTTTAATGAATTATAGTGGAATTTGGAATTCAAAGTTTTGAAATTCTACTATTATAAAATTAGTGTTTAGCAGATTTAATTTTGATGTTCTAAATTTTGCGTTCTAGTGCCAAAATTGACAACAATAATGCACATCAAAATAGAACGATGGTGTAGAAGTAGTCCACCATAGTTAAACTGATTTGAAGAGACACTTACATAAAGATGATTAACTAGTGAAAAAAATAGGAGTATTTAACTAATTGAACAACAAATTAAATAATAGTTAATCTAAAGAACATAATTGAAGTGGAACTAAATGTTAAAGTTAGAAATATAAAATCAGAGATAAAATTTGAAGTTTTATATACAGTAGCAACATTTTAGATACAATAGTTTCAAAGGGCATGCAAAGAGTTTCAATGAGTGAGTGAATGAATGCAGGTGTGTAAGTTGAGATAATCTCATACTAAGCAAGAGTGGGTGATTTTAATGGACAACAAATATGAGAGCTAAGATTTTATTCATCAATATATGATAGAGATGTCTTTCGCTCTAAGTATGAGAATATATGAAGAGTGATTTGAAAGGTTGTGTAGGTATATTATTGCATAACAAGGAGTTGGTGATGATAAATAGGAAGTTGGTGCTTAAAAAATCAGCAAGTTTGTTCTTGAAGAGAGAAAGGAGGTTGAAGCCTTTAGTAGGTTGAAGGCTACATAAATTGATGTAATCTGAACTTGTAGCTTTATTTTTTTTATCATAATCATAAATAATTTGCAATTTTTCCAGTTAGGTTTCCACGTTAATATTTTTTGTCGAGATTGTATGAGATCGGTGTACTATTTTTTACCATTATGTTGCTAAGTATTTTCACTTAGAGCAATTTTTTTGCTTCCCATTTCATGCTTGTTTCAATTTCTCCTTGTGTTAACTTCCTTATTATCTTAGTTGTGTCTTATCTTCATGAATGTTTTATTTCAATAAAGATTTCTAAAATCATGTTAGTTCTAAGCTTTCTTATGTATTGATGTAGGCTAGAGAATCCTATTATCAACATGAAATTTTCTTACTCATCTGTGTAATTCAATTTTTAAACTAAACAAAAACATGCATACTATATTGTTGTCTACTCTAGTTAGAAAAACCTAGTTAGAGTACAAGGATTTTAATTTTTCTAGCTCCAAATTTCGGCAAAGGAGAGAAGACGTGTGTTCCACCAGGTATGTTTTTCTCTCTTTTTATTAAATAAACATCTAACCACCATCTGTGAAAAGATTATTAACATCATCCCAATTGATAGTTTGATGTATGCATCTAATAACTTAAACTAGTATGTTGAACTCTATTATCTTAAATAAACATGTAACTACAAGCTGACATACATGTTTGCCTTCAATTATTTATTTGTTCTATAATCTATAAGATATGTTGGTTTTGGAGTTCCATTTTTATTTTACTATGTGCGAGAAAAAAAGTGTAAATGTCAATAATTCTAGACAACAATTTAATGCACATATCCACTAATTCAAAAAATCATATTTAAATGAATTTAGGTCTTCAAAATACATCCACAAACATTGTATGTGTGTGTGCATGTGCATGTTTGCGTGCATCCGTGTGCGTGTGCGTTTGTGTGTCTGTATGTGTGGAATTTTTTGTTACAGTACAAAAATATTATTTGGAATATGCAATTTTAAAAAATTTGTATATATTGTTTCTTTTTTAATTTTTGTAAGTATTTAAGTAATTAAATGTTGTTCCTTTTGTAATGATCAAACAAAATAATGACACAATTAATCTATAGGCATCATTGGAAAATCATATTTAGATGAATGGATTATTAAAACCATATATGCTTGAGAGAATATATAGTATATGAATTCCCTTTTGGATTTTTTATTTATTTTTATATATTATTTTATGAAATTTTTAAGTATATATTTCAATTTTCTGGGTATTTTTTTAAGAGAAATTATATATATATCTATATCTATATCTATATCTATATATATATATATATATATATATATATATATATATATATATATATATATATATATATATATATATATAGATATGATCTGTAAATTGGCATGGATATTCCACTGCATAGTTTGTCACAACAAATCTAATAATATTATATTAAAACTCTAAAAATGCTACACTATTACAAATTATTATACTTTAATATTTGTGGATTTAACTCTAATTAGTGCATGCATGCAAATGGAAATTATGCAAAAAAGTAGATAATGAAAAGATAAGTGCACACACACAAGATACAAGATATGGTCTCTAGGAAGCCCTTTCAGAGAAAACCTAGGTGGAAGGTGAGGCCGCTTCACTCTCTTTCTCTATCTAGAAAATATGGTTGTAGGTAAAAAAAAGTAATGCATGTGGCCCGTGGGCTGTTATAGTGCATATATCGTCTGTGTGTGCTCTAACTCCTATCTCTCCTACCTTTATTTTCTCAACTATGGAACAAAGATCTCTCTAAAGAATGGAATAGCTCTTCCTCCTAGTGGTCAGGTTATAACACAACTTGATACTCTACTAGTGTTTAAGTTTAACTACATCAACTCTTAATTAGAGTTACAAGATAGACTCTTCTAGAGTCTTTGATGACAGCTAAGCTGCTTTACGCAGAAAAGCTGCATCTTTACATCCTACTTGCATGGACCTGTGGGTTATGGGCCCATGTTTACTTTGGAAGCGTTTTAATAGGTGGCCTTCACATTAAACCCGGAAGAAAAAAAACAATGGAATCACGATAAAACTTGATCTACAACGCCAGTCCCACTTTGAACGCATAAGGCTAGAACTAAAATAAATTAAGCCCCAGTTCATAACCTATTGAGTCGACCAGAAATGTTAACTTGCGCACAATTTTCCGCGATTACTGTTTGATCAATCCCATGACGAACAGTCTGGATTGCCGGAACCCAACATGGTTTTAATCTTGTTGTATAAACCCTCATCGCGTCTATTTTTCATATTAACGGCCTTGCTTGTTTGCACGCGATATGCATCCGATCACCTTTAAGTGGATGACTCGATCCTTTGGAACTCTAAACTCTTTTTAATGAGTTCATCGAGTCTTTTTTTAGAATTAAACCTCAGTGCTGGTGACCATGTGATGACCATTAGATCTATGGATTCGTTGATCAGACGATTCAGATCTACTCTCGGGTTTCTCCTCAAACTTATCAGGGATTCTTTGTTCTGCCAATCCTATCCGTCAATCTAGATGATTCGATAGTTCCCATTGTGTTTATTCAATCTCCTTCATTGACTTGATTTCATTCACTTATTGGTGGAATTCACATTATAACACAAATTTACCTGTCATAATTTGTTTAAAATGAAGTTCATATAACTTCTTCCTTTACACTCACATCACTCCATACAACACACTCAACTATATGATATCGATATTAGCATTGGATCGCCATCGATCCTTATAGTGATTGATGGTCAATCAATAAACCTGTAATACAGATTTAACTCTGTTCTCGCATACATCTAAACTATAGGTAAATAATATACAGATACACAAAATATCCAGACAACACACATATTTTTATTATATACAGAGTTCAATTACAGTCTAAGGCATCTTAGCCTTAGTCACAAATTCTCTTTCGGTTACATTGTATCATATCTCTCTTTTTTATCAAAACACACAGTTACACAATTTATAGAAATAATTACAGAATCATGGATCATTCTAGATCCATGATCTTCTCATAAAATCGTTCAATCAACCCCTAAATCTCTATATATGCATACATGGAAAATAATTACATTTAATTATGTCTTCTAAAGACTTATCAATTCCATCAATTTAGCCCTGTTTTAAATAGAAATTACCCCGGTTTGTGATGATTGTCCATGTTTCTTCTTTTATAGCATTGGATTCTGATTTTAATGAAGAGGCTCGGATGCTCCTGCATCAAACTCCCGAGGTACAAAATTTATGACCTCCTGGTCATATGCTTCTCCTTCATCCCATAGTAATTCTACCCACATCCTCTATGGAATTGACTTTATGATATTCCTGTGAGTTGCAACAAAACCTCTGTAGTAACAAATCTCCTTCTTGCTACACATGCCTCACTAAGATTCTCTCCTCTGAGCTCAGTCTTTTGACACCTCTCTAGTTCTTTCCTCTTTGGAACCATATGAGCACTCCATGCTCTAGGTTGCTAAAAGGTTTCTCACCTTCTTCTGCTGCTATCTGTATGACAATATAAAGACCACAACTCACCATTCTTCAACATAACTCTACCTCCTTGAATTGCACACAAACTCCTTCTCGTAGGAAATATTTCCGTACTTTGATACCACTTGATGATAGCTAAGCCTCTTTACGCAACAAAGCTGCATCTTTACATTTTACTTGTGTGGACCTGTGGGTTATGGGCCCATGTTTATGTCGGAAGTGTTTTAGTAGGCGGACTTCACATTAAACCCGGAAGGAGACAAACAACAAAATCATGATAAAACCTAATCTATAGTGTCCGTCCCACTTTGAATGGATAAGGCCAGAACTCAAATAAATTAAGCCCCAGTTCATAACCTATCGAGTCCACCAGAAATGTTAAACTGCGCGCACTTTTCTGCGATTACCGTCCGATCAATCCTGCGATGAATGTTCTGGATTGCCAAAACCCAACGTGGTTTTAACCATTTTGTATAAACCCTCATTGCGTCTATTTTTCATATTAACGGCCTCACTTGTTTGCACACGATATGCATCCGATCACCTTTAAGCAGACACCTCGATCCTTCAGAAATATAAACTCTTTTTAATGAGTTCATCGGGTACGTTTTTAGAATTAAACCTTGGCACTGGTGACCACACGATGACCATTAGATATATGGATTTGTTGATTGGATGATCCAGATCTACTCCCGAGTTTCTCCTCGAACTTATTAGGGATTCTTTGTTTCGCCAATCCTATCTATTGATCTAGACGATCCTTCGGTTCCCATTATGTTTATTCAATCTCCTCCGTTAACTCTATTTCATTCATTTATTGGTTGAATTCACATTATAACACAGATTTACCTGCCATACTCTGTTTAAGATGAAGTATAGAACTTCTTCCTTTACACTCACATCACTCCATACAACACACTCAACTATATGATATAGATATTAGCATTGGATCACCATTGATCCTTATAGTGATCAATGGTCGATCAACAAACCTGTAATATGGATTTAACTCTGTTCTCATATACATCTAAACTATAGGTAAACAATATATAGATACACGAAATATCCACATAGCACACATATTTTTATTATATACAGAGTTCAATTACAATGATCTAAGGAATCTCAGCCTTAGTCACAAATTCTCTTTCGGTTACATTATATCATCTATGTTTTTTATCACAACACACAGTTACACAATTTATAGAAATAATTACAGAATCATCAATCATTCTAGATCCATGATCTTCTCCTAAAATCGTTCAATCAACCCCTAAATCTCTCTATACACATACATGGCAGATAATGACATTTAATTAAGTCTTCTAAAGACTTATCAATTCCATCAATTTAGCCTTGTTTTAAATAGAAATTGCCCCGATTTTCCATGATTATCCATGATTCTTCTTTCACATCTTTGGATTCTGATTTTAATGAAGGTTCTCGGATGCTCCTACATCTATCTTTTACATCACAAACACATGGCTAGCCCTATTTTCATGAATAATGGTTGTTGACACGGCATCCTCTCGAACTATAGGTGTGAAAACAGGAAGATCAACTTCTGAGTGGCATAACTTTTGCATACGGACTCCGATTGACACACTACTTGCATTGTAGGAAAGGTATCTATGTGTAGAATATCATGAAAAGGTGCAAAGCTAAATATCAAAATAAATTTACCCTAAAAAAAAATCATTTGAGCCTTAAAACACTCCCGAAAGGTGTCAGACACCGTTTCACCAAACTAGGTCCTACTGGTAAAAACGGTCCCATGAGATGATTCCTCCACTTTTTCCACTCCAAATTCATTGAGATGCATGAAAAAATATAATGATCCAATTTAGATCACACCTCCCCATTTTGGGAGGCTTTTGGTCCCCAAAGATTTTACTAAATGAGGTGAGGAAATTTTTTCTCCAGCTTCTCTCTCGTGTACTAAATGAGGCGAGGAGTTGAGTAATAGTGGTTGGACACGTCAAAGTTTAAGGAGGATGTAATTAAGTAAACTAAATAATATGTATTAAATATAATAAAGAGACTATAATTATTTTATTATTTAATAGATGAAATATATAATTTAATAAAAGACCATAGTATAGAGTTGTGTATATGAATTGTGTTTGTTTCATGGTTTTAATTGGTAAAATTTTGAATTAAATTATGATTTTATTTTTATTTTTACTAAGAATTTGAATTAAAGAGTTTATTAGTTTATATTATGTATGTATTAAGTTTGTTAGATTATATTATGTTTATACTATGTATGTATTAAGTTTGTTAGCTTATATTATGTTTATACTATGCCTATATTGAGTTTGTTAATTATATTATGTCTATTTTGCAATAAGGCTTTTAGATTTTGAATTTTAATTTAATTATTAATAATTATTATGTCTATAGAGATTTAACCTCTTAAGAATATTATAGAATGTCCTTGGTAGTATACACAAAATAAAACTCAGTGTAGTTATGTCTTTTTTCCCGTTTAATTAAACAAATTAGTTTAAAAAATTCCATAGGAAATGAATTATGGTTTTTTGGGCATGTGGTACTGAGAACCCATTATGGTTTTTTGGGCATGTGGTATTGAGAACCCATGGTATTGTAAGGATTTAGACGACAAAAATGTCAATAATTATTATGTTCATAGTAGGGATTTACCCCCATCAGAATATTATAAAATATCTTTGGTAGTATACACAAAATAAAGTTTGAATGTAGTTGTGCCCTTTTTGTCCTTTTAATTAAACACATTAATTTAAAAAAAATCGCATATGAAATGAGTTATGTTTTTTTGGGCATGTGGTATTGAGAACCCGTGGTATTATCTTACAAAGTAAGAATTTCCATGATAAAGTTGGGGTGGACCTCCATAGTTAGGATTCTTATTACATGTTTTTTTAGAATATATATGCTGAACTCATATATTAATTCTTTATATCACTAATAATAATAATCATTTCAAATATAGTTATAATTTAATTAATTCTTATGATTTTTTAAATTTTAGCAACATGGGATGTGTAATGAAATAAGTGTTTTGATGGCCCGCAGAGGTTTGGTCTCGTGGCTAGCAGACAATCTGCTAAGTCGTCTATGCTGTTGTGCATGTCACGAGTTCGAGTCTCGTCGTAACCAAGGGCCGTTCTTGCAGGTTGGACGGTTCCTCCTAGAGGTTATAGTGGCAGTGGGTGGTTTTCGACCCCTTGTAACGTGAGTACGATACCACCATCGTTGCTGATTCCGCTAGTAAAAAAAAAAAAAAGAAATAAGTGTTTTGATGCTTATTATATTCCTATCATCATTTGCCAACTATTTATCATGTTTCACCATTTTCAATTCATCTTCACACATTACAAAAAAAAAGAGGCATGACATATGCATACATATGAAACACTTGGCACAATCTTGCATATTCAAATGAATTAATAACAATGATGATAGCATCATATGAAAATCAAGAATTTTAAGTACTCGTGATTGCAATATAAATCTTCCATGCAAAATATGGTTGTCAATTTTTTAGTAATGTGATAGTAAAATCTCAAAGAAACAAGTCAATTAACACAAAAGTTAATCACTTTATTATTGCAAGATTGACGTTTACTATCATATAATTGAGTATTAAGCATCATCAAATGGCATATAAATAAACATGAAAACACTTAAGAAACTAAAGAAACAAATATAATTCCTTATATGTTCATGAGGATTTAATAATAATTCCATGAAGCACTTAAACTATTTAAATAATGATAACAATTAGAAACATAGACACCAAATGTACACAAAATCTTTTGATTAAAAGGATCTTCTGATTAAAAAATGAAGTAGATGAAGTCCCAAAACTAGAATATCTCTTTTAGGATGAATATAAACACTTATAACCCATTTTAAAATCTATCATAATAATATTATGGGATAAAAATATGATTTATACATGCTCAATAGAAAATGTTTGAGGTCACCATATTTTCTTGAGATGAACAATATGTTGACGTGTTTTCCTTTTCCATTGACATTTGTGCTTGGATTGAAAAAAAAAAAGTGTCCTTTTTCATTGTGTGTAGGATACTTTTAATGGTGGGCTTATTCTCTTTGTTGGTGCCTGAGAAATATAAGATCCTTTCAAATTTATGGGTGCACTTGTGGAAATAGACTCTTTTGTAATCCACTTTGTTGCTATGGATATGATTTTTATATGTACATTTTAAATGAGTCGATCTATGGGTGATTTTACAAGTTCCAAAACCCTTCAACATTTCTAAAGATGTTGTCTAACAGATGTGTGCACTTGGATTTATCGATTATTTAGATGTTGAAATTTTATTTCTAATCAATCCCTAGTCATAGGCTTGTGGTCATAGTCCCTAGTCATGGGGTGGTTGGCCTAAGCAACCAAGTTCTTATCAAACTGTCAAATCTAATAATGTGCACACATCAACAATGAGCTATGAGTGGCAAGAAACAACCAACATGACATGAAATGGAAATGAAGTGGCCCAATGAGATGATGACACATGGCAGTGACATGCACAAGATGAAATGTGGTGGTCACATGTACAAGATGACATGTGGTGGTCACATGTACAAGATGACATGTGGCGGTCACGTGTACAAGATGACATGTGACACCCTGCAAATGTCTAAATAACTCCTATATTCTTGGATCATCTAGTATCTGGATGGTGCAAGATACAAAATGACAACCATTGGAAGATTGACCACTTCCATTCTTCTTGAAATATAGTATTTAAGTATTTTATTGTGGTCAAACTTTGTTTACATCTCTTAACTCCTAGATTCCCAGATAGTTGGATGGCTTAGTGAGCCCTTGTGCTCAAAATCCAAATTCAGTACTTTGTGAATGCCCTTAGATTTACCAGAGACTTCGAACATCCATGTATTCAATCTATTTTAATATTTTAATCGGGATCGATTCTAAATTAAAACTTGCAAATCAACAAACTTCTAGCCTCTTAGATCACCAGATATTCGAATGACTTGGAATTTTGTATTTTGTTGCTTTTAGGTTTATTTGTTAGATCCTGGTTGTTTTATCCAAGGGCTATATACATTAAAAACCTTTGCAAAACTATACCTTGGTACTAGTCTGAAGACTGCCACATTGAAACTGCAAGATAGAATCAGAACCTTCCACATGTTATATTTTGTTGCATCATCTCTATCATGTCACTGCCACATCATATTACATGCCATATTTCTGCCACTTATCATACCATGCCGTTACCATGTGTGACTCAAAAAGTGCTACTTGGTCACCTAAAAGGGTTAAATTTGCCTACCATGTGTCTCATCTGTAAGGTGCCACATGTCATCCTATAATGCCACCACCATGTGTCATCATATCATTAGGCCACATCATCTCCTTGTCATGTCATGGTAGCCTACTGCTCATTTCCCATTACTTTTGTGTTCACATCGTCAAGCCTGATAATTCGGTAAGCACTAAATTGCTTAGGCCAAGCACCTAGTGACTAGGGGTTGTGACTGGAAGCCTTACCAACCATTACTCATTACCTTTGAATTTCCACCTTTTAAAATTTGGTATTGGTCTAATGGTGGGCCCATACCAAAATCATGATTAGCTAGAACCATGCTTGAAATGACAAAATTCAACCTTTGTTTTATTTTTATTCGTGGGGAATTATATGGAGTGCCATATATCATTGGAATGGCCTTGGATAGGAATATCTAGTTAAGAATCTAGTTTTATTATTGGAGCTAAGGAAATGAAGAAGAAAATGCCTTCAAAGATATTACCTGCGTCCTTTACCTCAAGCTAGGCAACAACACACATACAAAACATCAATGATAACACACTTACCAAGCTAGACCCCTTCAACTTCAAACTTGACATCAATGAAATAAAATACCAACATGCTCAATAACCTCCCTCTTTGGTATTGATAGAAATTCCACCAAACATTGTTGGTCCTAGATTCTAGCACCACCAATTGGAAACAATCGAAACATTGCTTTTGATGAGCCAATCGTTGATCACTCTCCCCCTTTCTCACTCTCCATATTCAATATCTTTGCACACATTTCATTGCATCTCCAATTTTTTCTTACTCCCCCCCTTTGAAATCAATGGAAAAGGGATTAGTTACTCCCCCACTGAACATTTTTCTCCTAAAAAGATATAAAATGATGTTTATATTAATTTGTTGCTAATAGGCTTCCCTAAATTTAGTTCTTCTTGAGTGATTATAACCATATTTGTACATATTTAGATGGTTTCCCTCATTGCTTGTGATGAAAAATAATGAAGACAAGACTGAGATATTACTCCCAAGTTTTTCCTTAAATAATCAAAAGATTATTGTGCAAGAGGTTTAGTGAAGATAACAACAACTTGTTCCTTGGTTGAGACATCTTCTAACTTACAATCTCATCAACCAACTGTTCTATATGAAAATGGTACTTTAGGGGGATATTCTTGGTTTTAGAATGAAGAATAGGATTTTTTGGATATCCTAATTGCACTTGTGTTATCACAGATGATTGGAATGGGTTTATCATAAGTAACTTTCATATCTTGTAGCTAAGCACACTTTATTTTCCTATAATCTTGCAGCATGAACAAAAGTATCATCAAAATAAATTCCTTCAATCTGAGCATAGCCTTTGCATACTAATATGAAATTATTTATTTCCACCTATCCATTTTCATTTGATTTTTTTCTAAAAACCCATTTTGGTGCCAATAAATTTTTTATTTATTGGTCTTGGAACCAATTCCCAAGTCTATTTTTTCTCAATCTGATCCAATTCCTCATTCATAGCTTTTATCCAATGCTCATATTGACTTTCGGAATGAAAATATTTTGGTTCAATCATGGATAAAATTGTAGAGTCGTTAATATGCCATTGTTATTGTCACTTGTGAACGTTTATTCCACCCATTTCTACCATTCTTCATCATGTCATTTATTATAATTTATCATTTAAATCCATTTTATTAATTATTTATGCTCTCATGAATAAATATTATTTATTCTCCTTTATTTCTAATAAATTGATTATTATGCATTATTTTACCAATGATAGTTCTAATAAGTTGGTTATAACATTATTCACCATTTTTAGCCTCCAAGGTAACTTCCAGATTGAAGATTTGATTTTTAAATCTGCCAACTCAGAAATTCGCTAGTTTAAGGAGTGACAGTTTTGCGGTTGAGATTCTGAGCAAATGAAGATGCATTTGGAAAATCCGGAACATGGGTTTTTTCCAGAACGGGCCTAATTATCTTCATGTAGAACAGTTTTCCCAAATTCGGCTTGTACTAAGAGAAACACAGGGTTCTTTGAGCACAATTTTCTCTGATTTGCAGTTGCGGCCGTCTTCCAATTCTCAGCTGCAAAGCCAAATTCGCCTTGTTCTTGTTGATCAAATGGTTAGAGGCAAACCAATTTTGTAATAGGAATTATGTTGTACTTATCCTTATTGTAACTTCTCTCTGATCTCTCTCTATTTAAATGAAAACAGAGATCAGAGATGGGGATGATTTAAGAGAGAGGTGATGATGGATTTGGGGAATGAGGAATGATGGACAACGGTGGTGGATTATTCATGCTGTAATTCTTAATCTTTTGCTGTTGTAATGATTCCACAATTGGCTGATTAATAAATAATTTGGGCATTGCTGTTGACTCTTTTCCTTCTGAAGTAATCCAGCAGCGTCCGCTGGAGGCTAAGGGCCCAACCTCTGGTGGAGTACGCTGCTGCTATTGTGTATCATATCTTTACAATTGCTGCTGTATGATCATGGAAAATTTTAGGGGCTAATGTTCGCCCAGTGGGCTAATTTTCCATGATTTTTCCACAAAAAAGATTCGCCAATTTCCAATTTTATAAAAGACGATTCGCCCAAATTTTAGAATATAAAATTATTTTACCTTAAAAATCGCCAACATTATAGAGAGACTATATATAAAATAATTATAAATTTGATTAATCTTACAAATATATCAATAAACATTTATAATTTGCATATTAGGGATTAGTGAGATTCGCCAATGTTTTAAACTTCAAGAAAATTTTCGATCCTTAAAATTTTCCTTGTGTATGATATCTTTTCATGTGTGGATTGTTTATATAGTTTAGTAATCTGATGTATTTGTTATATGCTTTTCAACGCTCTGTTACGACTAATTCATTAATGGTTTCATTCAAGAAGTTTATGTAAGTGACTCTATGTTGCGTAATGAATCTTTTCGGAGTTGATTACATGTTCACTATTTAAACCGATTGTTTCTGTTACAGAGCTTTCATATTAAATATTGCTATTGGATTCATTTTGAACTCTTATTCGTGGGAACCCGAAAGTAATATTATTTCATTTGGAAACGGAAGTCATGTTCTTTGGAAACATCAAATTGCTATAATAAGTGTGTTGTGTAAATATGATAAATGCTGTTCCATAATTCATTTGTAAATATCTTCTTGTAAAGTAAAGATCGTTGGAATTGCTTTTACCGATTGTTATTTGATTGCGGAATGAGAGTTCAGTTCTAACTCGCGAGATTTAGTTCTTTTAATTGCTGTTTCATTTACTGCTGTCCATTTCGTTTCATGCTTCTTTTTGCCATTCCTTTTTACTTGCATTTATTGCTTTGGTGTGAGAGAAGGTCCAAGGCTGTCGTGAGCCTTAGCAAACGCTACCATGCTCCCAGATCCATGGTCCATACTCTATTCCATCAATTTCTAGAGGAATGAGTTATTGCTACTATATCCTCGATTGATGGTTGTTTGAATGAATGATTTAGTTTCTTGCTATTCCAATTAGATTTTGTTTCAAGCATTCATTTACTTGTGGGTTTTAAGCACTATACTGCAAAACATTACTCTTAAGTAAATAGCCACCTCAGACAGAGTACACTCTTGAAATAAAAAGTCGTCCCTGGGTTGATAATTAATGTGAGGTAATTAGGAGTTCACAAGACACCTTTTTATCGCTCCACATTTTGGCACCGTTGCCGGGGAGAGTGTAGCCATTTCTAAAGAGTAGTGTGAATCTGATGAGTGCCTGCTAGGGAAGAGTTGGATCTTAAAAACGGAAGGTAAGAACCTGCGTACGGAGCATGTAAAAGCCCTGCTCCCCTGTCCGCTTTCCAGCAGGACTGTTAAAGAACCTAGGGTAGAAATAGATGTTTGAATTTTTGTGTGAATAATTAGGAAAAAGATAGAAATTTTTAAAAAATGAATCACATGATCTCACGCAAGTGGTGATGTAAGCACCACCCATTTCACTAACCAATTGACAGGAACATTTGAAGAAGGAGCCTTAAAGAAACACATGAAGAACATCTTATATTATGGTAAGAAATGGCTCACGTTTCTACTTTTGAATTTCCTATCAAAGATCAAGGAGGAGTGACACAAATGCACATAATTCCCCCATCTTTACCAAATTTTCATGGTTTAGCAAATGAAGATCCAGATACATTTTTATTTGAGTTCGAAATACTTTGTAGAGGATATGATTATTGTACTAATGATCAAAGATTGAAAGTGTTTCCTCTTACTCTAAAAGGAGCAGCTCTCCGATGGTTCATGAGCCTAGGTGGGAATTGCATCCAAACATGGGAGGACATGAAGAACATATTCTTGAAGAAGTACCAAGACTATTGCAAATCCAATGAAGATATTTTCAGTATGATACAAGGGGAAGATGAAAGCTTGGAGGATTATGTAGATCGATTTCAATACAACCTTCAAAAATCAAAATATAAGCATTTGGAAAAAGAGATCTTAAAAACACTCATTCTTAAAGGAATCAAAGATGAATTTTTAGAACTTTTAAATCTGATAGGAAAAGGTGATGTTTTTCAGTTATCATATGATGATGTTTGTGAGTTGTGCATAAGGTATTCAAGAGGAATCTCCAAGGCTGGTAAGAATCCTAGAGATGTTTTTTCTTTGTTTTCCAAATCTGCTACAAGAACATGAGACATAAGAGGTGAAATCAATGTGTTATTTGAACATTTTAAAGTTGATTTTATTAGCTCTCTAAATGAAAAATTGGATGTTTTGCAGGTTCATAAAAATGAAGAATTTGATGAAGTGTTTTGTTCTCATGACCGAAAGGAGCATCTCATAGATACTCACTCTTCCTTATCTACGATGGAAGTAGCATATCAAAGAGGTGAGGAAGCTGCAACAAGGTCAAAACCACGGAAATCATGGCCTACATGTATGGTTCAAAACACTGCCTCTCCACTTTCTTACTTGCATAATCCATTATGGAATACTAATGTGTTAGGGCAGCCATGTCAATTTCAATATAACCACCTATCTTGTTTACAAGTTGGGCATGGTTCATCTTATGATGGCATGACTACTCTCCCTCATCTTGTAGCACAAGCACATTCTCCATATTCTCCACCAGCTCTTTCATAACACCTTGCTTGCCCATCAAAACCATTCACACAACACAATCAGCCACATCATCAAAATGCTCCATTCCATACACATTTTCCTGCTCAACTAATTCCACACCCTCACCATAATAAACCAGTACAACATGCTTACAATGTTGAGCTGGCAAATTTACCCACCCTTCCCATCCATTCTATCTCACATGTGCCATTAAAGAAAACCTACAATGAGATTCAAAATGTTTCAAATGCAAAAATTGTAAAAGCTATGGAAGAAAATGAGGTTTCTTTTACTATGCATCAACAAGCTATTTTAAAAGACCAAGAACTTCATGATAGGATGGCTATGCAAGATCAAAAAACTAAAGGATACATTGAAGATTGGTTTCACTTCATCATTTGTTTGCAACATCACTCCATGCTTCAACAATTTTTGATATCATTTTTTCAAGGGAAGATGGCTTCTCATACCCTAATTTTCATTAATATCCATTTTTCAAATTTGGGTATGCATATACATGAAGCCTTATTTCAAAAATGGCTTCACTGGAAGTACTCATACACGTAGTCATATTCATCCTTCAATCAAAGTAGGTTAGTGAATAAAATAAAACAAAATAAGGACATAAATAAGTGCATTTTGTTCTTTTGTAAAACTAGGGTTTTTGTTGCAACATGCTATGCAAATCAACATCGGTGATAATTTTTTTATAATTTGTGTATGTAGATGAATCATAATGGAAATAATAAGTTCTACAAACACTCATTTTCATTTTTATCACCAATTTGAAAAAATGCTTGAATTTCATTTTTTTTGGCTTGCGGGCTTGATGAACTTTCTGGAAAAACAGTCGGGACAGTCATGTTTTGAGGGAACAAAAGTGAATATTTTTAAAATATGTTTCTACCCTAGGTAGCCCTTGATGTCTACTTTCTAACCCAATTTGAATCACTCAATTTGGATTTGAAATGAAAAAGTTAGAACCAAAACATTGACAGGGTGTCTAGCGGGCACCTCAGGAACAGAGTTGGGACAGTCAGTTTTTTGAGGCCTAAATGACCATATTTTTAAAACCTATTTCTATCCTAAGTAGCCCTTGATGTATACTTTCCAATCCAATTTGAATCACTCAATTTGGATTTGAAACAAAAAAGTTAGAGCCAAAACATTGACCGGATGTCTAGCGGGCAGCTCAGGAACATAGTTGGGACAGTCAGTTTTTGGAGGCCTAAATGAATAAATTTTTAAAACCTGTTTCTATGGTAGATTACCCTATGAATCTAGTTTACAATTCAATTGGAATCACTCATTTTTGATATCGTATGGGGAAGTTATGATCAAAATACTGACTGTCTATCGTAAATCAGCACTCTTAAAACTATGTCTTTCCAGCTGTTCCTTAAAGTATTTGACCTATCAATTCTTCTTTTCCTCAAAACCTGTTTCTATTGGAGATCAATAAATGAATCTATTTTTATTTCCAATTTGAATCATTCGAATCCGACATCAAACGAAAAAGTTATTCTTGAAATATCAACTGTTGGTCTAAGCCGGGTAATCGAAAATGACTCTATTATGCAGGTTGTTCTAACTAAAATTGACATATCATATCATTGAATATTTAAAACCTATTTCTAATGGAGATAAACCTTTGAATTAGCTCTCATTTGGCTTTGGAATCACTCAATTTCGACGAAAAACAAAGAAGTTGTGATTAAAACACTGCAGGTTAGTATGATTGGCCACTGCTCTCCCGCAAGTGACAAATAAATTTTACTTTGTTATTTTCTCCTTGGATTTGTTCTATAGAAGTAACTACTTGTTAGTTTTTTTGCATAATTCTTGGATTAGGGGAGCCGTGCACCTCTCTTTCTCCATGATTTAATGTTTTATTGCAGGTAGACACTCGTTTTTTGCAGGTCCTAGGAGAAAAAGAACGTCAATTTATGGACAAGTGATTCTTGAAACAAATTTTAATAAAACAAAGGAATTTCATCCAACTTATTACCCAACGGATTCATAATAGAAGAAATGAAGAATTGATTTCCATTTGAAGATTCATGTCATCTCTTTGCTGCCAAAACATTTTTCAAAAAGATCATTTTTTTACATAATATCATAGCTGTTGTAACTTAATTTACATATTGTTTTTAAATAAAATGTTGTTTTTTTCTAATTTCTTTTATATTTTGTGTTTCAGGTATTGCTTCATTCAAAGTGCAACTCATCCTCAGCATCAATGCAGTGAACAGCTAATTCATTCTTTGCGTGTTTTTGCTATTTTTGATGTTCCTTTTCGAAATGGAACAGCATTTGTGTGATTTTGCTGTTCCTTTTCGAAATGGAACAACACTTGCGTGTTTTTGCTGTTCCTTTTCGAAATGGAACAACGTTTGTGTGTTTTTGCTGTTCCTTTTCGAAATGGAACAACATTTGTGTGATTTTGCTGTTCCTTTTCAAAAGGAACAACACTTGCATGTTTTTGCTGTTCCTTTGCGAAAAAAGAACAGCACTTGTTTGTTTTTGCTGTTCCTTTTCGAAATGGAACAACATTCGTGTGTTTTTGCTGTTCCTTTTCGAAATGGAATAGCATTTGTGTGATTTTGCTGTTCCTTTTCGAAATGGAATAGCACTTGTGTGACTTTGTTGTTCCTTTTCAAAAAGGAACAGCACTTGCGTGTTTTTGCTGTTCCTTTTCAAAATGGAACAACATTTGTGTGATTTTGCTGTTCCTTTTCAAAAGGAACAGCACTTGCGTGTTTTTGCTGTTCCTTTGCGAAAAAGGAACAGCACTTGTGTGTTTTTGCTGTTCCTTTTCGAAATGGAACAGCATTCGTGTGTTTTTGCTGTTCCTTTTCGAAATGGAACAGCATTTGTGTCATTTTGCTGTTCCTTTTCGAAATGTAACAACACTTGTGTGACTTTGCTGTTCCTTTTCAAAAAGGAACAACACTTGCGTGTTTTTTGCTGTTCCTTTGCGAAAAGGAACAACACGTGCATGTTTTTGTTGTTCCTTTGCGAAAAGGAACAACACTTGTGTGTTTTTGCTCATCCTTTGCGAAAAGGAACAACATTTGAGTGTCTCTGCTTTTCCTTTCTCAGAAGAAACACCATTTGTGATTTTTCGAACGACATTTGCATTTTCACGTTTTTTGTATGTATTTTTGTTTTTTTGGTGTGCATTTTCTTTGATGTTCCTTACACGAAACACCGCTTTGTGAGTGTTTTTGCTGTTCATTCAAAAGAGCAACACTTTGGGAATATTTTTGAGGGCAACCCTTTCCTTTCTCTTGTGGGATTATTCATAGTCAGCTCAACCACATTCTCCTGATTCTCTTTCATGGCATGAAGTACACTATTTTTATGAGGACAAGAATTATGGATTCTTTTGAAGCAAGTATTATCATTTCAGTTATGATCTTTAAACAGGACAGCTCCTTGATGACAGATTTTTTTTTCAAAAGAGACACAATTATTTATATACTACTTTACTGCATTGTTTTCAGTTGAACATGATATTGATTGATCATCTTAATACCATGCTGGTTCCATCATCCCTGGTTATAATCTTCTTTGTCTGTAATAAATGAGATTATGGGTATATTTTTTTCTATTGACATCTTCAACTTCTTCCGCCATCCCTGCTCTTAAGGAGTACTGAGCCTCCCTCTTTTTATCATAAAAATGTGTAATAATAACAAAATTTTGTTCGCAGATGGAGGATAGGGGGTCTCATTACGAGCCATCCTACCATGTTCATAAGGCTGTAACAAAGTGACATTCCCATTATGGCCACCACACCAGGGTTATGATCCATTGGATAGCCAAATTATCCTTGGAACAGGAGGTCTCATCACGAGCCGGCCTAATCACTTTTGCTACCTCCTAGTGAATGGCAGTGTGGTTATCTGGTTACCACGCGAGCACACTGATCTCTTCTGTAGAACAACACTAAAACTCTCCATTTCTAAATTGAGGATCCTGGCTCATATGGGTTAAAAAGCAACCCTGCCGAGGCTATGGACGCCTGCTGGCAGCAGCGGCTCTGCTTATGGTATTGAAGTTATATCTTTTCGTCAATTATTATTATAATACCCTTTTCTTATTTTCTTTTTATAAGAGAAGTTATTTCCTTAACTTTTTCCCTGTTTGAACCTTTATGCATGAGAAATTGTTTTATGATCAATCACATCATTTTCAGCTAGAATACCGTTAGCAAAGCATCGTTTTAGCATATTGTTGTCCTTTTTCGTTTTGCATAAACTATCATCACTCCAAAGCGTCCTATCTCTTATTCATAACTATCTTTACACACTTTGCTCTCAAAATAACCATAACTTTCACCATCTTATCATTGATAAGTGTACTCTGCCTCCCTTACTGATATATTGTTCATTCCATTGCCTTGCCGTCAACACCACCCCTTTCATATGCTTTATGGTTATGGAACCCATTTTCCAATTGGAGGGGGGAATGTATGCATTATGGAATTGCATGCGATATGATTGCTGCACTTTGCCATACCTTGTTGATTTGAGTTTTTCTAATTGCAATTTTGCATGCATCTTATCTGTTGATATTCAAAGCTAACACTATGGATTCAAGCACATTGTATGCAAAATAGTGCTTTGTTTACAGGAGAACAACAAGTATGGGCAAAATTTTATTCACAGCATGACCGCACTATTGCAACTAACAGACGCGGCTTGAGCAACTTGCGAACATGAACAACTCTTCAGACATTATGTGCTTACCTGGATTCCACCTTTTGCATCACTTTCAGCACCAACTCTGCCTACATCAGCTTCAACAACTGCCAGTATTTATATGTCATTCCACATTTGTTGGAGGTAAAACTTGAGGTAAAATTGCATAGTTTTCTAATTTATTATAAATTTAGGAGAATCTACTGAAAATCCATTTTGAGCATTATTTGTCATCTTTCATTCCACATCTTTACCACTTTCCCTTTTTCAGCAGCATATCATTTCCGAGTATGGGGGAGTGTTCCTTCATTTCTTTTTTATGACCATGTCATTCATATTCTTTATCATTCATTGCTATTCTTATTCATTCTCAACGCCTCCCTTATTCCATGTTGTTTTACACCAAGCATAGAATTCAACAGTCGGTAGCTACCACCTCTATTTGTTTTCTAGCATCACATGAGGGCATGCTAATTTTTCAAAGAGGGGGAGGAATTGCTACGCATGATGCATGTTTTCTATTTTCTCTCCTTTAAGGCATACAATTTCAGTGTAGAAATTGATTTCCCTAATATTTTTAAAAAAACTATGAACTCAATTCTTGTGATCTCTAGGAAACACAGACATACTATTGAAATACACATACCTAGATAAATTCAAGAAATATTGGTTCATAAAATTTCGGAAATCATGCACTCTCACTTACAACCATTTTGTTTATATCTCATGATCCGTGCATCAAAACAATCTGATTTTTGGATCATAAAGGCATTCATATATTATAAATTTACTTGCCAAATTTCAACAAAAACTGGTTTGTAGTTTTTGAGAAAATGGTTCATGAAGTTTGCTGTTACATATATCATATTTTGTTGCAACTTCATATATACATATAATTGAATGTCAATGTAAAAATTGTTATGCCTTCATCAAGATTACTAAAATTGAATATTCATTAATTAAGGAAGCATTCATTTATTCTCAAATTTTTATTGCTTGGTTAACACATGGTTTTTGTCTTTGGGTTGCATGAGGACATGCAATATATTCAGTTTTCGTTGCATGAGGACATGCAACATATTGAGTGTGGGGGTGTGTAGAGTCGTTAATATGCCATTGTTATTGTCACTTGTGAACGTTTATTCCACCCATTTCTACCATTCTTCATCATGTCATTTATTATAATTTATCATTTAAATCCATTTTATTAATTATTTATGCTCTCATGAATAAATATTATTTATTCTCCTTTATTTCTAATAAATTGATTATTATGCATTATTTTACCAATGATAGTTCTAATAAGTTGGTTATAACATTATTCACCATTTTTAGCCTCCAAGGTAACTTCCAGATTGAAGATTTGATTTTTAAATCTGCTAACTCAGAAATTCGCTGGTTTAAGGAGTGATAGTTTTGCGGTTGATATTCTGAGCAAATGAAGACAAATTTGGAAAATCCGGAACATGGGTTTTGTCCAGAACGGGCCCAATTATCTTCACATAGAACAGTTTGCCCAAATTCGGCTTGTACTAAGAGAAACACAGGGTTCTTTGAGCACAATTTTCTCTGATTTGCAGTTGCAGCCGTCTTCCAAATCTCAGCTGCAAAGCCAAATTCGCCTTGTTCTTGTTGATCAAATGGTTAGAGGCAAACCAATTTTGTAATAGGAATTATGTTGTACTTATCTTTATTGTAACTTCTCTCTGATCTCTCTCTATTTAAATGAAAACAGAGATCAGAGATGGGGATGATTTAAGAGAGAGGTGATGATGGATTTGGGGAATGAGGAATGATGGACAACGATGGTGGATTATTCATGCTGTAATTCTTAAGCTTTTGCTGTTGTAATGATTCCACAATTGGCTGATTAATAAATAATTTGGGCATTGCTGTTGACTCTTTTCCTTCTGAAGTAATCCAGCAGCGTCCGGCTAAGGGCCCAGCCTCTGGTGGAGTACGCTGCTGCTATTGTGTATCATATCTTTACAATTGCTGTTGTATGCTATCTTTTCATGTGTGGATTGTTTATATAGTTTAGTAATCTGATGTATTTGTTATATGCTGTTCAACGCTCTGTTACGACTAATTCATTAATGGTTTCATTCAAGAAGTTTATGTAAGTGACTCTATGTTGCGTAATGAATCTTTTCGGAGTTGATTACATGTTCACTATTTAAATCGATTGTTTCTGTTACAGAGCTTTCATATTAAATATTGCTATTGGATTCATTTTTAACTCTTATTCGTGGGAACCCGAAAGTAATATTATTTCATTTGGAAACGGAAGTCATGTTCTTTGGAAACATCAGATTGCTATAATAAGTGTGTTGTGTAAATATGATAAATGCTGTTCCATAATTCATTTGTAAATATCTTCTTGTAAAGTAAAGATCGTTGGAATTGCTTTTGCCGATTATTATTTGATTGCGGAATGAGAGTTCAGTTCTAACTCGCGAGATTTAGTTCTTTTAATTGCTGTTTCATTTACTGCTGTCCATTTCGTTTCATGCTTCTTTTTGCCATTCCTTTTTACTTGCATTTATTGCTTTGGTGTGAGAGAAGGTCCAAGGCTGTCGTGAGCCTCAGCAGACGCTACCATGCTCCCAGATCCATGGTCCATACTCTATTCCATCAATTTCTAGAGGAATGAGTTATTGCTACTATATCCTCGATTGATGGTTGTTTGAATGAATGATTTAGTTTCTTGCTGTTCCAATTAGATTTTGTTTCAAGCATTCATTTACTTGTGGGTTTTAAGCACTATACTGCAAAACATTACTCTTAAGTAAATAGCCGCCTCAGACAGAGTACACTCTTGAAATAAAAATTCGTCCCTGGGTTGATAATTAATGTGAGGTAATTAGGAGTTCACAAGACACCTTTTTATCGCTCCACAAAAATAACAATATGTTTTTGGCTCAAGATATTCATTAATCTTCTTCAAGTCAAAAACTCTACTTCCTCATCTCCAACAATCTAATTTGTGGGATGATGATGTTGTACATATCTTGAGGGAGTTTTTGGGTGAGAGAATTATGCCTGTGATTCTTCCTCTTCTATTGATTCTTCAAGGTGTTTTAGTTCATCTTCACTATTAGTCTAATCAGTTGGATGATAAATCTCAACTACCTTGTTTTGAGAGGCAATTCCTTATCTACGTTTACAACAATGCAGTTTGTTATTTTGCATATTATTTTATTGTAACATTTTTAACCCTTGCTCTTTTTGAATGGGGCTTCTGTCCCATACAACTCCCTTTTGTTGAGCTTCACAATATGGTCAAAATTTAGGTGTCATAGTTAGCTATTTTAGCATGTGGTACCAACGCTTCGTCCTATAGTTTAAATAATGAATTTTGGTGCCAAAGGTTGTAATCCAAGTCAAAAATAATATGTGTACTATAATTTACAATGCTCACAAGGTCTTGGATCTAGATTTTTATAGAATATAGTCACATCATATGGTTTTATGCAGTCCAATTTAAGCCCCAAAGGTCCAAGGAATCAAGCTATATCTAGGTCATCCATGAAATATTTATACTAAGAAAAAATTAAAATTATATAGGTTGAGACTTGGTATTACCATATTAATTGATTGATCTGATAAAATATAAAATGGAAAAAGAGATTGGAAATTTGTTGGGGGAAAGTAATCTTCAATCATCTATGAAGTTTGTGAAAAGGACTGTCTACCATATTTTGTGACGTAAAGGAGTAATGTAAAGGGGTAAAATGAAGTATGTTAAAGATGTCTAATTGTAATATTGTCAAAGAATGTTTGTGCAGCCTAGCAGAAGGCATGGAATAGGTATTGAATCATAGAATAGGGTGACTATAAAAAACAAATTTGTATAAAGAATGCTTGTGGATCTAAGTTTGACAATTTTATGAAAGAAGGATCTTCTAGGTAAACTAGGTTGGAGCCTGTAAAGCATCAATGAGTTTGTGTTTCCATTAGGTTGGATCTTGTAAAACATTAGGGAGTTGTGCTTGCTTCAGGTTGGAAACTTTAAAATACACAATTTGGTGCTTGCTTCAAATAGGTGCTTGTAAATTCAGGGGATGGGAATATCCTTCTAGTTGGAGCTATAAAATTTGTTGTAACAATGATATTCCAATAATTGTTTGTTGTTTTCTCCCTTTATTGGTTTCCACCTACAACTGATGACTTTATGAGCTTCTATATGTTGCTTATATGATTAATTTCTAAATAATTGAAATATTGTTTATTGTTTATAATAGCTAAATTTGGCTCTAATATTAATTTACCCCACTCTTAGTCTAAATAAAGACTAGTCTAAACAACCTAGATTTAAGATATAGAAGAAAAATATGAAAACAATACTTCTTATTCTACCTCCATCACAATGAATTGATGACAAATCACACACCTGAGTGACCAAAAAAAATTTCCAACATAAAAAAAGGAATTGAATAGATTCATACAATCTCATCAATGTCCGATATCTCTCTCACATTAATGGATGTAGATTGACAATTTTTATTGGAAATGACAATCTAACTTTTCTTTCATGAATAACCTCATTAGCTACACCTCTCATGGTGTTTATATGGATTTACATTCAAAGCGACAATAATCATAATGAAACTCTCATAACCTCATTCACCATAGCTTTGATAAACATGTCAATAAGTTAGCATTATGTTATTTACGGGTCAATTTGTTAGTTCCCGATCATTTTTTAAAAGTTTAAATGCACTAAAAACCATTACAAAACTAGTCTTTGGTGCAAGTCCCAAGACTACCACATTGAAACTTCAAGATCCAATTAGAACCTACCAAGTGTAATATTTTTTTATGTCATCTCTATCATGTCATTGCCACATCATATTTCTATGACATGTCATGCCACTATGTTGCCATTAGTGACCCAAAAAGTGTAATTGGTCACCTAAAAGGGCCAAATCTACCTGCCATGTGTCACATTCGTAGAAATCCACATTTCATCTCATACATGCCACCACCATGTCTCATCATCTCATTGAGCCACATCATCTCGTTTCCATGTGATTCCAACCTATCGCTCACTACCCATTTTTTCTATTTTTGCATTGTTAGGTATGGTGATCTAATAAGCACTTGGGTACTTAGCATAAGAAGCTATGACCAAGGGCTATGAACAAAATCCTTATAGGCCATTTCTCGCTACCTCCACACTTCCACATTTTCAAATTTGGTGTATGTCCAATGGGAGACCCATACTAGAATCATGATTTGTTGGAACATTACTTGAAATTCCAAACTTCAACATTAGTTTTCTTTTTATTCATGGGGAGTTAGAACAAGTGCTATAAACCATTCAAAAGGTTTTGGAGAGGAATATTAAAATAAACACTTATTTCTCTTATTGGAGCTAAGTAACTAAAGAAAACAAATCCTTAAAATATATTACCTTCATCTTTGACCTCAATCTAGGCAACAACACACATAAACACATTAATTATAACATACTTCCGAAACTCCCCCTAAACTTGAGACTTGACATCAGACCTAGATATGACATCAATGACAAAAAATCCAAACATACTCAATAATATCCCACTTTTGCATTGATGGAAAGTCCAGTAGACATTGTTGGTCATATATGGCAACACCACCACTTGTAAAAAATCCAAACATTGCTTCAAAGAGACAATGATTGTTCACTCTCCCCATTGCTCACTCTCCATATTCAATATGTATGTACACATTTTTTATCATCTCCAATGTTTTATTACTCTCCCCCTATGACATTAATGGAAGAGGGCTTAGGTACTGCCCCTTTGACCCTTCTCCCCTTAAATATATGTAACATGTTGCTGAAATAAGGTATAATCCCCATTCTGGTGGGTAGAAGGTGTTGGACAATTGGTGGTGGTTGTGTTAGTATTGGCATTGATTTCAACCAGATTGGCATGCATGCTTGGCAAAGGAGATGCAAGCAGTAATGGCTTAGGTTGTTATGAAACCAACTCACAAAATGATAGAAAAGATAGATGAATGCCTTAGAATTTAGCCTCTTCGAGGGGGCAACCTCCTTTACATTACATAATGAACAATTCTTTGATGGTTCAAATGAAAATACCTCCTTTCTATATATAGGAGTCTAAGGGTTCATAATATAATCAGAGCCAACATAACAATAATAATGTAAGGGCACAATAATAACAATAGTGGGCTTCTATGGGGCACAATAATAAGAATATGGGGACTACATGGGTACAACAATATATAATGGGGTTTTAACTAATAACAATAAGGGGTTACACTAGTAGTATAGGGGCCTAACATGCCCCTCTCCTTCAAAAAGTGTTGTCCTCAATGCTTGAGTAGTTCTTGATGCTTCTTGTATAAAATTCTTGTCCTCCCATGTTGAATCTTCAGCGAGTAAGTTCTTCCACTTTATGAGATACTCTAAAATTGATCGATTTCATAGTTGTTGGGTTCTATTTTCTGTGACTGCGCCAGGTTCCAATATGATTTTTCCTTCCTCTTCAAGTTTTGGCAATATTGTTTGAATTGGGATATTCTGCAACTTTTGAATGAGTGGCCACACTTCTTTTCCTTTCTTCTATTCATCCCTTGCTTCATTTATCCAATCTGGTTGGATAATAGAAATAGCACAAAACAATGCTTCCACATCCTCATCCTTTCTTGAGAGTGCATCTGCAACAAAATTTTTCTTCCCTTTTCTATAGATGATGTCAAAGTCATAACCCAAAATATTTGTGACCCATTTTGTTTTCTTCTAAAGATAATATTTGTTCTAAAAAGTATTTATGACTATCATGATCCATTTTTACCTTGAAGTGTCTTCTCGTTGGGTAAGGTAGCCATTTCTTAAGTGCATGTAGTATTGCCAAAATTTCCTTCTCATAAATAGCTTGCTTGAGATGTAGCCGTAAAAATACCCAATCACCTACATCAAAACATTTTTCACTGTGATGTTGATCTACCTGTTGCTTCATTCGATTCTACACCAAAGTGGCATTATCCTTTAAATGTTGGAGAACTTGTTGTTGATGCTGGATGTGATCTTTCATTACTTGAACTTTTTTCTTCTTGATATGTCCTTCTATCTTTAGAGTTTGAGGAGTGGTATTTTCTTCCAATGCTTTACAAGATACAGTCGGATTCATTTCTTGATGCTCGATGTTATCTTTCACTTCTTGAACATTTTTCTTCTTGGCATGTCCTTCTATCTTGATATTTTGAGGAGTGGTAATTCTGGCCAATGCATTACAAGATATGGTTGGATTCATTTCTTCTTTCTCAATGTGATCTTTCACTTCTTGAACCTTTTTATTCTTGATATGTCCTTCTATATTGATAGTTTGAGGTGTGGTAATTTCTTCCAATGCATTACAAGATATGGTCGGATTGATTTGATGAGACTTGATGTGATCTTTCAATTCTTGAACATTTTTCTTCTTGATATGTCCTCCTATATTAATAGTTTGAGGATTGGTAATTCTGTCCAATGAATTACAAGATATGGTTAGATTCATGTCTTCTTTCTCGATGTGATATTTCACTTCTTGAATCTTTTCTTCCTCCTCTCCACAATCAATGTAAAATAATTTCTTGTCAGCACACTTATGACCTTTAATGTATTTGTTATCACAATTGTAACAAACCCTTTTTCTCCTTTTCCTTCCAATTGTTGTGGTATAACCCTTCTAGGTTGTGGAAGGCTAGGAGAAACAACACTTCCATATTTATAGTTGTGACGGGTAGACTTCCTTGTTGCCATAATTTTGCTTTCCACTTTTTAACAAAGCCCTTTTTCTCTTGTTTCTTCCAATTGTTGCGGTGTTGCTCTAAAGAAGGTGTTGTTCTTTGTATCCTCATAATGTGCTATCATTTCCTCCGTGAAAATTGACCACGTAACAAGTTGTTTACGAGAGCAAAGCCCTTTATACCATAAAATTGATCTGGTTCTAAATATGAAGATGCAATACATACCTTTTGTAACAATTTTACACCATGTATATCAAAATATTGCTCCATCTGCAATATCCAATTTACCAGATCCTTGCCATCAAACTTCCTCATATCACCTTTTCTTGATTTTAGGAGCTCGATCTTGAAATAAATGTAACTCTGTAATTTCAGCTCTTCTAGTTCTACAATCGTGACCTACAGTAGCCCTCTATGTCCTCTTTCCAATGCCACCAGTATGATCGAAACTAGATTCTGCAAGAAAAAGTTATGCACAATCTCCCAAGATGACCTGATTATATACCTTTTCAGAAGAGTGAAATTGTATGAAGTGCCACGTGTCATTGTTTTGACCTTAGTATCTGAAAAATATACATAGGAAACTACAGTCCATCCTCTTTCTGTAACTTCTGATGAAATTTCAATCTGATGCTCAAAAAACAAGCTATGACGGTTTTCCCCAGGTCACCTATTTGGAATGTAATTCGAGAGGCTGAAAAATGGCCAACTTCCTTAGATCATATCTTTGCAAATATAGTGTGAAAACTCTGAAATTCAGACCTAAGGTTTATAATGATTTCAACCCAAACGGTTTTTTTTTAGCATATGAAACATTGCAGAAAAAGAATTTATAGTCCAAATTCCATGATAACTTGTTTGGAGTATCAAAACCATAGAATCCAAAGCTCTGATACCAAATGTTATGAAACTAGCTCACAAAAAGATAGAAAAGATAGATGAATGCCTTAGAATTCAACCTCTTCGAGGGGGTAACCTCCTTTACATTACATAAATGAACAATCGTTTGATGATTCAAATGAAAAGACCTCCTTTATATAGGAGTCTAAGGGCTCATAATATAATAAGAGCCGGCATAACAATAATAACAATAGTGGGCTTCTATGAGGCAAAATAATAACAATATGGGGACTGCATGGGTAGAACAATATAATAATGGGGTTGTACTAATAACAATAAGGGGTTACACTAGTAGTATAGGAGCCTCACACATGAGGATTCCCATGGTTGTTGCAGTACTCTCTAGAGAATCATCACAGTATCAAGCTTATTGGAAAAGAAATCAAATGATGATTATTGTGTTGGTCCGATGGAATCCCCATGGTAGATGAAATATTTATGTAGAGAATCATCATAGTAGTAGGCTTGCTTGAGAAGCCATAAAATGATGACTATGGTTGGGAGTTTAATGTACCTTGCACAAGAAGAAGAGTCAAGGAGCAAATAGTGGTAGATATTTTGTAACCATCTTAGAGGTAACAGATGGGCTCAAAGCCTACATCAGACCTTATCCACTGGAAAGGGATCTAGAAGAGCTTACAACTGGTATAAGGAAGTCTAAAAATGGACTCCTAGATCAAGAGATATGGTCTGCCAAAGTCCGGGGACTTGAAGTCTTAAGAAGGATGAAATATCAAAAATCGGAGCCCATCGGGACCCGATATCAGAACCTCAAAGAATAGAGTATAGAAGACCAAAATATCAGATTAGGAAAAATATTGAATATCGGGATATCAGATCATCGAAGTAGATAATATCAGAGGTCTGGGATATCGAAATATCATAACTTCTTAAAAAAGGAATTTTTAGAAGTTACGATATTTAGCAATGCCGCTAGTGATAAAATCGTCGAGGAATGTCGAGAAGGTTAACAAATGATTTGTTGCAAAGTCAAGGGTCATCAAGACTCTCTCTCTCCTCCTGTAGGACACGTGGCAGAAAGCTAGTGGGCCTGAGAAAGTGCAGTGGCTAGTGATGTTAGCATATCGAAGGACAACAATATCGTAACTCTTGTGAAAATAATGGTTAAAGAGGTTCCAATGAAGAGAGCTTTGATTTTGGTTTGACGCTTGATCATGATGAGTCCAAATGAACCAAGGGTGAAGGACATTTGAAAGAATAATTATAAACCCTTGGAAGGAACAACACGTCTTAGCACCTAGGGCAAAGTCCTTGGTCACAACCCTCAGTCTTATATGAATAAAAACACATAGGGAGCTAAGCGCTAAGGGAGCGAAGGATATCATAAAGTGAAATATTGTAACATTTTAATTGTGAGAGTTACAATACTGAGGGGCTTCGATATTGTGTTAAGCCCTTGGTCGTAACTCTCGGTCCTATGATATGGAAACACATAGGGAGCTAAGTGAAAAAGGAGCCAAGCATATCAGACAATGAAATATTATGACATTTCAACTGTGTGAGTTATGATACAAAGGGGGCCAAGGATATCAGGGAGTGCAATATCATAACATTCTGCCTGTATAAGTTACCATATGGTGTGTTTCAATGAAGAAATACAATGAGTTTTAAGGATGTATGAGTCGATAGTTCAAGAATAGAATGTAGGATCAGTGGAGTTGATTATTGAAATGGGTTAAACCTGCAGAAGACTCTGAAAAAGGAAATGAGGACATCATTTGACATAGAAAATTATGTGGGAATGAAGGAAATAATTGGTTGCTTCAAGTGCATGACTGGGAGATTTCAATGAAGTTCAAAGTAACTATCCCTGAGGACTATCAAGCTCTGTTGAGAAATAAATAAGAATGGGACACTCAGAGGAGTGTGCAGGTCATCTGATAATTAATTTCTCTGCATGGACATTTACATAGTCTTTTAGTAAAAAGCTTCAAGATATATCTATATGCTTAATACCATGACAGGATTCATCCAAGATGATGCAAAAATGTTAAGGGGAGCCATGTTGAAGTACATTTGGGTAGTAAGGGTATAGACAACAAAGACAACCTTACACAGAGTGCTTCTGCGAAACAAAATCGTCATTTGGAATTGAGCAAAGGGGTGAGTTAAGCATATTATCGAAGTGCTGAGGAGTGAGAGCAGTTGAGAGATAGAAAGGTCTAAGCACTAAGAGCATATTGAGTGCTAGTGTAGCAAGAACAGTGGGAATGTGGGAAGAACAACAAGGGAAGAGTTAAAGAGCAGACAACAGAGTGAAAACTGTGAAAAGAACAATGCGAGTTGAACTGAGGTAGTTGCAGTAGAGAGCCCATGAGAAGGAAGGGAGAGTGTTGAGGAGAGATTGTTGTGAGTAGTAAGTAAAGAACAACTGCATGAGAGCGTAGAGGACAAGGAGAAGAATTTGAATCTGCAACCAACCATTTTGGTATTTTACTTGTAATTTATATGCATGTTTTAAAATTTGAAAATTGTATGAAATAATATAACAGTGGCAAGAGAAAGTTGGTGCCTACATACAGAAGACATAGGTGCCTCTTGAAAAGTTGGTGGTTGCTAACCAAAGGGGATCAGTGCCTCCTATGAGTGGGTGATCAAAAACAAACAAATGTAATTAAGTAGGTGCTTAATTTACATCATAAACAAGCAAAAAAATTGGTGGTTTTTTCCCTCTGTGTTTCCACATGAAAAACACAGTGTCAAATGAGTGTGTTTCTCATGTGATTGTTGTATGAACATGTATGTTTGAAATTGTTGTTCACTCCCTTTATGAATGAAATCTCGCACAAGTAATAGAATATAAAAAGGGACTATAAGCATACTAGAAAAAGTAAATAATCTCACAATTATTGATTCACCCCCTCCCCCCCTCCCCCCTTCAACTATTCCTTATTCCAACAATTGGTATCAAATCCAAGTTCCTTCAGGAATAGTCTAATCACTAGAAGGTAGATCTATAAGGAATTATGTCTAGGAAAGAGAGTCAAGGGGCTTACTCAAGTAGAATACCAATCTTTGATGGGACAAGCTATTTCTTTTGGAAGGTAAGAATGGAAGCATATCTTATGTCCCTGAGAGTAGATGTTTGGACTTTAGTGCTAGTAGACTACAATGTCCTTGATATTCCTTCAACTAATGCAGATGGTATAAAATATATGGAAACAATGTTAAAGCCAAGAATGTCATTCTCTTTGGTCTTAGTCAATAAGAACTTGTAAATTTTATTCACTATAAGTTTGCTAAGGATGTTTAGATAAAGCTTAATCAGAGTCATGAAGGAGATGACAAATTCAAGTAGGCGAAACTTCAGAATTTCAGAATGAGGTTTGAGGGCTTGAGAATGAGTTAAAATGAAAGCATAGCAAAATAATTACTCAGAGTTAATGAACTAAATGATATTATTAAAGGACTTGGTGAGGAGGTCAAGGAGGGGATGATTGTTCAGAAAATATTAAGATCTTTGCCCATGAGATTTAATGTCAAAGTCTTAGCTATTGAAGAAATGGATAATTTATAGGATCTCAAGATGGACCAGATGCATGGTACTCTCACAACCTATGATATGAGAGTAGGAATAGAAAATTCTGAACCTTTAGAGTATCCAAAGAGGCTAAGGAGTAGAAATATCATCAAGACTGCTCCACTTGTGAATCTGATCAGTAGTTGGCTCAACTAGCCAGAAAACTAAGGCTTGGCTCAGGAAAATAGAAAGGGAAGTTACCCTTTAAGTGTTTTGATAGTGGAAGAGTGTTATCACCAAAAAATGGTCACCTAGTCATTTATAACTAAGTGGATTGAAATACGCCATGTAGTAAACCACTTTTCTCAAATTAATTTTTGATTTAAATAAAAAACCCCATGTGAATAATTAGATAAATCATTATTTATTTAATTTTCTCTAGGAATAATTATTAGATTATTATTTAAATAATTATTCCCTGTCACATTTGACTAAATCCCTTAGGAATAAGTAAACAAATCACTATTTATTTAGTTTTCCTTACTTTTGTTATTTAAATAATTGTTAAATCACTATTTAATAATTATTTCAATTTCACACAATTTTTAATTCTAGTGAAATAATTAATAAATCATTTTGTTTGTTAGTTATTTCTAAATAAAGATATTTAAACATTTTAAATATATTTTCCCTCACCAATAAATATAATAAATTATTCCAAGATGTTAGATCTTGATTTGGTTAATATCATTTTATTATTGTCCACTTTCGAGATTAACTCAATACTTTGTTATAAATAGGAGGATTTTTTCATTCATTCTTCACCATGATCATAATCATTGTCAACATTATCGTCTTTTTTATTTTTAGCTCCCATTTCGAGTTCTCCACATTTTTTCTGGGTTTTTCACATATTGAGAGAGAAGATCATTTTCTGAAGCATCAAGGACATCAAAGGACCCATCCCACAGAGGGGGACTTATAGAACCATTTGTAAATCTCCTTCACCAGGTGTTTTTAATAAATAATTTATTAAATTAAAGTCTTTCCATTTAGGTTATTTATATATATATATATATATATATATATATATATATATATATATATATATATATATATATATATATATATATATATATATATATATATATATATATTTATTGCTGTTTGTTGTTAGAGATCGTTTATATTTTTGTAGCAGGTTTTTTCATTCTTATTGCAGGTCTGAATCATAAGTAGTCATCAACTTGTTGTTAGGGTCACTTGTCACCTAGTGACTTAAGTGAAGTGTTTTTGGTACACCTTCCAAGAAATTTCATACTAACAAAGAGTTGGACATTTCTCATCCAAATACCCTTATTAGGAAAAGGCTGAAAAGGAAGAGGATCAGAAATTTGGAAACAAGTCCCAAAAACATCACAAGAAAAATCCCTATAAGATAAAGGGGTTCTACACAAAAAAGGATATCTCAGCACCACACTCAAACAATTAAAACACGTTGGAGAATGACTTAGATAAGTATCTACTTATGGTTCTTGAAACATACTCCAAGAAACAAGGCATTATGGACTCTAAAGAGGAAGAAGAAGAGGAAGGAATAGTTGACTTTGAAGGGGAACTCTTCAGTTCCCTTGACGAGTTAAAGAAAGTGAGGAAGGAGAATAAGAAGCTGAAGGAATAGTTAAAACATGCAGAGGAAGGTATGTATAACTCTGACAATGAAGAGTTTTCCTATTAAAAAGAAAATCCTTAGGAAATTATCAAGAGAAAAGATAGTGTTGTGCCTCCAAAATGTCATCCACTTTCACTTTCATTTCCATCATTTTACCCTCATTTGGCAACTCTATAGCCCCATAGCCTTACATTAATTAATCATTTTCATAATCACATGGGTTTATCATTATTATTCTCCAAGTCATTGATTTTAAGTATTTTAAGAAAATTTGTGATTAAATATTAGAAAATTAACATGTTTTCATATATATCTGAAAATGTTATGAGTTTTGTGATATTGTAGGCCTACTTGGAGATTCTAGAAGGGTCGTATTTGGCCACCCAACCACACATTCGAATTTCAAATTCAAACTCATGAAGATTTGTGGAATAATTGTAGAAGATGTGGATCATTAACTATGCACATTCAAAGGAGAAGAATCATGGTTGAGAGAATTTTGAGAGGATTTGTATCTTATATTTTTAGGAGATTGGTTGTAACCACAAGACATAAACGTGGATTTAGGAGAGATATAAGGATCTATATTTATTGAATACTTATGCTCAATTTTTGTATAAATAGAGTGCACCGTTCATAAAAAGGGTTGCTAGGTATTGGTTTTTAGGTAGTAGTTGCAGAGTTGTTAGTGTTAATGTTAGTTTCTAGTTGGAGGTTCCAAGTTCCATCCAAGATGTGATTTGTAAAGTGAGGATAGAGAATTTTTGTAATATCTTGTAACTCATTTCATGAAATACATACTGCCACTTTGATCTCCAAGATGTGATAGTTGTTTAGTGTGCTCACTGAGGAATGGAGGGCCCCCATCAACCACAGTTTGCAGATCTTTGTACATATTGGTAAGATAGTATAGTTATCATTTCATTTATTTTCAGGAAGTGTGTTTCCATTTTATGCAAGTGTGTTTTTCCTTTTAGCGAGTGTAATTTTCCTTTCAACTAGTGTGATTTCATTTCAGCAGGTGTGAACGTGATTTCAATTGAGCAAGTGTGATTTAATTTATGCAAGTGTGGTGTGATTTCAATTCAGCAAGTGTGATTTCAATTATGCAAGTGTGGTGTGATTTCAATTCTGCAAGTGTGATTTCAATTTTTTTATGTTTGGTTTGGTTTATTTTGGATTAGGCTGATTTACTTTGTTTTGTAATTAGTTTTAATTGCATTAGATTAATCTATTCTGATAAATAACCAATTAGTGCATATAGCACACATATACCTCGTCAGTTCACAAACCCTAGGTTGACAATTAATGATAAGGATTTAACTCGCAATTAAATCACCCAAAATTTTGGCGTTGTTGTCGGGGAGGTATACATAGGTGTTTATTTTGAAAATTTAGACAAATAATTATAGTTGCATTCATTTTTAAATGCATGGTTAAAATCATATTAAAATAATTTAGGATGCATATTAAATTTCAATAAATTTGCAAACATTTGTGCTAATCTGTGTCGACGGTAGGAATTATCAAGCAGTCAGAGTAATTCACAGACAATTAAGAATTTGAAGAATGTTCCTCCAAGAACTTTCTCAAATCTTAGCAATAGCTAGGATATATGCATCTTAGAAAGATTCTATTTTAACTGCATGCAAATACTTGTCTTTCTCTCCTCCTCCATAGGAAGATCTTCAAGTTTCTTTTGATTCCTCTTGTCAATCTATTAAAGAGACTAAATAATCATGCAATATTTTTGATGGGGAGAAACCACTAGAATCTAAGATTGAGGCATGCATAATAAAGGAGGATATTCAATGTGATCTAAACCAAGAAAGGAATTAGGAATGTCATAGCTTTATTCAAAGATAGTTCCAGTCAAGGCTCAAGTCACATCACTCTTCCATTCTTCCTTCTTAATTGTATTATCAAAACAACTGGTATTTCATGCCTTGATGTATTTTGATGCATATTTTTCAAAACTAATCATGAATATGTATTTACTCATGTTACGCACATGGTTACACTAGAAATATGCATATACTTGAAACAAATTTTCTATTTCTAGTAGAGTAGAGTAAGATAGAACCAATGAATACAAGCCAAGTTTGGTGATGTGTTTTTTTGTTTGTTTTTAAGTCAAATTTCATTTTATTTGCAATTTTATTTATTGGTGGTGCAGTAAGAACCACCCAAATCACTAATAATTTGCAAGAAGATGTAGAAAGAGAAGGAATATTTGAGAAGGAGGAGAACAAATAGAGTATTGAGAGCCACAATTTGAAGTTAGAGATCAAATCCTTTCATTTTGTCTTTTAAATTTCACATTCCAAGTGAATAAAGAGTTTCAATATTTCTTAGTATGCTCTCTTCTTGCGCTCTCTACAACCTGGAAGATTAGAAAAGAAAATTGAATAAAGTTAGTTTTAAAATTTTGGAATAAAAATTGGATAAGAGATAAATTCATAATCAAAAGTGTAATTACAGGATTTTATAAAGATAAAACAACAAAAGTAATGTCTCCAATGAATCCAACACTGTTGAAAACCCTTGTTTTAACTCTTTTTGCACCTCATTTGGCCAAAAATTGAGTAAAATATCACTGTTTCAAGTTTGTGCCCAATTCTGTTGTTAATAATCCTACATTCCCAATCGGTGGTAGAATTTGTAGGACAGATAAAATCACCATTAGGCCCCAGTTCTGAATATTATGGTAACATGCAACCATATGACAATGTTAGGTGCCTAATATCATGTGTCAAGGACCAACGGATTTTTGGCACCATTCCTCTGCTATGCATGTGGTTAGATGGCACCATGTGCCTTAGGGCTAGCCCCCTTTCAATTCTATGCAGGCACCTTAATTTTTTGGCACGGGACTTTGACCATGAGATAGGTTAAGGCCCAGCCCTTGGCCCTCACCTATGGTTCTGAGGCACTAGAGGGCCAAGGGCTAGGTATTAGCCTGACCCCTTTTCCAAAATGGCACACCCATGAAAATTAAATATACATTTAAAACTATATTAAACAAGAAACATATGGTAGCCGGATTGGTAGAGGCACTTTGTTGGTTTATATGAGGTCTTGGTTTCGATTCCTGTGGAGGTTGTTCAGCCTCACATGAAAATTTTATTCCACCATGAGGAGGCCACGTGGCAACCATTGTTTGGCACATGTGGCACTCCCTCGTTGACCCTTCAGAACAAAACCATAGCCAATAAAAGATAGCCATGTGTCAACGAATCAAACAAAGCCAAGTGTCAACCACTCATTGGCTAATGAAGGTCCAATCAACTTGTCAAGTCATGACCCAGTCAGCGTACGGACTGCTGACTAGGCATTCGTGCAACTCAAAATTCATTTGTTTTAGCTATTTCCCAAAATGAACAGAACTTGATTCCAAGAGCATCCGAAGTCAGATTTTAGTGAAACAAATTGTGTTGGATTCAGAGAAATGGGATATACGCTCTGGACCTGGTTTCAAACTGATCCAATCATTATGAATTTTGAGCATTTTCTTGCTCCATGAGATCATGGACAGTGGTGGAGCACTAAAGAAAAAGGAAAAACACAGTTACGGGCTTCAAATTTCACAAAAACCTACAAATATTAAAAATCCAACTGTGATAATTGAGAAACCACCATTTGAGTCTAATTGCAAGTTTTAAAAGCAACAAGGTAGTGCAACGATCCATATTTTTGGTAGCTGCAGAATCGACACACTTCAGTAGCTTATGCAAATTTTGTTATGGTATATTGATGGAGGATTAAGTGTATGGAGAAGAGGTCTCAAGCTCAAAATTAGTTAGAAACACAATGAAGAAGTCACGAACAAAACAATAACAGGTGATCCATGATACTGCTTTCTAATCAGGTAAAAGTGCATTTAATATTTCATCCTTGAATTTGTTTTATTAGTACTATTTTTGATTTTTTTGTGTATATATCAGATGAAGAGAGACTAATCATCTCTCTCCCTCTCTCGATAGTCTTACATTTTATTGCAAAAATTGCTAAGTTTTTGCAGGTTCCAGGAAGATGAAAGAAGATCACTATATGCATGAGTGCCTTTTAAAGACCAAGTGTCTTTCAGAAGAGCATGATAATTCCATGTGAAATCAGATCCATTACACCATTGCTACTAAAGATATACTAATTTTACCATTTATACTCATTCTAAGCCCGTAGTTGATCCATAAATATTCATCTCCCTACTACCAAAAACTCATTTACCTTTCCAATCTTCATATTTTCCTACCTCATTTTCACTCACCCTTAACCCAAAAATAAAGTCATTCAACTCCCTTACAAATTTAAGTCACCCCATTTTCCTTTTCCTTCCTATCAAATAAACCTTTCTTCAATGAAATTTTTCCATCTATAGTCCTTCAAATTATTATTTTATCCTCATGTTAAATGATGGAAGATTCATTAATTCCTCCCTTGTAACAAGTCTTGACCCATCAAATCTGACACATCATCTGGAATCAAGACTAGAGATATTTCAAGTACCTTGAGGCTTGCATGCCTTGATGGCAAGCTCTCTCACCAATAAATTGTGGGAATACATCAATGTCCCCTGTTTGTCGGATCTTCTAGGTGACTTGACTATGACACATCTATTCATACCTAGTAAGATGTACTTAGGCATCTTGACTCTCATTGACATGAATGGTGAGTAGTCACGTGTTGGTTAATGCCATTCATTAATGGCCAGTAATCCAAAGCCAAAGCTCATATATAAGCAAAATGTTTCAAGAATATCAACTTATGATTAAGACAATCAATGCAATAGTTGTAGGAGGACATGCGACATCTTTGGAGTGGGGGTATGTTGGGCCTCCAAAATGTCACCCACTTTCACTTTCATTTCCATCATTTTACCATCATTTCGTAACTCTATAGATCCATGACCTTACATTAAGTAACAATTTTCATAATCACACGTGTTTATCATTATTATTTTCCAAGTCATTGATTTTAAGTATTTTAAGAGAATTTGTGATTACATATTAGGAAATTAACATGTTTTCATATATATCTAAAAGTGTTATGAGTTTTGTGATATTGTAGGCCTACTTGGACATTCTAGAAGGGTCTTATTTGGCCACCCAACCAAAAATTAGAAGTTAAAATTCCAACTCATGAAGATTTGTGGAATAATTGTAGAAGATGTGGATCATTAACTATGCACATTCAAAGGAAATAAATCATGCATGAGAGAATTTCGAAATTATTTTTATCTTATATTTTAGGAGATTGGTTGTAACCACAAGATAAATGTGGATTTATGAGAGATCTAAGGATCTATATTTATTGAATAGTTATCCTCCATTTCTATATAAATAGGAGTGCACCCTTCATACAAAGGGTTGTTAGGTATTGGTTGTTACGTAGTGGTTGCGGATTTGTTAATGTTAGTGTTAGTTTCTAGTTGGAGGTTCCAAGTTCCATCCAAGATGTGATTTGTGAAGTGATGATAGAGAATTTTTGTAATATCTTTTAACTCATTTTATGAAATACATACTACCACTTTTATCTCCAAGATGTGATAGTTGTTTAGTGTGCTTGCTGAGGAATGGAGGGTCCCCATCAACCACAATTTCCACATATTTGTACATATTGGTAACATAATATAGCTTGATTTCATTTATTTTCAGCAAGTGTGGTTTCATTTTATGCAGGTGTGCTTTTCCTTTCAACAAGTGTGATTTCATTTTAGCAGGTGTGAGTGTGATTTCAATTTAACAGATGTGATTTTGATTTATGCAACTGTTGTGTGATTTAAATTCAACAAGTGCGATTTCAATTATGGAAGTGTGGTGTGATTTTAATTTATGAAAGTGTGGTGTGATTTAAATTTCAAGCAAGTGTGATTTCCTTTATGCAAGTGTGATTTCAATTTCTTTATGTTTGGTTTCATTTACTTTGGATTAGATTGATTTAATTTGTTTTTTAATTAGTTTTAATTGCATTAGAATAATCTATTATGATAAATAACCACCTAGTACATATGGTACATGTATACCTCATCAGTTCATGAAACCCAGGTTGACAATTATTGACAGGGATTTAACTTGCAATTAAATCACTCAACAAATAGTTTAGTCCTTCTAGTAGAAGAAAAACAAGGAACTCGTGAGAGACTAGAAGAGGAAAACAAGCATTTAAAATGGGAGCTTCTCAAGTTAAAAAGGGAAATGATCTCACACACATGAAAAGATGATATTCTATCTTTGAAAGTTAAACTGGAAGAGGCTAAACGAAAAGAAGAGGATCTTCAAGATTTGATCCAGGAATGGTAAGAGCACTATCAAAGTCTTGAAGTATAAGTTGTTTATTTAAGAACTGATCTCGAGGGAATAAAGTCCGAGAAGGTTTTAAATGAAATTATTTTAGAAGGCACAAGAAAACTAGATCAGATTATAAATAGCCAAAGGCCCTGAGGACTCAAAACAGGTTTCAGATAATCATAGACATAAGAATCCTCTATGGACAATACCAACTTCAGGTCGACAAGATTTGAATAACCATGAAGCTATGCAAAGAATCTTCAAGGAAGAATCAAGGAAGATAAAAGTGCATTAGGGAAAATAGGAGACCATCTATGGAAGACGAATTAATCAGCCAGACAACCATGGTACTTTCATACAAAATCCCATGCATTCGTATTTATTTTATGGTCATTATTATAAATTTCATAACTTTGGACATAAATTTGTGGATTGTAGAAGGATCAAAGTTGGAACAATTGAAAATCCAAGATATAAAAATTATCAGAGTTATAGAACTCAAAACTCTCCTCTCAGAGATCGAAATGTCTCCTCTCCCTTGTTAAGCGAAGTAGAATTATTTAAATGTAATAATTTTTATCACAAAGAAAGTGAGTGTAGAAGCATATTTGAATATCAGCCTAAGTTCCAAAATGTTAGACAGTCGGCTATCCAACAAGATTAGGGGAGCTAAAAACAAAGTACTAAAAGGAGCATGCAATGTGGACTTGCTCTATCGACACATAATGAAGAAAACAAATGGCATGTGGATAGTCATTGTTTCAAACATATGACTAGGGAAAAAAGAATTTTTTTGTCACTAAAAGAAAAGGACAGAGGAAATAATGTCACCTTTGGAAACAATGCTCTAGCAAGAATCAAGAGTAAAGACGTAGTGAATCTTGATAAAAAAACAAAACCACAAAATGTGTTGTATGTAGAAGGGATCAAGCATGATCTGCTTAGTGCTAGCCAAATTTGTGATAATGGCTATGATGCGACTGTTCGTTATATAGGTTGTGAGATCCAGAAGATGAAGAATGAAAACTCATGGGAAAAGAAATCAAAACCCACAATAATGTATATCTGTTTGACAACTCTAGGGTCAACTACTATTTAAGAAAAACGAGTGAAGCATGATTGTGGAACAAGAGGCACGGGCATATTAATTTTGAAGGTTTGATAAAATCTAGCAAGATGGGAGCCATGAGAGGACTACTAAGACCGTAAAGGCTTGATAACTCAATCTGTAAGTCATTTTAGTTTAGAAAGTAGAATATGGCTCACTTCAAGACAAAAAAGTTATCCTTATCCAAACCTCTGAAGCTCATTCACCAAGATATTTGTGGTGAAAATAAAGAAAAAACCCTAAAAGGAGAAAGGTATTTTATGTTTCTCATCGATGAAATTACCAGGGCCACTTGGATTGTTCTCTTAAAACAAAATCTAGAGGCATTTAATCACTTCAAAAAATTTAAAGATCAAGTAGAAAATGAGAAATACTTGAATATAAAATTCCTAAGATCAGACAGAGGAGGAGAGTAAACCTCAAGGGAGTTTGAGGAATTTTTCGAAGAGCATGACATCAAGAGGCAGCACTCAATGGCTAGAACTCCACAACAAAATGGAGTAGTGGAAAGGAAGAACAGAAAAATCCATCAAATGGCCAGAGAAATGTTGAATGAAGTAGGTGTGTCTCACATCTTCTAGGGATAATCAGCACAAGCAACAGTCTATCTGTCAAATATAACTCAACTCAGGTCTATAGTAATAAAACTCCCTATGAGCTGTTGAAGGGAAGATATGCATCTATTAAACATCTCAAGGTGTTTGTAAGCAAGTGCTTCATGAAAAGGAATGATAAGAATCCTGGAAAGTTTTACTCTCGTACTAATGAAGGAATATTTCTTAGGTACTCTACTCAAAGTAAAGGATATAAGTGTTCCAATGGGTAGACCAAGAATATTGAGGATTGCATTGACGTGATAGTAAATGAAATAGGTTCACAACCTAAGTCATCTAAAATAAATATGAACTTAGATGATGAAGAAAGTTCAGCTATGAGGTTCGTGGATCTAGAAGAAAGATATTCAGATAGTGAAGGTGAGGAAGCAGCCATAGCTCCAAGGGCAAAGACACCTTCCAGGTATGTATAGAAAGAAAATCTTGAGAGTGACATACTTGGAGATCAAAGACATGGTGTCCAAACTAGAAGAAAACTTGTTGGCAATAGAAGTTATGCAAGTTTGTCTCTATTATTATAGATAGAACCCAAGAATCTAAGCCAAGAAAGTGAAGACAAGTTCTGGGTGAAAGCTATGCATGAAGAACTTGATTAGATTGAAAATAATGACACTCAGGAGCTTGTTCGAAGGCCTAGAGAGAAAAACGTTATTGGAACCAAATGGGTTTTCAAAATTAAATTGGATGAATAGGGTCAAGTAATAAGGAACAAGGCTCGATTGTTTTGCAAAGAGTATGCCCAAATAAAAGGGGTAGATTTCGAAGAAACCTTTGCACCAGTAGCATGAATGGAAGCTATCAATATCTTTCTTTTTCTTTCCACCCATAAAAATATCAAGGTATATCATATGGATGTGAAGTTGACATTTCTCAATGGACATTTAGACGGAGAATTTTACATTGAGTACCCAGAAGGATTTATACTCACCACATATGAAGGCTTTGTATGAAAATTGAATAAGGCTTTGTATGGACTGAAATAGGGCCCCAAAGCTTGGTATGAAAGGCTAGATAAATACCTTCAGCAACAAGGTTTTACGAAAGGCACGGTTGACAGTAACTTAAATGGAATTCTGAAGGTGACCATCTACTAATATTAGTTGTGTAATTATATAATATTTGGCAATGACATGGAGAAATTGGGGCATCAATTTACAAAATGTATGAAAAAATGATTTTAAGTGTCCATAATTGGAGATCTGTCCTTGTTCTTGGGTTTGTAAAATGGTCAGTCTCCACAAGGAGTGTTTATATCCAAATCCAAATATCTCAAGGAAACTATGAAAAAATTTAGGTTGGAAGATTGCAAGCCAGTAAGAACACCTATGACTATAGGCTGCAAGTTGTGCAAATAAGATGCGACACTACTGGTAAATCAGACTGCATGCAAATCAATGATGGGAAGCTTGTTGTACCTTACAACTTCAAGGCCAAAAATCATGTTATGTAACCAACTCACAAATAGATAGATCAATGCCTTAAAAATTATCCTCTTTAAGGGAGAAACCTCCTTTACATTACATAAATGATAAATTATTCGATGATTCAAATGAAAAAAAATCCTTTAATATATATAGGATTCAAAGGGGTCACAATATAATCATAGATGACATAACAATAATAATGTAAGGACACAACAATAACAATAGTGGGCTTCTATCGGGCACACTGATAACAATACGGGGACAACAATAATAATAAGGGAGCTACACTGACAATAACAATGAGGGAATACACTAGTATTATAGGGACCTAACATGACCTTCTCCTTCAAAAATTTGTTGTCCTCAATGCTTGAGTAGTTCTACATGCTTCTGTATAAAATTCTCATCATCCCATGTGGTATCTTCAACGTGTAAGTTCTTCCACTTGATGAGATACTCTGAAATTTGTAGCTGTCAAGTTCTTGTTTTCATGAATGATTCATGTTCCAATATGATTTTTCCTTCCTCGTCAAGTTCTAGCAATAATGTTTTCACTGAGAGTTTGTCACCTATAACCTTCTTTAAGTGTGAAACATGGAAAACTAGGTGCACTTGGGAACATGCAGGAAGCTCCAATTTGTATGCCATAGTACCAATCTTTTGCAACACCTTGTACGAACCATAATACTTTGGCGATAATTTATTATCCTTCTTAGCTTGCATGAGGGACATTTGTTTGTATGGTTGTAGCCATAGAAATACGTAGTTGCCTACATTAAAACTTATTTCGCTGCGATGTTAATATGCCTATTGTTTCATTCTATTCTGTGCCAAAGTGAGGTTATCCTTTAAGACTTGGAGAACTTGTTGTTTCTTCTTGATGTGATCTTCGACTGCTTGAACCTTAGAATTTTCTCCTAAATATTATGTGATAGATGGTGGATGATATCCATAAAGTGCCATAAATGGGTTCATTTTTCCTGCAGTATGGAAGACAATGTTATACAACCGTTCAACCAAAGGTAACCACTTGACCCATTGTGTCTGTTTATCAGATACAAAGCAATGAAGATATCCTTCCAAACATTTGTTCACTATCTTAGTTTTCCCATTAGATTGAGGATGATAAGATGAGATATGAGCTAAGTGAGTCCCCAAGACAAGAAAATAATTTTGTCCAAAAAATTCTAGTGAAAATGGGATCTTTGTCGCTTACAATAATCTTTGGGTTTCCATGTAACTTTTGAATTGTTTCCAAAAATGCAGTAGCAACTACACTGGATTTTTATGGATGAGGTAATTCACAAAAGTGTGCATACTTAGTAAGTCTATCAATTACCACTATTATGGAACTCTTTCCGTCGGACTTAGGTAAACCTATGATAAAATCCATTGAAACCTCCTCCCAATGTTGACTTGGAATGGATAAAGTTTGTAATAGACCCGAGGTCTTATTTGTCTCAAATTTATTTTGTTGGAAAACAAAAAATTTTGCCACAAACATTTGAATATCATATTTAATGTCATCCCAAAAAAATCCTTCTTAACTGTGGTAAGTTTTTAAAAATCCTGAGTGCCCTCCTAAGGGTTAAGTGTGTAATTCCAGAAGAATATTTTGATTGAGTTGGGAATTATTAAAAATATAAGTGATCTTTGTATAATAATGAATCATTTTTCTAGCTAAATGTATCATATGTACTGGGATCTTGCTACAAATTTTGAATGAGTGCCCACACTTCTTCGTCATTCTTCCACCTTACTTTTGCTATCCAATCTAGTTGGATAATAGAAATGGCATAAAGTAATACTTCCACATCCTCATCCTTTCTTGAGAGTGCATCTACAAGAAAAATTTTCTTCCCTTTTTTGTAGATGATTTCAAAGTCATAACCCAACATCTTTGTCACCCATTTTTTCTTCTCTTCTAAAGATAATCTTTATTCTAAAAAGTATTTAAGACTTTCATGATATTTTCTAAGATTTAAGTGTCTTCCCATTAGGTAAGGTCACCATTTCTTAAGTGCATGTAGTATTTCCAACATTTCCTTCTCATAAACAACTTTGTGTAAATAGTTTCCTTTGATTGGATGAATTTCAAAAGAAATGGGTCTCCATTCCTGTATTAAAATAACACCAATTCCATTTCTTGAGGCATCACATTCCATAATAAAGGTTTTTTTGAATTAGAGCGTAGCTAATACCGATGCTTGGCACATTGCCTCTTTAAGATGTTCAAAGGTATTCATTTCTTCTAGAGTCCAATAAAATACGTCTTTCTTCAGTAATGTTGTTAGAGGTTCTACTCCAATAGTTTGAGCACCTTGTCAACATGTTGAACATGATCCTTCCAAGACTTGTTGTAGATTAGTATATCATCAAAAAATACTAACACAAATTTTCTAATGAAGGGTTTGAAAATTAAGTTCGTCAAACCTCGAAATGTAGAAGGTGCATTGGTAAGGCCAAAAGGAATTACTAAAAATTCATAATGACCCTCATGAGTTCTAAATGTTGTTTTTGAAATGTCTTTAGTCTTCATTCTAATTTGATGATATCCTGATCAAAGATCCTACTTGGTGAAGTAAATTGCTCCATGTAATTCATCCAATAATTCATCAGTGATAGGAATGGGAAATTTATCTTTAGTAGTGAGCTTGTTGAGCCCCCTATAATCCAGACACATGTGTCATGATCCATCCTTCTTGTGCACCAATACTACTCGAGCAAAGAAAGAAATTTGACTAAGTTTAATTATACCATCCTCTAACATTTCTGCAACCATACGTTCAATTTCACTCTTTTGGGCATAGGGATATCTGTAAGGCCTCATGTTTGGAGGAACACTTTCTAGAATCAAATTAATATGATGATCATGATCACAAATGGGTGGGAGGCCTTTTGGAGTCTCAAATACCTTGGAATGATTGTCCAAGGCTTTTTGGAGATATGGAGAAATAGATTATTTCGATGTGGGAACCTCTAGTGAACATAATTGTGAAATTATGCCCCTCTTTTCATTATTTAGAAGCTTTGTCATGCCATTAGAGTTGATTATATTTCTCGCTTTCCTTGTCATACCCATTAATTCAACTTCCTTTCCTTCCCATAAGATTTTAGGAAACATTCTTGAAAATTAAAAGCTACTATACCCAAAGATTGTAACCATTGGACTCCTAGTGCAACATCAACACCACCCATTGGAATGGAAAGCATTGGACTATTCAATACATATTCGCCCATGGATAACTTGATATTATGGCACTTTCCAAAGAAATTTCTGGTTCCTCCATTCGCAACTATCACTTGAGACTCTGGTGTTGGATATAAGAAGAAATTCAATTCCTTGGTTATCTTATAATGAATAAAATTATGGGCACTACCTGAATCAATCAACATTATTACATTTTTCTTCTTGATATGTCCTTTTATCTTGAGAATTTAAGGAGTGGTAATTCCTACCAATGCATTACAAGATATTGTCAGATTCATTTTTTCTTTCTCTAGGGTTGGTTCCTGGTGTATATCCTCTTCTTTTGATGTCTCTGTTTCCTTTTGTTCCTCCTGTTCATAATCTATGTAAAATAATTTCTTCTCATCACACTTATGACCTTTAGTGTACTTTCTATCACAAATGTAACAAATCCCTTTTTCTCTTTTTTCTTCCAGTTGTTGTGGTGTCAAACTTGTAGGTTGTGGAAGGCTAGGGGAAATTTTTTCCATCTTCATAGTTGTGAGTGGTAGGCTTCCTTGTTTCCATAATTTTGCTTTCAATTTTTCTTGCCAACACGAATTCTTTCTCCAATGAATCAGGTTCCCAAAAGAGAACCTCATTTTGGATGTTATCCTTTAAAGTCCCTATGAATGCATCAATCGTACGCTCCTCTAGAATATCATTCACCCTTATATTCAATTTTTTGTTGAAATTTGGTACCGGAGGACAGGTGGTTCCCTTAGGCTTTGATCTTTGGCCTAGGGAAAAGTGTCCAAAAGAATTTAATTTTTCTCCTAAAGTGACTTTATAATTTTATAAAGTTAAATCTAATTTAAAAGTGACTTTAAGTAATAAAGTTACTAAGTCTAATTTTAAAGTGACTTTTATAAAGTCAATGAAAAATTAGAAAGGAAAAGTGACTTTGGAAATAAATGACTAAGTGGGTCCTTATTAAAGTGGGGTGAATTAAAAAATAAAAAGTGAGATTTAAATGAGCATTTAATCTCAGCCATTGATCTAAATCTATTTCAGCCATTGGATTTAGAGATCACCCAAAAGTCACTTGGATCACCCAAAAGTCACTTGGAGTTATATTAAGGGAGGAAAAGGAGGAAAAGATCACATTCGATTCAATTCTTTCATGAGCAGATTGGGAGAAGGAGAGCAAGAGAGCAAAAGATATTTCTGAGTAGGGAGGAGAAAGAGACAGCAGCTTGGCACACATTCCAAGGCAACAGTTGAGCAGATTTGTACAACTGATTTAGCACACAGTGAAAGGCAGATTTTGGCACGATTTTCGAGGAGAGGTTTGCACAAAAATCGAGGAGTAGTTTGCTGGTTTTTCTACACGTAAAACGAGGGCCATACAACAGCATTTAATGTTGAAAGTGGGCATGAAAATCAAGGAGACCGTACAACATTTATTGTTGTCCTGTTTGCTGTAATTTCCAGTTTGCTGTGAAGCATGGGAAAAGAGATAATTTGTAAATTTGCTTGCTAATTTTTTGCTGAAAATTTCTCATTGTAAAAGGAAATTTTTAGAAATAAAGAAGAGCTCTCAAACTGGTTTTCCCCAAGAGTTGTAGGGGGGTTTTCCAGGGTCACATTGACAAAAAATATCAGTGTTTAAATGTGTTTTAATGGCTGTTTATTACTGCTGATTTTTATTTCTGCAATTTCCAGCATTCTATAAAATTTCCAAAATTTGTGTTTTCAGCAAATTTATTTTTTTCAGCTTGTTAAATGTATGGTTATGGGAAAGGGCATTTAACTATATGGGAGAAATAAGGAGAAACTGAAAACCGGGGTGGGAAAATAGAAATTTCTACATTTTTGGAATTCCTCAATGTGCTCCGCCATTGAACCCTTTTGTTTGAGAATTATCAATTGGCTAAAGAAGGTGTTTCTCTTTGTATCCTCATAATGTGCTATCATTTCCTCCGTTAAAATTGACAAAGTGAAAATTGGTTTACAAGAACAAGGCCATCGATACCATAGAAACTGATTGGTTTCTAAATATAAAGTTGCAATGTGTACCTTTTTTGTGTGTTGCACATTAAAAAGATAAAAATATTGCTCCATTTGTTGTATCCATGTTACTAGATCCTTTCCATCAAACTTTCTCATATCGATCTTTAGAATATGGTGGGTCTTCAATCCAATGTTAGAGTCTATGAAATCATGATTAACATTTCTTTTTTCTCATCAAAAGTTTCATCTAATACCTTTTCACCATTAAGAAGAATTTCTTATAGCAACTTTATCAAATCTTCCTTTAAACCTTCCATGTGTTCTTTTAAACTATTCTTCAAATCTTCCATGTTTCCTTTCATTTTTTATTCTATACAATTCATATTAGCTTTCATGCCATCTGAATTAGCTTCCATGCCATCCTTCAAAACTTCTATGTCTGATTTTAAGTTATTCCTCAAACCATTCATCTTCGCTTCCATTTCATTTTTGGTTACTCTTTGTGAGAGAGAAATTTGTTGCACTTGGTCTCATAATTTTGATATATCATGACGCATTTCTTCTTATTCTTCATGCGTCATAGTAGAGATTTCTTTTTTCTTACTAGGTGTTTCCTTTTTATTTCTTTGGGTCATTTTAAAATCAAAAAATGATATATGTGCTTCACCATGCCCTTTGAATCACTTCAAACTGATTTTTCAAACAAAAGTTATGCAATTAAAAAAACAATGCACAAACTTTTCTTCTCTTTGTAGGAGCTCGATATTGAATATGTTTTATTTATGTAATTTCAGATCTCCAAGGTCTGAAATTTCATCCTGTGGTATCCCTCTAAGTCCTCTTTCCAACCCTATAAGTCTGATTGATATTGTATTCTTCAATAAATATTTGTGACCAATCTCCCACGATTACCATATTATAGATTGGTTCAGTAGAGTGAACTTGTATAGAGTGCCACATGTCATTGTTTTGACCTTCAGCCCTGAAAATGATACCCAACAAACTACAACCCATCTTATTTCTGTCATGTTTTATGAAATTTATATCCCATCCTCAGAGAGAAAATTATGACAATTTTCCCTAGGTCACTTGTTCGAGATGGAATTCTGGAGCCTACAAAAACCATAACTTCCTTGGATCATATCTCTAAAAATATAGTGAGAAAAGTTTTGAAAATTTACACACAAGTTTCATCAAGATTTTGGCTCCACGGGGTTTCAATTTCAACTTTAGAAGTGTCGTATAAAAAACGTAATAGCGCAAATGTCACGATGACTTGTTTGAAGCAGCGAAACCCAAGAATCCAAAGCTATGATACAAAATGTTATGCAACCATCTCACAAATAGATAGATCAATGACTTAAAAATTATCCTCTTTTAGGAGGATACCTCATTTACATTACATAAATGATCAATTCTTCAATGATTCAAATGACAAAACCTCCTTTCTATAAATAGGAGTCTAAGGGGTCACAATATAATCAAAACTGAAATAACAATAATAATGTAAGGGCACAACAATAACAATAGTGGGCTTCTATGGGGAACACTAATAACAATATGGGGGAAACTGTAGAAAATCTTGTATATTCACAAGCTCATGTAATGTACTAAAGCACATGAAAAGAATCTACTTCTACTTTCAACCAACAAAATCCAATAGATCGATGAAAAACAATATGAACAAGAAGAAGATAAATCAATGGCACATAACACAAGATGTATATGGGGAAAGCCACTACTCAAAACCCCACTATCTATATTTCATATGTCATAAATATGAGTGAAGATACAAAGCTTGTTCTCACTAGAACAATTTAGAACAAGTATGCTTAACTCTCTCAGCTCACAAGCAAGCTCTTAGCCAACACTTAGCAAATCTGCAGCTCTCCAAGCCCCTAATCTCTTATGTAAATCCTAGGATCAATAACCCGTATTTAAAGGGAATTCATGCTTCCAAAACTGTGCAATACAAACATAGGATCAATCTCTGATCAATGCATGATATTTACACTCCAGTAAATAATACAACTGATAGTACACTATCCCTGCACTCTAGTCTCAACTAGGTCTTTCTCAGAATCGACATGCATGATTTTTTGACGAGGGAATCTTCAGTTAACTAGAGTGACACTTGTGGATGCACTAGTGCACAACCTTACTGTTAACTCTCTATTAGTTCCACAAACATTTTGGAACTAATTTAGCTAAACTTAATTCAATACACTGAGTGATCTAATTTCCAACTCTATTTAAACTCATACTAGACCCCTAAAATTTAGGGAGAACATATACATAAATACAAAAATACTTCCAACTCAAAATTTCTAAGTTAATTAAACTTAATTAACTATTTACAAGTTGTTATGAGAATAGAATTCGATTTTAATTCTTAGTTTAATTCAAGGACAAATTAAACTCGAATTTCTTATGCCATTTCTCAACAACAACATGGGCACTATAATAACAATAAGGGGGCTACACTGACAATAACAATGAGGGAATGCACTAGTATTATAGGGACCTAAAACATAATACAAGTAGTGGGTATTGTGCAAATATTTGAAGCTTTCCCTCGTGAAATCCATGTTGTGGTTGTTAGAAAAAATTTTAATATCTTCAAGGAATACTAGAATATGGACTATGGTATGATAAAGGAAAATAATTCAAGTTTAAGGCCTACACTGATGATTGGGATGGAAGTATTAATGACAGGAAAACAACCTCTCGCGAAACTTTCTTCCTGGGAAAATTCTTGGTGGCATGGGTCAACAAGAAACAAGCCTCCATTTCTTTATCGACTGTTGAAGCAGAGTATATTTCCACTGCTACCTGTTGTACACAAATTCTATGGATGAAGTAAAATTTGAAAGATATTCAGGTAGGGATGACTGATCCCATTCCAATAATGTGTGACAACACAAGTGCCATCAACATCTCCAAAAATCTAGTCATGCATTCAAAGACTAAGCATATTCCTATCAAGTTCCATTTCGTCAGGAAACAAGCTGCAACCAATACTTCTAGACTTAAATATGTGGCCACTAAAGAGAAACTGGAAGATAGGTTAAGTTGGCATTGTTGGGCCTTTTAATTTGAATTGGAAAAATTGAATAGAAAAAGCCATTATGACCGTGAAAATTTTAGCACTTGAGCAGTGGTGGTTGGAAACGTGAAAGTTTAAAGAGAATGTAATTAAGTAAGTTAAATAATAGATATTAAATAAAATAAAGACATTATAATTATTTAGATATTAATAGATTAAATATATAATTTAATAAAAGAATTGTGTTTTTTTTTTATGGTTTTAATAGGTAAAATTTTGAATTAAATTATGATATATATATATATATATATATATATATATATATATATATATATATATATATATATATATATATATATATATATATATATATATATATATATATATATATATATATATATATATATATATATAATGAATAATTTGAATTAAAGAGTTTGTTATTTTATATTATGTCTACTTTGGAATAAGGCTTTCAAATATTGAATTTTAATTTAATTATTAATAATTATTCTGTCAATAGTAAGGATTTAACCTCCGTAGAATATTATAGAATGTCCTTGGTGGTATACAAAAGTTAAAGGTTGAGCGTCTTTTTTCACTTTTAATTAAACATATTAATTAAAAAAAATTCATATGAAACAAATTGTGGTTTTTTAGGCATGTGGTACTCAGAACCCATTATGGTTTTTTTGGCATGTGGTATTGAGAGCCCATGGTATTAGCCCATGGTATTGTAGGGATTTAACCTACAAAATGACAATAATTATTATGTCAAAAGTAGGAATTTAATCCCCTCATAATATTATAGAATATCTTGGTAGTATACAACAAATAAAGGTTGCGTGTAGTTGTGCCTTTTTCATCATTTTAATTAAACTCACTAATTTAAGAAAAAATTGTCATATGAAATGAGTTATGGTTTTTTGGGTACGTGGTATTGAGAACCTATGATATTAGCCTACAGACTAAGAATTTCCATGATAAAGCGTTAAATGCACTAAAAACCTTTACAAAACAAGTCCTTGGTGCAAGTCCCAAGGCTACCACATTGAAACTTTAAGATCCAATTAGAACTTGCCAAGAGTAATAATTTTTTATGTCATCTCGATCATTTCATTGCCACATCATATTGCTATGATATGTCTGCAACGATGTTTCCATTAGTGGTAGAAAAAGTATAAATTGGTCACCTAAAAAGGCCAAATCCACCTGCCACATGTCACATTCGTGTAATTCCACATGTCATCTTGTACATGCCACCACCATGTCTCATCATCTCATTGCCATGCGATTCCAACCTTTTGCCTGCTACCCATTTCTTCTAATTGCACATTGTTAGGTATGGTGATCTAATAAGCACTTAGGTACTTGGGATAAGAAGCGTATGACCAAGGGATATGACCAAAATTCTTATAGGTCATTTCTCACTACCTCCACACTTCCACCTTTTCAAATTTGGTGTCTATCCAATGGGGGATCCGTATCAAAATTATTTTATATACTTACTGTGGGAAATGAATATACCTTTTACTTAATTGAATAATATGAAGTCCAAGAAAAATGAGAGTTCCCCAAGCACGTACATCTCAATCTCAATTTGCATACCTACTACAATTTTTTGACTAAGTGAATCTACATCAATACCAAATATGATGTCATAGTCATAAAAAATTCATTCTCAACTTAAATATATAGGTTACTATTAGTTGTTCTTCTTTTGAATCCTTGTTGTTTTCGATACTTGTCTAATCTAGAATACCATTCTTTGGGTGCTTGTTTAAGTCCATACAATGTCTTCTTCAACCAACATACTTCCTTAGGATTTTCTAATAGATGAAATATTTCATGTTGTTCTATGTAAACTTCTTCAAGCTCACCTTTCAAAAGGGATGATTTTACATCCATCTAATGTAAATAAAAGAAAAATTGTAACATACAAAAGATAAAAAAGAAATGGAACTCTTGTAATCCTACAACAAGAGAAAAAATCTCCTCAAAATCAATGCCTTCAATCTAAACATAGACATTGCATACTAATATAGCCTTATTTCTTACCACATATCCATTCTCAGTTGATTTTTTCTTGGAGACCTGTTTTGTGCCAATGAAATTTCTATTTACTAATCCTAGAACCAATTTCTAGGTCAAATGTTTCTCAATATGATCTAGTTCCTCATTCAAAGCTCTTACCCAATTCTCATCTTGAATTTCTTGATGAAAGTAGTTTTGTTTGATCATGGGTAACTGTTACATGTCATTTTTTCACACTTAGGAAAATGACAACAAGTATCTCTCTATTTTATGAACCCTTGTAAGAAATCCCCTACAACAATCCTGTATTACATTGTCATCAAACCCTAATTTCAATTAGTGTCGCACTTTTCCCATTAACAAAGTGTTACACTGCATGTTTCTTCATCATAAACTGTGAACCTTGTTTCACTTATCTACATTAAAAGGTGCTACACTCTTTCTACATGTATAAAAATAAAAAATAAATTCTAAAATCCTTGTTGAGGAATCTTATCCCAATAACATGGAATCTAGCTCCTACCTATGTGGACCTCGTCCCAAGATTGATGGATCCAATCCTACTTTGTATAGACCCTATTCCCCTTTCTTTTGGATCTCATACAAAGGAGAATGGATCTCCAACCTCTTCTCCTCTCCTATAAATACAACATTGATCAATGAATAAGGGGTTGGGTTTAGATCAAAGGATATTTTCATTCAAAAATGAAGTAGATGAAGTCCGAAAAATAGAATTTCTCTTTTAGGATGAATATAAACACTTATAACCCATTTTAAAATCTATTATAATACTATTATGGGATAAAAATAAGATTTATACATGCTCAATAGAAATTTGTTGAAGTCACTATATTTTCTTGAGATGAACAATATGTTCACTATTTTTTCCTTTTCTATTGACAAAGCATCAAGATCATGTTGAAGAACACAAAATCTGAGGTGTTAACATTAAGGAAGAAGTTAAAATTGCCTAGGACTAAGCACACTCAAATAAATGATTTAGATCAAGTTGAAAAAGAAAAAGAGTTATTAATAGGAGATTTAGTTGACAAAAATAAAGATATTGTTGTTTTGAAGGAACAATTGCAAAACCTACAATAGTCAATTAAATAAAATGTTTGCACCATTGTGGTTCTAGCTGAATCAGATGACCCCTCAGAGGAATTGACATAGGTTATGGAAAAGCTCAAAATTTCAGATGTTGAATAGAAGGAAACAAAATATGATTTGGTCATTGTGAGGGAGTAGTTCAATGTAAAGGAGAGGCAACTGAACATAGCAATTGAAAATAATAATTAGCTTACCAGTAAGTAAAAGGAAGGTTCTAAAATGCTACAGGAAGGTTCTATTTTTCTACAGGACTGTCAAATAAAAACACACTATTTTTTTTACCATATATAAAAAATTATGCATCTTTATGCCAATTTGCTTCATGGGGATATGCATAAGTATGATGTTAACATGCTCAAGAAATTTCTGCAATTTCTAGTGCACACTTTTCGGGAAATTTATGTTCATCACCGGTAACCATTTTTAGTTTTTCATGAGATTAATGCATCCACTGGAATATATTTTTTATGGGGAGATGCATAAGTATTATGGAAACATGCTCACATAGTTTTAGGTAAATACAATCTACTGTTTAAGAGATATGGATAAAACAATTTTGCTAAAGGAGTATTCTGGAATTGCTACATGAGTGACTAAAATTGCTAAATGATTATGATCGACATATAGAGAGGGGCCAGATCCTATGTTTTCCTTGGAAAAATGAAAAAAAAAGTCTACCACACCTCCATCTTCCATCCTCCACACCATTGAGTCACTTTTCCATCCAAAAATTCACCCTTCTTCCACAATTTTCACCATGATTGAAACTTCTAGTCCCAACCCATGAGCTCACTAGGAATTATCAGAGATTTTGAATGTCTTGCATGAATATTATTGTGATATTTGAGGGGTCTATGTAGCTGCTACATGAAAGAAGCCAGTCTTGTAGCATCCTGCACAAACCCTACAAAACCACAATTGGAGACACTTGACAAGACCAAAGTAAAGACTTAGACATCCTGAAACATTTAAGGACCATATTTGTGATATTGTGAAGACACACCACTCTTGAGGAGCTTTTGTAGGGTCATTGTTCATCTCTAACAATAGGAGATCGATCCACCATTTAAAGAACTTGTATCAAGAAATTTATCTTAGTTAGACATCTATAAAAAATACATTTCTTTTTTTCAAAGTAAGGCCAGAGCATGAAGCAGCTATCATGAAAAATGGCACCTCCAAGCCGTCGATAGATCAACCATCATTTCTCAAGCAACATGCAAGCATCAAGGCAACCAAAGACCATCAAGTAGGCATAGGTATGCAATATTCTTCACCTCTTCTCTTGAGAATATTATGGTTAGAAATTTGTTTGCAATGCACAAGTGAGAAGGTTTTGTAGGTTGAAGGTGGCCAATAGTCTCGACCACCCTTGAACAATTAAGTACAACTAACTCCCTCAGTCATGCAACGTGGAAAATGAAAAAAAAAGGAGGGGGATAATTACGAGTAGTGGATCAACGAGTCTATAAGGTGAATACATAGGTGGTAGGTGGGGGCCATTTCACCAGGCACACTAATCCCACTACCAAAATAATAATAAAAGGACAAGTATGAACTTCATTTGTACGAAGATTTCATTCCCAAAATGGTAAGAGAGGCCCAGTACATCATTGACAGTTCATCTAGCCACCATCAGGAGTTCCCTAGGCTAATATAGAGGTGCTACAAAGATGAAAAGGGATTTCTACAAGAGAAACAAATATACTACAAAAGAAATAGAGCTTCTATGGGAAGGAAAAACATTTCAATAGGAGAAGACAAATTTCTACTAGAAAGTTGCAAAAATCCTGATTTTGCGCAACTTTGTCACCAAACACCTAGATTTGAAGAGGGGCATATAACGAGAAGGATTGGGAGTGTTGGTTTGCCAAATTTTGAAAAGTCACAATGATAATCATGGGGTGGGGGTGGGGGGGGGTGGGGGGGGGGGTGGTTTCAATTTAATAAAGTCCACATACTCATCAGTGATGTCAATTATCATATATGTTTTGAAAACTTGTATCATGGGAAAACCTTGTGGACATAAACAGAGAGAGTTTTATTAAGACACAAGCACAAGCCTAATTAGAACTTGGAGAAAAGGATAGATCTACACAAGAAGAAGCTTGAGAAGAAGAGGAAGGGGATGGAGGAAGTTAAGATGTGCCAAAATTTCTTTTTAGGTAGCTTGGAATGTTAAGGAGGCCACCACGGCCATGAATGAAGTACAGTTAGGTCACTAAGTTACTTAGAGGATGAGAAAAACTTTCACTAAGGGGTATGATGGGCCTTGAAATTAGAAACAAATTAAGGCCCATATGACCATCCTTCAGCACATTAAACCTCTCTTTTTTACATTAGATGAAATATTTTTAGTTATAATATATCCATTAGGAAGGTTTAGATATAATTGCTTATTTATTCCTAATATTATTAATTTTTGCAGAATATTGAGTAAATTCTGAATGAGATATTATAGGGACTTGATCCCTACTACAATATGGACGAATATTAGATAATAAATTAACAAAATATCAATAAATTATTGAAATTTTTGGAGATCCACTAATTGCTAAAATCTAGGAATGTGTTCCCTGTAATTTAATGAAGATTCCTATTGTTGGGAACCAATCCACTTTTTCAGGAATTTTGGAGGAGAAAGATGCATCATTTCAAGGAGAATGCTTCCTCTTCACTTTTTATAAGTACCAATGGTCTAGGTGGATATTGGTGGCCACCCTCCAATTCTACTTGGACCCCCACCATTGCTTCTTTTAGTTTTTCAGTTTCCTTAATTGTAGCATAGTTTACTATTTTTAGCACTTTTTCGGGTCCTAAACTTCCAGAGCCATTTTGAGGCCCTAAATGATATTTTTGTGGAAATCTGCCGCCATCGATTTTGTTTCTAAAATTTTCTTTTATGTTGTATTCCTTGTATATATCTTTCCAATGGGCTATCATGCACGTCAAATGGAGATAATATGACAAAGTCACGACCCCGGGAAGTTGGCTTTCCAACTAACCGCAACGGGGCCCATAAACTCTTGGTGTTACATCTCCTCGGGTTAGGGTTTTGGTTGTTTAGGGTTTTCTCCTATTTTTCAATAATAAAAAGGCCCTTAAGCCTCATTGTAAGGTAGTTCAGAGGCATGTAGCCGCCACATCTCTTCTCAGAGATAAGCTACCATCGCCCTAACTGGTTTATTTCCATTCCTGTTTGTAAGCATATTTCAGTATTTTATATTAATGAAATGAAGTATTATTTCCACTACATCTCTGTGTTTATGGTTATATCTATAATTTGTTGTGTTCCTATTTAAATCCGGATCAACCAATTCGAATTTTCCTCTAGAGGCATGTATTTCTTAGTCTTCTTGTTCAGAAAACTTGTTATTTAGTAGCTCCACTTTCATTTCTACAAGGGATGTACTGGGATTGATTCAAATAATGAAGTTTAGTGCCATTTTTATCTTCTAAAGATTGGTTTCCTTCATATGAATGTGAGTAACCTTGAGCTTGCCCATCCCAAAAGCCTTGGAGCCCTCTTGTACAATCGCTTTGGTTTCTTTGAATGTCTTTTTCACTTGCATCTCTTATTTCTACGTTTACTATTCATGCTTATATTGTTGTAGGTTATCTTGGTTAAATGATTGAAGTGATTTTTTTTTTTTTCAGCTTATTTACAGATTCAAAAGCATGATGCATCCTTAGAACATCTTTGAAAATTCATCTTCATCATTGAACTACTTAGATTGGTTTACTAGTTCACAAATCTAGAATTTCTGGAAGTCCCTTGTAGCAAAATAGTATTAATTTTCTACTATTATTTATAACATGTTAATGAGATTCATTTCAATTTATTCCAATTGTATTGAGTCTTAAAAAAAATCAAATTAATAAAAAAAATTCCCCCATAGAATTTTCACTTGATTAGGTTAGGCATTTGATAGGTTAACTAGCTCATAAATTCTTTATTTTTTGTTTTTTACAGTAGCAATATTCTGCTATTTTTTATCACATGTTAATAGGGGTATTTTATGAGTGATTCCACTTGGAATGGAGTCCTAAGAAATCCTACTTGATAAAAAAAAATCCCATCTAATTTTCCTCTGATTTATTGGGCATTTGATAAGTTATCTCAGTCTTGTAGCAATCTTGTCACTCATGTAGCAGTCTTATAGCTGACCTGTAACAATTTGTTTTTAAGATTTGACTTGCCTAGACTCACTCCAAATTCATTGTAGAAGTAGATTTATATCCTATGAATGCTCTGAGGCCACTTTGGTTGAGTTGAGGTTTGATTAGGATGCCATTTATCTCTTATATCGTTTACTTCTTGAATGTTTATATCTGCAAATTAGTCTAGATTCCTTTTCTACAATTTACTTTATGAAAAGTGTGATTTACCTTTTGGAAGATTACTCTAGGACTTTCCTTTCCTACAAAATAGAATAAATATCCTTTAAATTTCATTTTCTTTCTATAAAGATAGATTATATTTTCTTAGTTTTCATCGTGCTTTACATGTTTTCAAAGAGAATATATTTCCTTCATGTCATTTACTTTCCAAGTAGAATAGATTTGCTTCTTGTTATTTACCTCTTGCGACATACGATTGCCAACTTACTTATATATTTGTTTATTGGAATTTATTTCATTTCATTCTTTCACTTGCATTAAAGGGAGTAGGAATAGGAAGAGGGGGGTGTCTATTGCACATACAATGTCGACCCCTCTTAAGTTTGTATGAACCTCGAGTTGATAATTAAAGTTCATAACCTGAGGATTTGCAACATTTTTGTTGCAATAATGGAGCCCATAAATTGCATATGTTCATGATAGGTTCATAACCTCAAGTGGAGAATATGGTAGAAGTGTTATAGCTTTATGAGTATGAGTTATTGCAGCAACAGTTGATGAGTTTCTTTGAGCCTCATCCACATTCAGGTCCGCAGGATCAACTTGCATTTTGGAGGTATATTGAACTCAAGGGGACATATGCATGGTATAAGATTTATATGAGTTATTTGAAATTATCCTCAAAATGTTTCACTCGGTTAGTTGTAGTTTCCTTACACATGTTTTCTAAGTGAAAGAGTACAATTTTTCAACCATATATATGATATTGTTTTCACTAACAAGTTGGTTTAAAAGATGGTACAACTATGCATAAAAGGATTTCATTGGCACAAGATGCATAGAGATGACATGCGACGTGTACCATCCATGTATGTGTTTTTATATGTTCATTATTATAGTTATGTACCTTTTAATGTTTCATCATTATGTAAAAGTTGAGAGTCCAATCAATAGTATGTTGAGTCATCACGGTGTTAGGCATGTCTTGGAGGAGTTTCATGGAATTATATTGTAGCCATATGTATGGGATAATGAATGTAAAAATCATATCATGATATGTCATTGAGTCATTGGTCCATAGGAGATGATCATAGAAGACATGTATTTATAGATATATCCATGTAAAATGCTCATTAATCCATGTACTTGTATGTATGTACCTTTGGATAATCATGCCATGAGGTCACATTATGGCCATATCATAGTCATATATGAGGTCTTAAGATGTTACTACAACCATGCATTTTCATTATTATATGTCCTATCATCATGGTCATGTGGAGTCTTTTCCCTATGGTGCTTCTATTTGTCGAAAGGAAGCATTGTTCACAGTGGAAGTTGTCACTATAGCTTGGAGATGGCATCTGTTCTGGGGGTACATCTTATTTTCTCATGTTTATTTTGGCCATAAATTGTTGGCATTAAGATCTACTTAGAGGTGTCATGATGTGCCTCATGCTATGATTTGACTGTTGGGGTTCTTGGCCTCATGATATAAGAACATAATTTGTGATTGTCTATTGGTGTTGTCGATTAGAGATTTGCATGTATTTTCTTCTATGGAGTATGGGTTGATTTCCTCATGTATATGCACATATTATGTTATTTTCCATTGATGTTTGTATGGTTTTATGAATATTTTTGTTGCTACTAGATATTGTTTGTTGGACATGTTGCTATTTATGATGCTTGGATCATATATTGCTTGTTGTTGATATGGAGAGTATAATCATTGGTTGATAATCATCATATTTCATCAATGTGGAGGTCAGATGCTTCAATGTTTGCACTTGTATTATTTTTCATTATCATATGGACTTGACTCTTTTCCATTGATGTTAAAGGGGAGTGATAGAGGAGATTGGTCTAGAGTTTGTGTGGTTGACATCAATGTGAAAGGGGGAGATTGTTGGCATTATGGTGTGCATGGTTCAAAATAGTTTATGTTAACATTGGTTTCATGATGGTAGCTAACTCATGTTGGGATTGATTTCAAGCCTATGAATCCTAGGCTTTTCATTGATGGCATTCTTTTAGTATGGTTATACTTGGTTGAGTTGACATTGATCTGATTACGTTGGCATTGATGTCAACCTTATGATGTCACTCATGATGGTTAGATGATGGAATTGGTGTGGTTGATGGCTTGTCATGTGCTAGTGGTGTTGATGGAGGTGTTTCCTTATGCTTCCTTGTGATTCCTTGTTATGCATTGATTGGAGGCATTGGAGATGCTACTACAGGTTTATGATGAAGATCTACATATGGTGGAGATAATGCCTCAAGTGTCATTCATGTTTTTGATATGGCACAGTAGTTGAGTTGGTACACTAGCTCTTCATGCTTATGCTCATGGAGATGACTTTTTGCAGTGATGGTTTGGAATGATGATGATGATCATGGTTTCGAGATGCTACAATGTTTTACATATGTGTTGCCCGTTGTGTAGGTTCTTTTGGAGTGTAGAGGACTTGTTGGTAGTCATGCAAACCCTTATTTGTTTCCCTTTAGGTAAAATTTGTTGTGACACTTGGGAGACATGTTTGATCCATATACAGAGGTGTCAAAGGTTGTGATAAAGGTTTGGAGGCTTGTAAAGATGTTGGTGAAGGTGATCTAATAGGTGGCAGAGGTTTTGAGCTAAGTTTTATGTTTATCATCAGGCTCTACCCTAGTCACACTCATGTAAGCTTGTGCAGGTGACTAAAAAGCTTTTGGTTGCAGGGAAGTAGGCCTATGTATGTGGTCAGCTGAGATTAGCTAGTGTTATTCCTGTGAGTAAGGCTCAGAAGGAAAAACAAATTCACATTCCTTGTGCTCTTTCAGAGTATTTCGACTTGGAAAGTCCTAGAAGGTTCTATACTAATAAAAAAAGGTTGAAATGGGTTCCAATATTCCTCCAGTGTGTGTGAACACCTTAAATGCACAAGTAGTGATGATGATGCCTTGATTTCATCAACTTTGTGCACTCTTGATCCTAGTCCAAAAGTGCAATTCACCCTTCATGGTTTATAATCTTCATTTTGGTGCTGAGTGATTTTTGATGGTGTGTGTATGTGAGTTAGAGAAGGTTTCATTGTCTAAGTATGCTTCAGACCTAGTTGTGATCATATATGCTTCAATATCTGAGTGAAAATGGATTCATAGTGAGCATATCAGAAGCATGTTGCAGAATAGAACATATTTATAGTTGCTGAAGAAGAGACTGTGTTGATGGCAATGTTTATGGCTATGAGTTTGTTGCTGGTGATTATGGTATTCAAAATTTTATGCATTGATTTGAACCACTATTTTGCTAGTGTTCGGAGCACATCGTTGGTGGTGATTTTGATTATTATTTGCAGAGAGTCTTGCTTCTTAGATCATGATTGCTAAGTTGAATTAGAGTTTAGCATAGTGTCTTGGGATCCAGTATGAAAATAGATGGAACAGGGCTTGCATAGAGTAGAGGAGATGTGACTTCATGGGTGTGGAGTAGTGATTCTGAAGCTTCAGTGAAAGGAAACATTTCTCCATCCAATGGTAGTTGGATAGTCCAATCAAAGTTGGGAGAGTATCATTGATCATGGTGTCCTTCAATGGATGGGAGAGTATTCTGAGTTGATCAGAATATCAACTAGGTAAGATCTTGTGCTATTGAGTTCCATGGTATGCCTACATTAGCACATTTGTATGTACTTATGTTGGGATCATACAATATTTTCTTGGGTATGGCCTAGTTGTATCTTCATAGGACCAATCCATTAAGTTCTTGGATGATAATGGAGAACATATAGTCTTAAAGTGTAAGAAAAAGGTAACATCAACCAAAATAGTTACAACTATGAAGGAAAAGTGTAGTCGTAGAAAAGGGTGTGTGTCATTTACAGTGCACATTTCTGGCGATATAGGTAAGGAGGATGAGGATGCAGAGGTATTGAGAAGGTACTCGATCTTGCAACAGTTTTAGGATGTGTTTCGAACAAATATTTTAGAGTTTCCACCTCATAGAAAAGTGAACTTTTCTATTGAGTTGGTACCAAGGGAAATAACAACATCAAAGGCATCGTACAAGATGAGAACACCAGAGCTAGTAGAGTTGAAGTTACAGGTGAAGGAAATGCTCGACAAGGGATATATTAGGCTAAGTGTATCTCCTTGGGGTGTGTCTATATTGTTTGTGAAGAAGAAGGATGGTACTCTCAGGTTATGCATAGATTACAGGTAGTTGACCAAGGTGACCATCAAGAATAGATATTTATTTCCAAGGATTGATGACTTATTCGATGAGTTAAAGGGAGAAACAATGTTCTCCATGATTGATTCGAGATCATGATATCGTCAAGTACACATAAAGGAAGAGGACATATATAAAGACTGCTTTTTGGACCAGGTATGTTCATTATGAGTTTATTGTGGTTCCATTTGGTTTGACTAATTCTCCAACTACCTTTATGTTCTTGATGAATAGTTTGTTGCATCCTTATCTGGACATGCCGATAATTTAGCAGCAATGTTGAGATTACTAAGAGACCATTAGTTGTATGACAAGCTTAGAAAATGTGGTTTATTTCAAACATAGGTACATTACTTGGGACAAGTTGTTTCCAAGGAAGGAATAATAGTGGATCCAGAGTAGATAATAACTATCATGGAATGGGAAGCCCCTAGAAATGTGTATGAGGTAATATCATTCATAGGGTTAGCATGTTACTATAGGAGGTTCATCAATAAATTCTCTCACATTGCTCATCCTATCACATCACTACAAAGGAAAGGTAAGAAATTTGAATGGGCGGGGGAATGTGCAACAAGTTTTGAGCAGTTGAAGTAGTTGTCAACAAATGCTCTAGTTTTAAAGATTGCAGATCTAGACAAAGAGCTTGTGGTATGTACAGATGCTTGAAAGAGAGGACTTGGTGGAGTCCTTATCCAAGATGGATAGGTAGTATGCTATGAATCGTGAAAATGGAATGAGCATGAGAAGTATTACTTGACATATGATACTCAGTTGGTAGTGATCATCCATGCATTGAAGATGTGGAGGCACTTTCTTCTTAGAAGGAGGTTTGTATTGATGTGGGATCACAATGGGTTGAGATATTGTTTGGTCATCTAAATATGAATTCTAGGCAAGTTGAATGGTTGGCCATGATTAGTGAGTTTGATTTTAAGATCAAATACATCAAGGGTAAAGAGAACAGGGTTGCAGATGCTCTTAATAGATGAAAATAGGTGAATCATCTAGTAGCTATGAGTCCTTATGGGATAGACTTACATGATCAGATCTTACGGGAAGGTCAGTAGGATGACAGGTAGATGGAGCTTATGCACAAATTAAAATAGAGTATAGGTGATTAGGATGTGGAATATCATCTCACAAAATATGGCTTGATCAGATTTAGGGACATGATATATGTGTGAGATAGTAATGAGCTCAAGAAGACTATCTTGAGAGTGTTTCATGTGAAATTGTATTCAGGTCACCGAGGATATCAAAAGACATTGACAACAATGAAGAAGTTTTATTATTGGTTGAATCTAAAAAAGGGCATGGCAGATTTTTTGGCTAGATGCTTAGATTGTCAGCAGGTGAAGGCAAAATGTAAGCGTTCGGGTGGATCACTATAGCCAATTCTAATTCTAGAGTGGAAGTGGGAGGTAATTTCCATGGATTTCATTATAGTTTTTCTAAGGACATCTAGAAAACATGATTCCATCATGGTTTTGGTGCAAAATTTGAAAAAGGTAGCACACTTCACTCTAGTGAAGTCTATGTATTCAACTAGATATGTAGCATAGGTATTCATAAGAGATGTGGTAATATTGCATGGTGTTCTGAAGAAGAATGTGTCAAAAAGAGATGTTAAGTTCACTTCCAAGTTTTGGAAGGAGTTGTTTGTGGGATTGGAGACGGAGTTAGCCTTCACTACAACTTATCATCCATAGGCAGAATGACAGATAGAGAGGGTCAACAAGATATTGGAGGACATGTTGAGGATGTATGTGATGCATTAGTAGAGGCAATGAGAGGAGTGCCTTCTATTATTTGAGTTTTCTTATACCAATGGGTATCATGAGTCATTGAGGATCAGTTTGCTCGAGGCATTGTATGGGAAGAGTTGTAATACTCCCATTAGTTGGAGCGATCCAATGAGAAAGGTGTTTATTGGAATGTATATGTTGAAAAAGATGGAACAAAAAATGTAGGTTATCAAGAATAATCGAAAGGCAACACAGGACAAGCAAAAAAGTTATGCAGATTAGAATAGGTTATTTAAGGAGTTTCAGGTTGGGGAACATGTGTACTTGTGCATCAAGCTCAAGAAGATATCCTTGTGGATTGGATCGTGTGCTAAACTGGCACCTCAATTTTGTGGGCCGTTCAATATTCTTGAAAGGATTATCCCAGTAGCCCATTGACTTGCACTTCCTCCGATAGTGAAATTCCATGATGTTATCCATATGTCATTGCATAAGAAGTATGTTAAAGATGTCGATCATGTGATTGACTAGTTTGTATTGTAGGTGGAGCCAAATGGAGAATTCTAGTCAGAAACTCAGATTATATTTCACATAAATATGCTCATGCTCTAGAACTGAGCAATCATGTAGGTTAAAGTGAAGTGGAAGCAGTTTGGTCCCAATGAAGCTACAAGGGAGATCGCTGATTAGATATGGGCTACGTATCCTTCTCTATTCGTTGGTTGAGTGAATGCTTTTGGTATATGTTTTGGTGTGATGTTTTGGTATATGTACATATGTATATGGTTGTAAATACAACCATGAGTTGTTTTATAAAGCCCCAATAAGCGATATGGGTTTCATGTTGTTGTGGTTATTACATTGCTATGTGTCATATTGGTTTACTTCTCAATAGTTTGATCTATGTAAATACTGCAATGAGCTAAATTATAAAGTTTCATGGGTAGTATGCTTTTCTTTCAATACTCTTTTTGGTGTAGAAGTCAGTGAACACCAAGGATGGTGTTCCACCAAGGGGGAGGGTTCTGTAACATCCTTGGTGAATATTCTAGGTAAATAAAAGTTAATAAAGGAAAAATAATAACCAAGGTCATGGGACACTTATTCCAAATTGAATGTTGGGCAAAACATTCTACTGTTAGTGTTCATTTGGTTTATTATGGCTAAGGAAATTGGAAAAGGCAATGGAAAAGGATTTGGAAAGGCATGAGGAATTAATTGGCATTTTATTTAAGAAAATAATGGAAATTAGGAGAAAATGAAGGTGAAAGGTCACAGGTTACATTTGAGGAGGAAAATGAAGGAAAATAATGGAAAATTAAAGAAAATACAGGCCTCATTAATGAAAAGGCTTATGAGGATCAGTTGGTACCTTTTTCAATTTTAACCTTTTGTCAGTTGAATTTTGGAGCCCTCTCTCTCACTCTTGGACACTTAAGAGTTTTGTTGGAGAACTCCAACATTAGATCAAGAAAAGAAAAGAAGTAAAGAGGAAGACAAATATCAAGCAAGGAAGAGTAGGATGAAGCGACTACAATGAGATTATTTGTAGGTATCGAGTTGCATGTATGATCTCCTTACTAGTTTTGGCATGCATGGTTATGCATGTGTGTTCTTGGTTCTTTTGTTGTCCTGGGCATGGGTTTTTCCAGGTGTGACAATGTTTTTCTTTGAGCAGGTCATTCTTTGTAAATACTGTAATGAGCTAAGTTATAAAGCTCCATGGGAAATATGTTTTCTTTTCAATAGTTTTTGGTGAGGTCTTGGTGTGGTTTAACATCAAGGACGGTTCTCCCCAAGCAGGAGGGTTTTGTAACAACCTTGGTAAAAATTCCATGTAACAAAATTCAAAAAAGGCAAAATAAGACCATGGGTAAGGAACATGTATTCCAAGATGAATATTGGGCAGGACATCCTAGTTTGGGTGCTCATTCGGTTTATTATGGCTAAGGAAATTGAAAAAGGTTGACGCTAAGTCATTAAAAGGAAAAGTGTATTTTTAACACATTTATTTATAAAAATAAAGGAAATTAGGAGAAAAGTAACATGAAAGGCTAGAGGTTGCATGGGAGGAGGAAATTGAAGAAAAATAATGGAAAATGAAGAAAATAAAGGCCTCATTGATAAAAAGGTTTCTGAGGATCAATTGGCAAGCTTTTTCAGTATTAAGCTCTTGGGTGAAGTTTTTGCTTAGGTTTTGGAGCAAGGAAGGGAAAAGCAAGTAAGGGAAGGTCAAGGAAAGGAAAGGAAGGAAAGCAAGGATCAAGGAAGTAAAATTAGGATCAAGAAGCTTCAACAGGAATACTTGCAGGTAACATATTGCATGTGTGATTTCCTAGCTGGTTTTGAATGCATGACTTCTCATGTTGGTGTATGGTTCTCTTGTTGTCGGTGACATGGTTTTGTCGGGTTATGATAGTGGGTTTTATCATAGCCTTTCCATTCTTGGATGCCATGGCGTGTTGGGATTTTTATCTCGGTTTTGGTCTTTGGTTTGTAGGATGGATTTCTGAACTCAAGGCGTAGGTGGTCTTAAGGTCCATTCCAAAAGGCCCAGGAATCCCTTAATCGGTTTTGGCAGGATACACGGTAAAGCGTGAGGGATAAGTCTCGATTTAGGGCCTGGTGATTCGGGTTTTGATTGCGGTAAATCCTAAGATAATGGTCTCGGTTTAGGGCCTAGTGATCCAGGATTAGATTGTTGTAAATCCTGAGAAATAAGGAGACAAAGAATTCCTCGAGGATGGTGATGGATTACATATGGCATTCCAAGTTCAATTCAGTTTTGTGATTGGAGCGCATATTTTTGTGTGATCATGGTTTGGTGAGGGCGGAGTTCGTTTAACCTATGGGTTCCCTTGTTTTTTTCTGGATTGGTTTATCCATGAGATCCCACATTAATGCTTGGATAATAGCACGGGGGTGACTAGTTGAAAGAAAGAATTGGTTCAACCATGTCTATGGTCAAGTGGTACATAGAAGTCTTGAACCCTGTCAGATTTGACTATGATTAATGAAAGCTAAGTTCTCTTTCTTTTTCACTTGTTTATATGTGGATTTGATGATTTTTATATCTCTAATATTTACGCTTTTAATGCTAGTTATAAGCATGGTTAATTCAATGGTTCATGTAATGATTATCTCATGTATTTACTTGAAATTGTTAAAGTCATGGATGAAAGACCTAATTGTTATTATAATAGTTCAAGGGAGAAGGTGGTGATCCTTCTTGTTATGTTTCATAAGAGTTTTCAGTCGTTCAATCTCTCTCTTGTATCCTAGACTTATAGATTCCATTGATGCCAAGTGTTTGATAGAATGTCAGTCCCACTTGGGGATGATGATCATTTTTTTTATTGATTCTAGAAGTTACAACAAGTTATGGGTATTGGCCGGAATTCTAGGCTAGAAAAGTGCCTTAAATTCTACAGACACCGGCACAGGTCTTCTAGGAAAAGTCCCTGGATGCAACAATGTAGGCATATGAGAGTGTTTAGAGGTCCTTGGACATTGGCATGCCCATAGCATGAGAGCATCCAAAGGTCAAGAGGTCTAAAAGATAAGTGGGACCCAAGGGCATGATTCTTGAGTGGCTGAGATGTCTCCTAGGGGTGTTGTTGTTATTGTGGAAGGCATGGTTAATGTGTTTCCATCGATTCCATTCTTTGAAGGTCACCAAGGAGGTTGAATAATATTATAGTAGCCTCTTTGTCGCATGTTTACCTCAGTTGGTTGGTTACCTGGGTAGCTCTGGGAGGAGGGTGGTTACAATTAGACATTGTACAAGTCAATAATAAGAATCCTCTTATATTTAATAGCTACAAGACTAAACATTAAGAAACTTCTTATTGTTTCCAGATATCAATTAGCCATCAAACAAATTCATCTTCTAGAATCCAAAATAATATTTAAATATTTAAGACTCCAATGGATTATGGTATCCACGATTTCTTTCTTAGAGACTTCCTAGTGGTTTAGTTGATAAAGAAGCAACGATCAATATCTCCTTCCAATACCAAGGTAGAGTACATTTGCAACATCTTGTTGCACTCATATTTTGTGTATGAAGCAAACCTTACAAGATATGAAAGTAAATTTGGTAGATTCTATTCCCATTATTTTTTACAACACGCGTGTTATCAATATATCAAAGAATCATGTTTTACATTCAAAAAACAAACATATTCCCATAAAAAATCATTTTCTTAGAGAATGAGTTAAAAATTAGGTTGTGAGTTTGGATTATATTCTCACAAAAAAATAGGTTGTTAACATCTTCACCAAACCCCTTGCATGAGGAACCTTTGAGTATTTAAGGAAAATGTTGGGAGTAATTTTTCTCTTCTCTCTTAATTAGCCTTCTTCACAAGCAAAGAGGGCAACTATCCAAATAAGTGCACGGATAGCTAAATATTAAAGATCAAGTTTCCAAGGAATAGATAGGCCTACATGAATCTCAACTTAGTGCAATGTAATCAAAGGGGAAGATTAGTTACAAGGGGAGTATCCAACATATTTTACATTCATGTCAAAGGGGGAGAATGACTAGGCATTGGAATAATGAGATTCTTTGGTTGTTCTTGATACAAATATATTTAGGGGGAGAGAGTGTATTTAAATTATCAATAGAAAATAGGGAAGAGTGAGAAAATCAACAAAATTGGAGAGTGGGCAATCAATAGTAGAATCATTATGGACAAAGTGCCATTAATGACCTAGAATGTTTGGTAGCTATGATTGGTGGTGTTTCTATAAATTCCAAAAGGGGAGATTGTTGGGAAAATGGTTTTCATTGATGTCAAGTCTAATCATTATTGTCAAGTGAACAAGTGAATACAAGTTTAGGGGTAGTTTATTAACAGTTTGGTGAGAGTTTTTTAATGAAGAGATGGAGCCTATATCTAAGGTGATTTTTATCTTAGGTCAATTGGTCAAACACATGTGTGAAGTGGTCAATTAGATAGACCTCTAAGATACATTTGAAATGGTATTTAGCTCAATCAGTCAAGTCGAGGCCTCGCCAATGGGAGGTCACAGGGTTGAAACCCGAAAGCTCTTGGGGTTAGGTCTGTGGTGACCGAGGGGTGGACCCCTTTCGGGTGGGGTCCACCCAGATTTATCGAACCTGGAGTAGCGGATCAACTGACCAGGGTCCGTGAAGCAGCTGGAAAAAAAAAAAAAAAACATTTGAAATGGTATATTACATAGTCAAAATTCCCAATGGTTAATGAAAATTGGAAGAGTAGAAAGGATTTTATTTTTCTTTACAATGTTGCAAGACGATATGTGTATAGCATGTGATCTATGAAGCCAAATCCTTTAACCGTACAATAAAATAAAAGTGTAACTACTTAACCAAGAGTACAAAACCACAGGCTTAATCATCATGAACCTCAAAGCAATTAAAAGCCAAAACCACGTGTGGAAAATCACCAAAATGGTACACAAAAAGCCACCCAAAAATTCAAAGAATTCTTAAAGCTAGGAATGTGCATAGTTGATTTGATGATTGTTATATCTCTATTATTTACGCTTTTAATGGTAGTTGTAAGCATGGTTAATTCAAATTTACTTGAAATTGCTAAAGTCATGGATGAAAGACCTAATTGATATTATAATAGTTCAAGGGAGAAGGTGGTGATCCTTCTTGTTATGTTTCATAAGAGTTTTCAGTCGTTCAATCTCTCTCTTGTATCCCAGACTTATAGATTCCATTGATGCCAAGTGCTTGATAGAATGTCAGTCTCAGTTGGGGATGATGATCATTCTTTTTATTGATTCTAGAAGTTACAATATGTTATGGGTATTGGCCGGAATTCCAAGCTAGAAAAGTGCCTTAAATTCTACAGACACCAGCACAGGTCTACTAGGAAAAGTCCCTGGATGAAAGCATGTAGGCATATGAGAGTGTCTAGAGGTCCTTGGACACTGCCATGCCCATAGCATGAGAGTTTCCAAAGGTCAAGAGGCCTAAAAGATAAGTGGGACCCAAGGGCATGATTCTTGAGTGGCTGAGATGTCTCCTAGGGGTGTTGTTGTTGTTGTGGAAGGCGTGGTTAATGTGTTTCCATCAATTCCATTTCTTGAAGGTCACCAAGGAGGTTGAATAATATTATAGTAGCCTCTTCATCGCATGTTTACCTCAGTTGGTTGGTTACTTGGGTAGCTCTAGGAGGAGGGTGGTTACAATTAAACACTGTACAAGTCAATAATAAGAATCCTCTTATATTTAACAGCTACAAGACTAAACATTAAGAAAATTCTTATTGTTTCCAGATATCAATTAGCCATCAAACAAATTCATCTTCTAGAATCCAAAATAATATTTAAATATTTGAGACTCCAATGGATTATGGTATCCATGCTTTGAAAACATGGCATTAACAACATATAAAGATGCAGATTGAGCTGAAAATGCAGATGACAAGAAAAGCACAAGTAGAGGTGATTTCTTTCTTAGAGACTTCCTAGTGGTTTAGTTGATAAAGAAGAAACCATCAATATCTCCTTCCAATACCAAGGTAGAGTACGTTTGCAACATCTTGTTGCACTAATATTTTGTGTATGAAGCAAACCTTACAAGATATGAAAGTAAATTTTGTAGATCCTATTCCCATTATTTTTTACAACACCTGTGTTATCAATATATCAAAGAACCATGTTTTATATTAAAAAAACAAACATACTCCCATAAAAAATCATTTTCTTAGAGAACGAGTTAAAAATTCGGTTGTGAGGTTGGATTATATTCTCACAAAAAAATAGGTTGTTGACATCTTCACCAAACCCCTTGCATGAGGAACCTTTGAGTATTTAAGGAAAATGTTGGGAGTAATTTTTCTCTTCTCTCTTAACTAGCCTTCTTCACAAGCAAAGAGGGAAACTATCCAAATAAGTGCACGAATTGCTAAATATTAAAGATCAAGTTTCCAAGGAATAGATAGGCCTACATGAATCTCACCTTATTGCAATGTAATCAAAGGGGAAGATTAGTTACAAGGGGAGTATCCAACATAGTTTCCATTCATGTCAAAGGGGAAGAATGACTAGGCGTTGGAATAATGAGATTCTTTGTGGTTCTTGATACAAATATATTTAGGGGGAGAGTGTGTATTTAAATTATCAATAGAAAATAGGGAAGAGTGAGAAAATCAACAAAATTTGAGTGGGCAATCAATAGTAGAATCATTGTGGACAAAGTGCCATTAATGACCTAGAATGTTTGGTAGCTATCATTGGTGGCGTTTCTATAAATTCCAAAAGGGGAGATTGTTGGGAAAATGGTTTTCATTGATGTCAAGTCTAATCATTATTGTTAAGTGAACAAGTGAATACAAGTTTAGGGGTAGTTTATTAACAGTTTGGTGAGAGTTTTTTAATGAAGAGATGGAGCCTATATCTAAGGTGATTTTTATCTTAGGTCAATTGGTCAAACACATCTGTGAAGTGGTCAATTGGATAGACCTCTAAGATACATTTGAAATAGTATATTACACAGTCAAAATTCCAAATGGTTAATGAAAAAATGGTTTAACATTCAATTTTTTGAATAATAATGCACACATATAAGATATTTGGATTGTTGTAAAAAAAATAGGACTTGGGAGAATCTAATGATATCTAGATTGTTCGAAGAATATGAGACATCTGATGTGAACGAAAATTTCTTAATTTCGTATGGGAACCAGATGAAAGAGTAATTCGAACCCATCGAAGGGATGCAAGATATCATGGCATGCAACTTGATAAACGTTTTACAAAGGAAACAAACAAAGAACACACTTAGATGTCAAATTGATATCCATACAAGATTGATGAAGTAGTCAATGATGACTGAGAAATGGGCCCTTTGAGTGTGTAATATCTGAAGGTATTTGAACATCTTCTGGTTTTGGGGTGTACACACATTGCAACCTTTGAAAATGCTTAGATTTTGTATTTAATGAAGAATTGGTCAAATTTCCAGCACAATCACTTAAAAAAAACTCCCTAAATAGCAAATCGTGTCTCCTTGCACTAGGACCCTTTAGGGTGCGTTAGCACACTCGACTAATAAGGATGAGTAAGCAGGCTCAACTGTTAAGGAGAGGACCTTTAGGTGCTCGACCATAGGGAGAGGATGCGTAAGCAGGTTCGACTGTTAAGGAGAGGACCCTTTAGGGTGCGTTAGCACACTCGACTAATAAGGATGCGTAAGCAGGCTCGACTGTTAAGGAGAGGACCTTTAGGTACTCGACCCCAAGGGAGAGGAGAGGGGGCTCGACTGATAAGGAGAGGAGGCGGAGGTTTTGTCAGGTTTTTAGGTGTTTTTGTCAGGTTTTTAGGTAGAGGTGCGATTCAAGCCAAAGACAATAAGGGGGAGAGAAAACATGCCAGGCGGGCATATGAATATGATTTCAGGTAGAAATAATCAAACTTCAAGATTCTAATTGTTTCTGGTTCCATGATAAAAATTGTATCTAGCTCATCAATCTATCTAATGATCGGAGACTTTGTGCATATAGGCCAAAAATTAAATGAACAAGATTTATATTTTAGGAACAAAAGGTTAAACATTGGTTGAATTAAGTCATTGGTCTAGCTCATGGCTCTATGGAAGAGTAATTGACAAGGAAAGGGCTATAGATTTTAGCATTGTAGGAAATTAGGTTTTAATTAATTACAGTGGAATTTGGTTTTAATTAATTACAGTGCAATGAGTGAGTGAATGAATGAAGGTGTGTAAGTTGAGATAATCTCATATTGAGCAAGAGTGGTTAATTTTAATGGACAACAATTATGAGAGCTAAGAATTTATTCCTGAATATATGATAGAGACGTCTTTCGCTCTAAGTATGAAAATCCATGAAGAGTGATTTGAAAGGTCGTGTAGGTATATTCTTGCATAACAAGGAGTTGGTGCTGATAAATAGGAAGTTGGTGCTTCCTTCAAGTTGGTGCTTAAAAATCAGCAAGTTTGTTCTTGAAGAGAGAATGGAGGTTGAAGCCTTCAGTAGGTTGCAGGCTACATAAATTGATTTAATATGAACTTGTAGCTTTATTTTTTATCAAAATCAAAAATAATTTGCAGTTTTTCCAATTAGGTTTTCACGTTAATATCTTGTGTCGAGATTGCATGAGACCGATGTAGTATTATTTACCATTGTGTTGCTAAGTATTTTCACTTAGAGCAATTTTTTGCGTCATATCTTCATGAATGTTTTATTTCAACAATAATTTTTATTTTAATATGTGCAAGAAAGAAAGTGTAAATGTCAATAATCCTAGACTACAATTTAATGCACATATTCACTATTTCAAAAAATCATATTTAAATTAATTTAGGTCTTCAAAATATATCCACAAACATTCTATGTGTGTGTGCATGTGCATGTGTGTGCACCCTTGTGCATGTTCGTGTGCATGTGTGTGTGCATGTTTGTGCACCTGTGTGCATGTGCATAAGTCTACCACGCCTCCATCATCCATCTTCCACATCATTTAGTCCCAACCCATGAGCTCACAAGGAATTATCAGAGATTTTGAATGCATTGCATCAATATTTTTGTGATATTAGAGGGGTCTGTGTAAATGCTATATGAAAGAATCCAGTCTTGTAGCATCCGACACAAACAATAGGAGATCGATCCACCATTTGAAGAACTTGCATCAACATATTTCGCTTGGTTAGACATCTATAAAAAATACAAAAATGTTTTTTTCAAAGTAAGGCCAAAGCATGAAGCAGCTAGCATGAAAAATGGCACCTCCAAGGAGTCAGTAGATCAACCACCATTTCTAAAGCAACATGCAGACATCAAGGCAACCAAATACCATCATGTAGGCATATGTATGATGTATGAGTAAAAATATACAAGTTAGAAACAAAAATATGTCCTAATGGAAATGTGAATCAAACATCTCCAAAATGATATATCCTAATAGAAATATGAATATATGAAGAAGACATAGTTGAATGTATCCTAGTTGAATATATCCTAGTTGAATGTAGTCATGCTCCAAAGCCTAGAAAACATATATAAGAAGATGGATCACAAAAATAATTAAAAATCGATTAAATTTAAATAACAACTCATCAATATGGTGCGATCATCCTAAGAAATTAAGCAAAATAACCATAGTTGTAATATAATGTTGGTTTTAAGCTTATACAGTTGTTGCAACTAACCGAAATTAACATGGACAGTTTTCCCTAGAAACCCAAATATTGGAAGAGTAGAAAGGATTTTATTTTTCTTTACAATGTTGCAAGACGATATGCATATAGCATGTGATCTATGAAGCCAAATCCTTTAACCGTACAACAAAATAAAAGTGTAACTCCTTAACCAAGAGCACAAAACCACGGGCTTAATCATCATGAACCACAAAACTATTAAAAGCTAAAACCATGTGTGGAAAATCACCAAAATGGTACACAAAAGGCCATCCAAAAATTCAAAGAATTCTTAAAGCTAGGAATGTGCATAGTTGACTGCCAAATCCTACAATAAAATAAAAGTGTAACTCCTTCACCAAGAGTACAAAACCACGGGCTTAATCATCATGAACCACAAAACCATTAAAATCTAAAACCATGTGTGGAAAATCACCAAAATGGTACACAAAAAGCCACCCGAAAATTCAAAGAATTCTTAACGCTAGGAATGTGCATAGTTGACTCTACGTTTACACCTCTTCTTTTCCAAATTCATTTGTTTTATCATGTAAACTTATAAGTAAATTAATGTAGAAATCATCACTTAAATATAATCAGACAATTAAAAGTTTTTAAAAAAAAATTTCCCAACAATACTAATGATTTTTAGATTGAAATTTGAAATGGCTAAGTATCAACATACACACAAACAATCGTTGAGTGTAATTGCAAGCAAACAACCAATAAACTATGGACTAACCAACTAATAACAAAGCACTACTTTCTAGTTAGCACTAAATAAAATTCTAAAATCAGTATCGAGTTGGAGTGCTATGAACATTACTAATTAGAAAATCAGTATCTCTTTATTATTGCAAGATTGATATGAATTGATAAATAATATTACCAACATATGCAATGGTGATCTCAACCCATATTCTTGCTCATTCCTCAATATATCGCTATAGGTTTTGATAGCAAAATAAAAACATAACTTCACTATCTTTCTTTACATGAAAGAAATAAATCCATGTCCCAAGGCCATGTTTAAATATCAATTTTTAAGAGCAATGACCATAATTAATGAAGCAAACTAAGTAATATATATATCACAATCAAAATATAACTAACCACTAAGAAGGAAGCAAAGTAACTAGATAAACACTAAGAAGCAGAAAACTAACTATGATGCAGGTGGTCTTTGGCCATTAAACCTCGATAGGTTTTGTCCCTAACTTCCACGATAGTACATGGAGACACGGGGGAAAAGTAGTTGGTACCATGCCAACTGGATGATATAATGTAGGATGTCTGGGAGGCGGTGGTATGATGCCAATTGGATGATATGATGTAGGACCCCTGGAAGTTGGTACCATGCGAATTGGATGATATGATGTAAGACCTCTTGGAGTAGGCACCATGCCAATTGGATGATATGATGTAGGACCTCCACGATTGTAGGTAGGGACGCTGAGACAAATTGTGGGTTCCATACCCATACCTCCTCGATTGTACATAGGGACACCCACACAAACTCTTGGTTCTATATTGGCAACTGGATTAGGAAACTCTGAGAAACGAGACTGTAGCTTCTTTTTTCTCTCCTCTTTTTGTTGAACCAAAGCAACATAAAGGGGCTTGCCCAGGACAAATTTCTTATCCATTTCTGCCAAAGCTCAGGATGCTTCATGAGGAGATGAGAATGAGACAAATCCTGAACCTTTACTGTGTCCATGCAAATCCCTCATTACCTTGCATGAAGTGATAGTGCCATAAATAGAAAACAATTCTCTCAACTTGTTATCATCAATGCTATCATCCAAATCTTTTAAATAAAGATTTGTTCTAGATTGCTCCTTCAATTCAGATTTCTTGAGTGCTTTTCCAACGTACCATTCTTTGCCTTGAATTTTCTTGCCATTTAAACTATCAACACACTTTGCTGCATCATCTGCATTCTCAAAATTGACGAATCCAAAACACTTTGACTTTCCCGCATCATCTCTCATGACTGACACACTGATAAATTTTCCATACTCATCAAAGTATTTCTTCAAATCCTCATCATTCATTGACTCTGATAAATTGTTAACAAAAACATTTTTAAACTTGGATTCCGGCTCTGGCTGTCGCTCCTCTTTTCTCATGAGTTTCATTTTTTCTCTCTCTTCCTTTTTCATAAATGGGGCAACATAAACCTGTGTATCATTTATCAACTCACCATTCATACATTTAATTGCATTTTGCGCCACTGCTTCGTTCTCAAAATGCACAAATCCATATCCTTTGGATTGCCCTGATGCATCTGTTGCAATCTTAGAAGAGAGAATGGGTCCGAAAACAGAGAATTTGTGATAGAGGGTTTTATTGTCTACTGCTTTGTGAAGATTTTTAATAAATATGTTTGCGGATCCAGAGTTGCGGATGTTGGAGTCAGTGAGCCCTTGTGCTCAAAATCCAAATCCGGTCCTTTGTGATGCCCTTAGATTTCTCAGACACTTTGAATATCCATGTATTCAATCTCTTTTAATATTTTAATCGGGATCCATTCTAAATTAAAACTTGCAAATCAACAAACTACTAGCCTCTTGGATCACCAGATATCCAAATGACTTGGAATTTTGTATTTTTTGTTTTTAGGTTGATTTGTTATATCTTGGTTGTTTTATCCAAGGGCTATATACATTAAAAACCTTTGCAAAGCTAGACCTTGTTGATAGTCCCAAAACTGTCACATTGGAACATCAATATCAAATAATAACCTGCCACATGTAATATTTTGTTGCTTCATATCTATACTGTCACTACCACATCATATTCCATGTCATCTTTCTTCCACTTGTCATATGACGACGCTACCATGTGTGACTCAAAACGAGCTACTTGGTCACCTAAAAGGGTTAAATTTGTCTACCATGTGTCTCATCTGTAGGGTTCCACATGCCATCCTATACATGCCACCACCACGTGTCATCATCTCATTAGTCCACATCATCTCCTTATCATGTCATGGTAGCCTACTACTCATTCCCCATTACTTTTTTTTACACATCGTCAGCCCCGATAATCCGATAAGCACTAAATTTCTTAGGTCAAGAACCTAGTGACTAGGGGGTGTGATTGGAAGCCTTAGCAACCATTACTCGCTACCTCTGTACTTCCAACTTTTCAAATTTGGTTTTGGTCTAATGGTGCACCCATATCGAAATCATGATCAGCTGGAACCATGCTTGAAATTCAAAAATTTAACCTTGGTTTTATTTTTATTCATGGGGAATTATATGGAGTGCCTTATAAATTCAAGATTGTACCACATGTAATATTTTGTTGCATCATCTCTATCATGTCACTGCCACATCATATTCCATGTCATCTTTCTACCACTTATCATACCACGACGCTACCATGTGTGACTCAAAAAGTGCTACTTGGTCACCTAAAAGGGTTAAATTTGCCTACCATGTGTCTCATCTATAGGGTGTCGCATGCCATCCTATACATGTCCCCACCATGTGTCATCATCTCATTAGTCCACATCATCTCCTTCTCATGTCATGGTAGCCTACTGCTCATTGCCCATTTCCTTTTTTGGCACATCATCAGGCCCGATAATCCGATAAGCACTAAATTTCTTAGGCCAAGCACCCGGTGACTAGGGGTTGTGAGTGGAACCCTTACCAACAATTAGTCATTACCTCTGTAATTCCACCTTTTCAACTTTGCTGTTGGTCTAATGCTCGGCCCATACCGAAATCATGATCATCTGGAACCATGCTTGAAATTTAGAAATTCAAACTTGGTTTCATTTTTATTCGTGGGGAATTATATGGAGTGCCATATGTCATTGGAATGGTCTTGGAGAGGAATATCTAGTGAAGAACCTAGTTTTATTATTGGAGCTAAGGAACTGAAGAAGAAAATGCCTTTAAATATATTACGTTCGTCCTTTACCTCAAGCTAGGCAATGACACACATACAAAACATCATTGGTAACGCACTTACCAATCTAGACCCCTTGAACTTCAAACTTGACATCAATGACTTAAAAATGACATCAATGACATAAACTACCAACATGCTCAATAACCTCCCTCTTTGGAATTGACAGAAATTCCACCAAACATTGTTGGTCATAGATGCTAGCATCACCAATTGGAAACACTCCAAACATTGCTTTTGATGAGCCAATGGTTAATCACTCTTCCCCTTTCTCACTCTCCATATTCAATATCTATGCACACATTTCATCGCATCTCCAATTTTTTCTTATTCTCCCCCTTTGATGTCAATGGAAAAGGTATTAGTTACTCCCCCACTGACCATTTTTCTTCTAAAAAGATATAACCTGATGTTTATATTAATTTGTTGCTAATAGGCTTCCAAAAATTTAGTTCTTCTTGAGTGATTATAACCATATTTGTACATATTTAGATGGTTTCCCTCATTTCTTGTGATGAAAAATAATGAAGAGAAGAGTGAGATATCACTCCCAATTTTTTCCTTAAATAATCAAAAGGTTATCATGCAAGAGGTTTAGTGAAGATAACAACAACTTGTTCCTTTGTTGAGACATATTCTAAATTACGATCTCATCAACTAGATTTTCTATATGAAAATGGTACTTTAGGGAGATATGCTTGGTTTTTTAATGAAGAATAGGATTTTTTGGATATCCTAATTGCACTTATGTTATCACAAATGATTGGAATGGTTTTATCATAAGTAACTTTCATATCTTGTAGAGTTTGTTTCATCTGCAAAATATATGTGCAATTAGCAGTAGTTACTATATATTCAGTTTCAGCAATAGAAAGAAAGATACATGATCACTTTTTGTTCAACAGAATTACTCAGTGATTCCCAAGAAAGACAACACCACCTCTTGTTATTTTCCTGTCGTCTAGTTTTATATCCCAATAATAATTTGTGTATATAGTTAATGAAAAATATTTACCCTTGGATACCATAGGCCATAGTCCATTGTAGCTCCTAAATATCTGAGAATCGTCTTGGGAGCTAACAAACGACTTTGTTTGGGGGTTTACTAATACATTGAAACTACACAAACATATTTCATAATGCTTATTTGTGAGGCATTTAGATACAAAATACTGGCTATTATTGATGTATACAATTCTTGATATACGTCTACTGACTCATCATCTTTGCTAAGCTTGCATCCAGTGACCATAGGACTGATGACAACATAACATTCTTCCATTCCAGAATTCTTTAGCATTTCTTTGAGATACTTACCTTAGGAAATGGATATACCTTTATCTAATTGAATAATATTCAATCCAAGAAAAAATGAGAGTTCCCCAATCATGCAAGTATCAAACTCAATTGGCATATATGCCATAAATGTTTAGCTGAGTAAATCTACATCACTACCAAAAATGATCTCATCAACACAAACAACGACAATTAAAATATTTTTCTTCGTAGTTTTAATATACAAGTTACTTTTAGTTGTTCCTCTTTTGAATCCTTGCTGTTATAGATACTTGTTTATTCTAGAATATCATGCCATGGGTGCTTATTTAAGTCCATACGATGCCTTCTTCAACCTAGATAACACCTCAGTATTTTTGTATAGCTAAAATACTTCAGTTTGTTCTATGTAAACTTCTTCTTCAGGCTCACCTTTCAAGAATGTTGACATTACATCCATCTGATATAATTCAGAACTTTTGTTGCAAACAAAAGATAGACACACTTTATTTTCCTATAATCTTGCAACATGAACAAAAGTATCATCAAAATCAATTCCTTCAATCTAAGCATAGAATTTTCATACTAATATGGCATTATTTATTTCCACCTATGCATTTTCATTTCATTTTTTCCTAAAGACCCATTTTGTGACAATGACAATTTTATTTATTGGTCTTGGAACCAATTCCCAAGTCTGATTTTTCTCAATCTGATCCAATTCCTCATTCATAGCTTTTATCCAATGCTCATATTGACTTTCCGAATGAAAATATTTTGGTTCAATCATGGATAGCATAACAATGTGTGTTTGGCTCAAGATATTCATTAATCTTCTTCAAGTCAAAACCTCTACTTCCTCATCTCCAACAATCTAAGGTGTGGGATGATTATGTTGTACACAACTTGAGGGAGTTTTTGGGTGAGAGAAATATGCATGTGATTCTTCCTCTTCTCTTTATTCTTCAAGTTATTTTATAACTTCATCTTCACTATTAATTTGATCAGTTGGACAATAAACCTCAACTACCTTATTTTGAGAGGCAATTCCTCATCTACCTTTACATCAATGTTGTCTGTGATTTTTCATATTCTTTTACTGTAAAATTTGTAACCCTTGCTCTTTCTGAATGGGGCTTCTGTCCCATACAACTCCCTTTTGTTGAGCTTCACAATATGGTCAAAATTTAGTTGTCATAGTTAGCTATTTTAGCATGTGATACTAGCTCTTGGTCATATGGGGTAAATAATGTTTTTGGTGCTAAAGGTTGTAATCCAAGTAAAAAATAATATGTGTACTGTAATTTAAAATGCTCACAAGGTCTTGGATCTAGATTTTTATAGAATACAGTCACATCATATGGTTTTATGCAGTCTAATTTAAGCCCCAAGGATCCAAGGAATCAAGTTATATCTAGGTCATCCATGAAATATTTATATTAAGAAAAACTTAAAATTATATAGGTTGAGACTTGGTATTACCATATTAATTTATCGATTTGATAAAATATAAAATGGAAAAATAGATCGGAAATTTTTTGGGGGAAAGTAATCTCCAATAATCTATGAAGTTTTTGAAAAGGACTGTCTACCATATTTTGTGATGCGAAGGAGCAAAGTAAAGGGGTGAAATGAAGTATGTTAAAGATGTGTAGTTGTAGAAGATTGTCAAAGGATGTCTGTGTAGCCTAGAAGAAGACATGGAATAGGATTTGAATCATAGAATAGGGTAAATATAAAAAAATTCGTATAAAGACGCTTGTGGATCTAAGTTTGAAAATTTTATGAAAGAAGGATCTTCTAGGTAAACTAGGTTGGAGCCTGTAAAAAATTAGTGAGTTTATGTTTCCATCAGGTTACATCTTGCAAAACATTAGGGAGTTGTGCTTACCTCAGGTTGGAAACTATAAAATACACAATTTGGTGCTTCCTTCAAATAGGTGCTTGTAAATTTAGGGGATGGGCATATCCTTCTAGTTGGAGCTATAAAATTTGTTGTAACACCAATATTCCAATTTTTTTTTTGTGATTTTCTCCGTTTATTGGTTTCCACCTACAATTGATGACTTTATGAGATTCTATATGTTTCTAATATGATTGATTTCTAAATAATTGAAATATTGGTTATGGTTTATAATAGTTAAAATTGGCTCTAATATTGATTTACCCCCCTCTTAGTCTAAACAACCTAGATTTAAGATCTAGAAGAAAAATATGAAAATAATACTTCTTATTCTACCTCCATCACAATGACTTGATGACAAATCACACACCTGAGTGACATAAAAAAATTTCCAACACAAAAAGAAGAATTGAATACATTCATACAATCTCATCAATGTCCTATATCTCTCACACATTAATGGATGTAGATTTACAATTTTTATTGGCAATGGCAATCTAACTTTTCTTTCATGAATCACCCCATTAGCTACACCTCTCATGGTGTTTATATGGATTTACAATTAAAGAAATGATAATCATAATGAAACTCTCATAACCTCATTCACCATGGCTTTGATAAACATGTCAATAAGTTGGCCTTATGTTGTTTATGGGTCAATTTGTTAGTTCTCGATAATTTTTTTAAAGGGTTAAATGCACTAAAATCCTTTACAAAACTAGTCCTTGGTGCCAATGTCAAGACTACCACATTGAAACCTCAAGATCCAATTAGAACCTTCCAAGTGTAATATTTTCTTATGTCATCTCTATCATGTCATTGCCATATCATATTTCGATGACATGTCATGCCACGATGTTGCCATTATTGACCCAAAAAGTGTCGATTGGTCACCTAAGAAGGACAAATCCACTTGCCACATGTCACATTCGTAGAATTACACATGTCATCTTGTACATTCCACCACCATGTCTCATCATCTCATTGAGCCACATCATCTCCTTGCTATGTGATTCCAACCTATCGCTCGCTACCCATTGCTTCTATTTTCACATTGTTAGGTATGGTGATCTAATAAGCACTTGAGTACTTGGGATAAGAAGCCTATGACCAAGGGATATGACCAAAATCCTTATAGGCCATTTCTCACTACCTCCATAATTCCACCTTTTCAAATTTGGTGTATGTCCAATGGGGGACCCATACTGGAATTATGATTTGTTGGAACATTACTTGAAATTCCAAACTTCAACATTAGTTTTTTTTTTTTTTTTTTTTATGGGGAGTTAGAACGAGTGCCATATACCATTGAAAAGGTTTTTGGAGAGGAATATTAAAATAAACACTTATTTTTCTTATTGGAGCTAAGGAACTAAAGAAAAAAAGTCCTTAAAATATATTACCTTCATCCTTGACCTCAATCTAGGCAAAAACACACATAAACACATCAATTATAACATACTTACCAAACTCCCCCTAAACTTGAGACTTGACATCAATGACAAAAGCTCCCAACATACTCAATAATATCCTTCTTTTGCATTGATGGAAAGTCCACCATACATTGTTGGTCATAGATGGAAACACCACCACTTGGAAACACTCCAAACATTGCTTCAAAGAGCCAATGATTTATCACTCTCCCCCGTGCTCAATCTCCATATTCAATGTGTATTTACACATTTCGTATCATCTCCAATGTTTTATTACTCTCCCCCTATGACATTAATGGGAGAGGGCTTAGGTACTGCCCCTCTGACCAGTCTCCCCTTAAATGTATGTAACATGTTGTTGAAATAAGGTATAATCCCTATTCTGGTGGGTAGAAGGTGTTGTACAATTTGTGATGGCTGTGTTAGTATTGGCTTTGATTTCAACCAGACTGGCATGAACGTTTGTCATAGGAGATGCAAATAGTAATGGCTCAGGAGGACATGGTTTTTGCAGTAGTCTCTAGAAAATCATCATAGTAGCAGGCTTATTGGAAAAGCCATAAAATGATGATTATTGTGTTGGTCCAGATGGAATCTCCATGGTAGCTATAAGCTTTATGTAGAGAATAATCATAGTAGCAGGCTTACTAGAGAAGCCATAAAATGAAGAATATGGTTGTTGGGAGTTCAACAGTCCTTGCACAAGAAGAAGAGTCAAGGAGCAAAGAGTGGTAGAGATTTTTCAACCATCGTAGAGGTAGTAGATGCGCTCAAAGCCTACATCAGACCTTCTCCATTGGAAAGGGCTCTAGAAGAGCTTACCAATGGTATAGCGATGTCTAAAAATGGACTCCTAGATCAAGAGGTATGGTATGCCAAAGTTCGAGGACTTGAAGTCTTAAGAAGAATGAAATATCAAAGACCGAAGCCTATCAGACCCGATATCGGAACCCAAAAGAATAGATTATAGAAGACTAAAATATCAAAGCAAGCAACATATTGGATATTAGGATATTAGAACATTGCAGAAGATAATATCAGAGGTCTGAAATATCAGAATATCAGAGCTTCTTAACAGAGGAATTTTTAGAAGTTAAGATACTTAGCAAGGTTGATAGTGCTAAAAGCACATAGGAATGTTGAGCAGGTCAACAAAGGATTTGTTGCAAAGTCAAGGGTCATTAAGAATCTCTCTCTCCCCCCTCTTGTAGGACACATGGCAGAATGCCAGTGGGCTTGAAAATCTACAGTGGCTAGTGATGTCAGCATATCGGCGGATGGAATATTGGAGGACAATAATATCGTAACTCTTGTGAAAATAATGGCTAAAGAGGTTCCGATTAATAGAGATTTGATGTTGGTTTGACGCTCGGTCATGATGATTCCAAATGAACCAAGGGTGAAGGATATTTCAAAGAATAAGTATAACCCCCCAAAAGGAACAACGTATCTTAGCACCTAGGACTAAGCCCTTGGTCACAACCCTCGTTCCTATATGAAGGAAAACACATAGGGAACTAAGTGCTAAGGGAGCCAAGGATATCAGAAAGTGAAATACCATAACATTTTAATTGTGAGGATTATGATACTGAGGGGATTTGATATTGTGTTAAGCCCTTGGTCACAACTCTCGGTCCTATGAGAAGGAAACACATAGAGAGCTAAGTGAAAAAGGAGCCAAGGATATCAGACAATGAAATATCGTAACATTTCAATTGTGTGAGTTATGATACAAAGGAGGCTTTGATATAGCACTAAGCCATTAGTCATAGGTCAGGTCTTATGAGAAAGAAGTTGCTAAAGGAGCTGAAGGCAAATGGGGCCAAGGATATCGGTGAGTGCAATATCTTAGCATTCTACCTATGTAAGTTACGATATGGCATGTTCCAATGAGGCAATACAATGTGTTCTAAGGATGTATGAGTCGACAGTTGAAGAATTGAATGTAGGATCAATGGAGTTGATTGTTGAAATGGGCTAAACCTGCATAAGACTCTGAAAAATGAAATGAGGACATCATTTAACATAGACAATTATGTGGGAATGAAGGAAATAATTAGCTGCTTCATGTGCATGACTAAGAGAGTTAAATGAAGTTCAAATTAACCATCTCTATGGACTATCAAGCTCTTTTAAGAAATAAATAAGAATGGGACTCTCGAAGGACTGTTCAGGTCATCTGATAATTAATTTCTCAGCATGGATATTTACATAGTTGTTTGGTAAAAAGATTCAAAGCATATCTATATGTTTAATACCATGACAGGAGTCATCCAAGATGGCGTAACAATGTCAGGGGGATCCATGTCGAAGTACATTTGGGAAGTAAGGGTATATACAATAGAGACAATCTCACATAGAGTGCTTCTGTGAAATAAATCCGTCATTTGCAATTGAGAAAAGGGGGGAGCTAAGCATATTGCCAAAGTGCAGAGGAGTGAGAGATATTGAGATATAAAGAGGTCTAAGCATTGAGATCACATTAAGTGCTGGTGTAGCAAGAACAGTGGGAGTGCTGTGGGATGAAAAACAAGGAAAGAGTTGAAGAGCAGGCAACATATTGAAAACTGTGAAAATAACAATGCGAGTTGCACTCAGGTAGTTGCACTAGAGAGCCCATGTGAAGGAAGGGAGAGTGTTGAGGAGAGATTGTTGTGAGTAGTAAGTAAAGAAAAATTGCATGAGAGTGACAGAGAGAAGAATTTGTATCTACAACAAACGATTTTGGTATTTTACTTGTAATGTATATGCATGTTTTCAATTTGAAAATTGTATGAAATAGTATAATAGTGGCAAGAGCAGGTTGGTGCCTACATATAGAAGATGTAGGTGCCTCTTGGAAAGTTGGTGGTTGCTAACCAAAGGGGGTTGGTGCCTACTATGAGTGGGTGCTCAGAAACAAACATATGTAATTAAGTACGTTCTTAATTTACATCATAAACAAACAACAAATTTGGTGGTTTTTTCCCTTTGTGTTTCCACATGAAAAACACTATGTCAAATGATTGTGTTGCTCATGTGATTGTTGTATGAACATGTATGTTTGAATTTTTTGTTCACTCCCTTTATGAATGAATTCTCTCAGAAGCAGTATAATATTAAAAGGGACTGTAAGCACACTAGAAAAAGTAAAGAACCTCACAATTATTGATTCAACCCCCGCCGCCCCCTTGCCCCCCCCCCTTCTCAGCCATTCATTATTCCAACAATTGGTATCCAAGTTCCTTTAAGAACAATCTAATCAATGGAACGTATATCTATAAGGAATTATGTCTATGAAGGAGAGTCAAGGGGCTTACTCAAGTAGAATACCAGTCTATGCCTTTTGGAAAGTAAGAATGTAAGCATATCTTATGTCCCTAAGAGTGTATGTTTGGACTTTAGTGCTAGTATACTACAATATCTCTAATATTCCTCCCACTGATGCAGATGGTAAAACATTATGTGGAAACAATGTTAAAGCCAAGAATGTCATTCTTTTTGGTCTTAGTCAATAAGGGCTTGTAAATGTTATGCACATCAAGGGACCCATCCCATGGAGGGGGACTTATAGAACCATCTATAAATCTCCTTTACTAGGTGTTTTTAATAAATAATTTATTCAATTAAAGTCTTTCCATTTTGGTTATACAATATATATATTTATTGTTGATTGTTGTTCTAGATCGTCTATATTTTTGCTGTAGGTTTTTTCATTCTTATTGACAATCTGAATCACAAGTGGTCATCAACTTGTTGTTAGGGTCACTTATCACCCAGTGACTTAAGTGAAATGTTTTTGGTACACCTTCCAAGAAATTTCACACTAACAAAGGGTTGGACATTTCTCATCCAAATGCCCTTATAAGGAAAAGGCTGAGAAGGAAGAGGATTGGAAATTTCGAAACAAGTCTCAAAAACATCACAAGGAAAAGCCCTATAAGACAAAGGGCTTCTACTCCAAAAAGGATAGCTCAGCACCAGAGTCAAACAGTGAAAACGCGTTGGAGAATGACTCAGATAAGTATCTACTTATGGCATTTGAAACCGAGTACAAGAAATAAGGTATTATGTACTTTGAAGAGGAAGAAGAAGAAGAAGGAATAGTGTACTTTGAAGGGTAATTCATCAGTTCCCTTGATGAGTTAAAGAAAGTGAGGAAGAAGAACAAGCAACTGAAGGAATAGTTACAACATGCAGAGGAAGGTATGTATAACTATGACAATGAAGAGTTTTCCTATTAGAAAGAAAAGCTTGAGGAATTTATCAAGAGCAAAGATAGTGTTGAGCCTCCCAAATGTCATCCACTTTCACTTTCATTTCCATAATTTTACCCTCATTCAGTAACTCTATAGCCCCATAACCTTACATTAAGTAATCATTTTCATAATCACATGGGTTTATCATTATTAATTTCGAAGTCATTGATTTTAAGTATTTTAAGAAAAATTGTGATTAAATATTAGTAAATTAACATGTTTCCATATATATCTGAAAATGTTATGAGTTTTGTGATATTGTAGGCCTACTTGGAGATTCTAGAGGGGTATTATTTGGCCACCCAACCAAAAATTTTAATTTTAAATTCCAACCTGTGAAGATTTGTGGAATAATTGTGGAAGATGTGGATCATTAACTATGCACATTCAAAGGAGAAAAATCATGGATGAGAGAATTTTGAGACGATTTGTATCTTATATTTTTAGGAGATTGGTTGTAACCCCAAGAGATAAATGTGGATTTAGGAGAGATCGAAAGATCTATATTTATTGAATAGTTATGCTCAATTTTTGTATAAATATGAGTGCACCCTTCGTACAAAGGGTTGTTAGGTATTGGTTGTTAGGTAGTAGTTGCAGAGTTGTTAGTGTTAGTGTTAGTTGCTAGTTGACGGTTCCATGTTCCATCCAAGTGGGATTTGTAAGGTGAGGATAGAGAATTCTTGTAATATCTTGTAACTCATTTTATGAAATACATATTGGCACTTTGATCTCCAAGACATGATAGTTGTTCAATGTGTTCGCTAACGAATGGAGGGCCCCCATCAACTACAGTTTGCACATAGTTGTACATATTAGTAACATAGTATAGTTATGATTTGATTTATTTTCAGCAAGTGTGTTTTCATTTTATGCAACTGTGTTTTTGCTTTCAACAAGTGTGATTTTTCTTTTAGCAAGTGTGATTTCATTTCAGTAGGTGTGATTTTGATTTCAATTCAACAAGTGTTATTTCATTTATGCAAGTGTGGTGTGATTTCAATTCAGCAAGTGTGATTTAAGTTATGCAAGTGTGGTGTGATTTCAATTCTGCAAGTGTGATTTCAATTTCAATTAAGTGTGATTTCCTTTATGCAAGTATGATTTCAATTTCTTTATGCTTTGTTTGGTTGAGTTTTGATTAGATTGATTTAATTTGTTTTGTAATTAGTTTTAACAGCATTAGATTAATCTATTCTAATAAATAACCACCTAGTGCATGTAGCACACATTTACCTCATCAGTTCATAAACCCTGGGTTCACAATTAGTGACATGGATTTAACTCGCAATTAAATCACCCAAAATTTTGGCATCGTTGTCGGGGAGGTATACATGGGTGTTTATTTTGAAGATTTAGACAACTCATTCTATTTGCATTCCTTTTTAAATGCATGGTTAAAATCATATTAAAATCATTTAGGATGCAAATTAGATTTCAATAATTTTTCAAAAATTTGTACTAATCTATGTGCATGATAGGAATTGTCAACTAGTTGGAGTAATTCATAGGCAATTAAGAATTTTGAAGATTGTTCTTCCAGGAAATTTCTCGAACCTTAGCAATAGCTGGGATATCTGCCTCTTAGGAAGGGTATATTTTAACTGCATGCAAAAACTTGTCTATCTCTCCGCCTCCGCAGGAAGATCATTGAGTTTCTTTTGATTCCTCTTGTCAATCTATTAAAGAGACTAAATAATCATGCAATAGTTTTGATGGGTAGAAACCACTAGAATCTAAGATTGAGGAATGCATAACAAAGGAGGATATTCAATGTGATCTAAACCAAGAAAGGAATCAAGAATTTCATAGTTGTATTCAAATATGGTTCCAGTCAAGGCTTGAGTCACATCACTCTTCCATTCTTCCTTCTTAATTGTATTATCAAAACAACTGGTCTTTTAATGCATATTTTTCAAAACTGGTATTTTAATGCATATTTTTCAAAACTAAGCATGAATATATTTTTGCTCTTGTTACACACATAGTTACATTGGAAAGATACATATACTTGAAATAAATTTTCTATTTCCAGTAGACTACAATAAGATAGAATCAATGAATAAAAACCAAGTTTGGTGATGTGTGTGTGTGTGTGTGTGTGTGTGTGTGTGTGTGCGTTTTATGTTTTTAAGTTGGATTTCATTTTATTTGAAATTTTATTGATTGGTGGTGCAGTAAGAGCCACCCAACTCACTAATAATTTGCAAGAAGATGTAGAGAGAGAAAGAATATTTGAGAAGGAGGAGAACAAATAGAGTATTGAGAGCCACAATTTGAAGTTAGAGATCAAATTCTTTCATTTTGTCTCTTAAATTTCACATGCCAAATGAATAAAGAGTTTCAATATTTCTTAGTGTGCTCTCTTCTTTCGCTCTCTACGACCTGGAAGATTAGAAAAGAAAATTGAGTAAAGTTATTTTTAAAATTTTGCAATAAAAATTGGATAAGAGATCTAAATTCATACTCAAAAGTGTAATTACAAGTTTTTATAAAGCTAAAACAGCAAAAATAATGTCTCCAATGAATCCAACATTGTCAAAAACCCTTGTTTTCACTCCTTTTGCACCTTATTTGGCCAAAAATTGAGTAAAATATCATTGTTTCAATTTTCTGCCCAATTTTATTGCTAATAATCCTACAATTCGACCTAAACCCGGCCTATGTGCCCCAAACGCGAAAATTGCATGAAAACCTAGCCTACATTCTCAATAGGTATTCAAATTAGGATAGATAAAATCACCATTAAGCCCCAGTTCTGAATATTATGGTCATGTGCAATAATACGACAATGTTGGGTGCCTAAGATCTTGTGTCAAGGGCCAATGGATTTTGGCACCATTCCTCTACCACGCCCATGGTCATATGGCATCAGTGCCTTGGGGATAGCCCCCTTTCATTTATGCGTTGGCACCTTACTTCATTTGGCACAAGACTATGACTGTGGGACGGGCTAAGGCCTAGCCCTTGACCCCCGCCTATGGTTTTGTGGCACTAGAGGGCCAGGGGCTAGGGCTTAGCCTAACCCCTTTTCCCAAATGTCATGCCCATGAAACTTAAATATACATTCAAAACTATATTAAAAAGGAAACATATGGTAGGCGGATTGGTAGAGGCGCTTTGTTGGTTTATAAGAGGTCTCGGGTTTGATTCCTATGGAGGTTGTTTGGCCTCACATAAAAATTTTAGTCCGCCATGAGGAGGCCACGTGGCAACCATTGGTTGGCCCATGTGGCAGTCCCTTGTTGGCCCTCCACAACAAAACCATAGCCAATAAATGATAGCCACGTGTCAATGAATCAAATAGTGCCAACTGTCAACCACTCAATGTCTAATGAAGGTACAATCAATGTGCCAAGTCATGACCCAGTCAGCGTACAGATTGCTGATTGGGCATTCCTGCAACTCAATATTTTTTTAGCTATCTCCCAAAATGAATAGAACATGATTCTGGGAGCATCCAAAGTCAGATTTCAGTGAAACGGATTGCGTTGGATTTATAGAAATGATATCTACACTTTGGACTTGGTTTCAAGCTGATTCAATCATTTTTAATTTTGAGCATTTTCTTGATCCATGAGATCATGGACAACGGTCGAGCGCTAGAGAAAAAGGACAAACACAATTACAGGCTTCAAATTCATAAAAAACATGAAAATATTAAAAATCTAACTGTGATAATTGACAAGCCACCATCTGAGTCTAATTGCAAGTTGTAAAAGTGACAAGCCAGTGCAACGATCCATATTTTTGGTAGCTGCAGAATCAACACAATTTAGTAGCTTATGAAAATTTTGTTTATGGTCTATTGATGAAGGATTAAGTGTATGGATAAGTGGTCTCAAGCTCGAAATTGGTTAGAAACACAATGAAGAAGTCACCAACAAAACAATAATAGGTGATCCATGATACTTCTTTCCAACCAAGTAAAAGTGCATTTAATATTTCGTCCTTAAATTTGTTTTATTAGTACTATTTCTAAGTTTTTTTGTGTATATATCAAATGAATAGAGAATAATCATCTCTCTTTCTCGATAGTCTTCCATTTTATTGTAGAAATTGTTAATTTTTTGCAGGTTCCAGGAAGATGAAAGAAGATCACTATATGCACGAGTGCCTTTTAAAGACCAAGTTTCTTTCAAAAGAGCATGATCATTCCATGTGAAATAAAATCCATTACACCATTCCTACTAAAGATATACCAATTTTAACATTTCTACTCATTCTAAGCATGCATTCGATCCATAATTGTCTGTCTCTTACTACCAAAATCTCATTTCCCTTTGTAATCTTCAAATTTTCCTGCCTCATTTTTTCTCACCCTTAACCCAAAAATAAAGTCATTCAACTCCCTTACAAAGCTAAGTCACCCAATTTTACTTTTCCTTCCTGTCAAATAAACCTTTCTTCAATGAAAATATTTCATCTATGGTCCTTCAAATTATTATTTTATACTCACGTTAGATGATGGAAAATTTGTTAAGGCCTCCCTTCTAATAAGTCTTGACCCATCGACTCTGACACATCATCAGGGATCAAGACTAGAGATATTTCAAGTACCTTGAGGCTTTCATGCCTTAATGGCAATCTCTCTCACCAATAAATCATGGGAATACATCAAGGTCCCTTGTTTGTTGGATCTTCTAGGTGACTCGACTATGACACATCTATTCGTACCTAGAAAGATGTACTTAATAGGCATCTTGACTCTCATTGACATGAATGGTACGTAGTTGCTTGTTGGTTAATGGAATTAATTAATGGTCAGTAATCCAAAAATATATTTTCTAGTTCAACATCGACACATATATTCACATAGATAAGAATTATTCCACTGAGTGAGAACTAATAAAGACTATATTATTTCAGCAGTTTGTAGCAGGACTCAATCCAACATCTGTAGAAATAAAGATTCCAATAACATCCTCAATTCATACAACCAAGAGAAAGAATAAGTAAGATCAGATTCTTTTACTTCACATTCCATGATCCAGCGACAGTAGCCACATTTTTCTAGGTTGTCCAATTTTCAGGTAAGTGAAGGTATGTTGTTTTCTAATCTTTAATCATGTAATTGCTTAAATGCTAAAATTGGGATTTTGGAAAATACCTCACTTCATTTATATTCCCTTTCTCATTTTCCAAATAATTAAAACACCTTTAGTTAGGGGGAAGGGATATCAATTCATATTTACATTTGATGCCACATGTCACATTTCATTTCATCCTAACCAACATATTTTTCCCAATATAAAAATATTGCATTTTGATTCAAAACATTTATATGTTTTATTGATGAGCACATTAAATGACTGATAGTCCCTATGGGACTTAAATAGTAATTCTCAATGTTTTCAAGTATTTTTATGCAACAAAAATAACAAAAGTATTGTTACACAAGAACCAATACTCATAAAATTTTGGTTGTCACACAAGAACCAACCATAACAAATATATATGTTGCAATCAAATATCTTTCAAAGTACACTTTGAAAAAAGAATAAAATTGTCAAACGATATGATTATGGAAAGTTAAAGGAGAATCAATACAAAGCCAAAGCTCATATATAAGAAAAACATTTCAAGAAGATCAACTTATGATTAAGAGAATCAATGCAATAGTTGCATGAGGACATGCAACATCTTTAGAGTCGGGGTGTGTTGGGCCTCCAAAATGTCACCCACTTTCCCTTTCATTTCCATCATTTTACCCTCATTCCATAACTTTATAGCCCCATAACCTTACATTAAGTAACCATTTTCATAATCTCTGGGTTTATCATTATTATTCTGCAAGTAATTGATTTTAAGTATTTTAAGAGTGTGTGATTATATATTAGGAAATTAAAATGTTTTCATATGTATATCTAAAAGTGTTATGCATTTTGTGATATTGTAGGCCTACTTGGGGATTCTAGAAGGGTCTTACTTGGCCACCTAACCACAAATTCGAAGTTCAAATTCCAACTCATGAAGATTTGTGGAATAATTGTAGAAGATGTCAATCATTAACTATGCACATTCAAGGGAAAGAATCATGGATGAGAGAATTTTGAGAGGATTTGTATCTTATATTTTTAGGAGATTCATTGTAACCACAAGAGACAAATGTGGATTTAGGAGAGATCTAAGGATCTATATTTATTGAATAGTTATCCTCCATTTTTTTATAAATAGCAGTGCACCCTTCATACAAATGATTGTTAGGTAGTAGTTGTAGATTTGTTAGTGTTAGTATTAGTTGCTAGTTGGAGGTTCCAAGTTCCATCCAAGATGTGATTTGTGAAGTGATGATAGAGAATTCTTGTAATATCTTGTAACTCATTTTATGAAATACATATTGTCACTTTGATCTCCAAGATGTGATAATCTTACAGTGTGCTTACTGAGTAAGGGAGGGCCCCCATCAACCACAGTTTGCAACTCTTTGTACATATTGGTAACATAGTATAGCTATGATTTCATTTATTTTTAGCAAGTGTGTTTTCATTTTATGCAGGTGTGCTTTTCCTTTCAGCAAGTGTAATTTCATTTTAGCAGGTGTGAGTGTGATTTCAATTCAGCAAGTGTGATTTCATTTATGCAAGTGTGGTGTGATTTCAATTCATCAAGTGTGATTTTAATTATGCAATTGTGGTGTGACTTTCATTTATGCAAGCATTGCCTGATTTCGATTTTGCAAGTGGGATTCCAATTTCTTTATGTTTGCTTTGGTTTACTTTGGATTAGATTGATTTAATTCATTTTGTAATTAGTTTTAATTGCATTAGAATAATCTATTCTGATAAATAACCACCTAGTACATATAGCATAGGTATACCTCGTTAGTTCATGAACCCTGGGCTGTAGAAATTTTGAATAATTTAACACATATTCACAGAGATTATCCTGATCATACAATTATAAGCGGAACATGTATAATACATAATCTCCTCTACATTGATCATAAATTTACAGAAGCAGAAACATTCACAGGCACACATAGAAGCATCAATCAAACTCATTAACACAGTATGTATCCCGGGGAAAGCATCTCGCTAAAAACCCCACACTATCTGTATATTATATTGATTGAATCATGTAACATTACAAAGTACAATGCTTATCACAATCAATCCAGTACCAGATCCACCTGTTACACACAATACATCTAAGATCTGATCTCCAAATCTATTCCACTGCTTGCCTGCCTCCACTGCTCAATACCTGCTCAAGAACTGATGAGAATAGCTTCCAAAACTCGTATTTCACCTCAAAATAATCACTCACACTTCTTTGGACGTGAGAAAAGGCTACAATACTGGGAAAATACGTGAGAAAACTCATTGGCATACTCAATCCCTTGATTGTGCAAGATCTGGTGCACAACTATAGTCACAACTGATAGCAATCTGATTCTCTACCACCTGTCCCTGTTGAACTGAACATGCACTGACATGAAACTGAGTTAACTGATGTATTCATTAGTTGCATCATGAGTTAATAATTAGTTTAACAACTCATCATTAGTCTATTTGCAGTTAGACTAACTACAACTAGTTTAACCAAGTCAAACTGAACACAACTCGATCAACTCCACAATCAACTCCACCAAACTCAACTGGTTGAGTTCTAACTGAAGTCATGCATGCAACAACTCAACTGACTCATAAGAAAAGCGTATTTCCTTCTGATAGCTGCATGTGCCACCTCTGTAGCTCAAACTGAAGTGCTCCAAGAGAATAAGATCAAGTTTATAGTCCAAATATTATTATGAGACAATAATATTTGACTTTTCTATTTTTTACAGCCAGTCTAAAAATAGACTTTGATCACTCACACTGTGATCGCTCACACTTTCATCAAAAATAGAAGTCCATCTATTTTTCCCAACTTGACCAATCATCCATAAACAGCAACCTGCAATCCATAGACATGATCCATATGTCTAAAAATAGACTTGCGCCAAAAATAGCCTGCGGGCCCACTTAGTGAAGGTGACTCTTTTCACTAAGCTCCATCATCTTGTTGCACTCTCAACAAGAATTTCTTGTTGCACACTTTTCAACACTCCCTCTCAACAAGAAAGGCTTCCTCTCAAACCCGATCCCGTAACTCTGGAATGTTCTCCATGTAACACATCTGGCCGGTCCACTTGCTCTGTCATCAAAGTCTCTGACTGCTATTGCCTCTGTCGACTGAAACTCTCCATCTCTGTGCTCTTCAGTATCTGACTACTCTAGCCTCTGTTACTTTGATCTCTGACTGCATCCGTGCTGCTGCTGGTTCTATCTCCCAGCATTGCATCCACACTGCACCTCCCAACTAACCTCCCTGTTGGGATAGAAACACCCTCTGATGCTGAAGCTCTACCTGCTGCTGACAAGTGCTCCCTCTCTGACATATGCGTTACTACAACATCTCCATGCATCTCGCACCATTGCACACCTCTCTGTGCCACATAGCACTGTGCAAAACACTTCTGCCTCTCGCATTGCTACAGCCTGCTAGCTATGCGCTGTCCTGGGATTCCCTGCACTGTCGCTCTCTCTGCCGCTCCATACGTATCTGTCTCTACCCAATCAGTCAGTTCCTGCTACTACACATCTGGGGCTCCCGTAGCAAGGTCTCATCCAAGAGGTTGGGTACCTCAAGGATCCTGCCCCTCCTCCTTGGGATGATCAATCCACATCACCCCACCTCCTACCTGGAGGTATGGTTGCATGCGATCCCTCAGCCCACCTGGCTTGAAGTTTCCCCCTACTGGAGGTCTCTAGATGAGTAGATGTCTCTACTCGATCTCCTCTCAGCTTCCCCTGTTGTGGCTCCTCCACAATCTCCTGAAGCTGCGGCACCAATCGTGGCTCCTCCACAATCGTCTGAGACTTCTTCTGGCTCTGCATGTTGAGAGGTAATATACGCTCCCTCTCAACCACCAAGTCTCCATTAGTTGCCTCGCTGCTCAAGGCTTTGCGTGCATCTTGAACCTCAAGAGCATATAGGTTCTTGACCCGTGAACCAATCTGCTTCACCTGTCTAGTGATGATGTGTCTAAGGAAAACCTTTCCCTTACTAAAAACCACATCATAGCCTCTATCTTCCAACATCGCGATCGACACCAAGTTTCTCTTCAGTCCTGGTACATGCTTGACATCGGTCAAGGTAAGGTGAGCTCCATGCTCCCTCTGAAAGATAACCGTGCCTAGACCTGAGACACTATACTTCTCATCATTACCCATCCCTATGAGTATCTGGAGATCTTTCTCCTCCAAAGTACTGAACAAACTTTTGTCACCGGTCATGTGGAAAGAAGCTCCATTGTCAAGAAACCAACCACTTCCCACCATGGATGAAACCATGCATGCGAAGAGTGTGAAGTCCAACTCAAACTGTGAAGCAAGTGAGGCTACCTCACCTTCAGATCCTTCCCCGGATCCCTTCTTGGACTTCTTCTTTGGGAAATTAGTAGCATAATGACCCAACTCATGACAACGAAAGCATCTCAGCTTCGCCTTGTCAACCTTCTTCCCATCATTGGAAGAACTAGATTCAGAAAGAGAAACCTTCCCCTTCCCCTTCTTCGCCTTACTCGCTAAGGCACAGTTCTCCTCATCCTGCATGGATGAAGAACCGTCTCTGGTGCTCCGTCTAATCTCCTCTTGCACAAGATCTTACCATAGTCTTTCCCATCTTGGCAATTTCTCCCGACCATTGACAGAGTCCTGATAGGAATGCCAACTCTTCGGAATACCAAGGAGAGCCAAGCTCACCAAGTCCTCATCATCGACAGTAACCCCCACACTTCCCAGCTCATCCCGGCATTGGGTGAACTTCGTGAGATACCAGGGCATACTGAATGTTTCTGAGTTTATCTCTTGCTTTGGAATTAAATCCGAATTCCACCAGCTCAAAACTCAATCGTTTCCGATCTAGAATTCGTGAGAACAAAGTATTTCTTGTACAAAGATTGACTATCTGGGCATTCACTGGATATCTCACCTTCCAGAAGAAGGATGAATCCAGAGGCTACCTAGCCCGATTACAGACTCTGCCTGAAGAAATAGAATGTAAACACTTCCTAAATAGTAGATCTGATGATCAATCCTCGCTTGATATCATGTAAAAATCTCTTCTACAAATCAAGTTGCTCTGATACCATGTAGAAATTTGGAATAATTTAACACATATTCATAGAGATTATCCTGATCATACAATCATAAGCAGAACATGTATAATACAAAATCTCCTCTACGTTGATCATCAATTTACAGAAGCAGAAACATTCACAGGCACACATAGAAGCATCAATCAAACTCATTAACACAGTATGTATCCCGGGGAAAGCATCTCGCTAAAAACCCCACACTATCTGTATATTATATTGATTGAATCATGTAACATTACAAAGTACAATGCTTATCACAAGCAATCCAGTACCAGCTCCACCTATTACACACAATACAGCTAAGATCTGATCTCCAAATCTATTCCACTGCTTGCCTGCCTCCACTGCTCAATACCTGCTCAAGAACTGATAAGAATAGCTTCCCAAACTCGTATTTCACCTCAAAATAATCACTCACACTTTTTTGGATGTGAGCAAAGGCTACGATACTGGGCAAATACGTGAGCAAACTCATTGGCATACTCAATCCCTTGATTGTGCAAGATCTGGTGCACAACTATAGTCACAACTGATAGCAATCTAATTCTCTACCACCTGTCCCTGTTGAACTGAACATGCACTGACATGCAACTGAGTTAACTGATGTATTAATTAGTTTCATCATGGGTTAATAATTAGTTTAACAACTCATCATTAGTCTATCTGCAGTTAGACTAACTACAACTAGTTTAACCAAGTCAAACTGAACACAACTCCATCAACTCCACAATGAACTCCACCAAACTCAACTGATTGAGTTCTAACTGAAGTCATGCATGCAACAACTCAACTGACTCATAAGAAAAGCGTATTTCCTTCTGACAGTTGCATGTGCCACCTCTGTAGCTCAAACTGAAGTGCTCCAAGAGAATAAGATCAAGTTTATAGTCCAAATATTATTATGAGACAATAATATTTGACTTTTCTATTTTTGACAGCCAGTCTAAAAATAGACTTTGATCACTCACAATGTGACCACTCACACTTTCATAAAAATTAGAAGTCCATCTATTTTTCCCAAATTGACCAATCATCCATAAACAGCAACCTGCAATCCATAGACATGATCCATATGTCTAAAAATAGACATAGTCTAAAAATAGACTTGCGCCAAAAATAACATGCGGGCCCACTTAGTGAAGGCGACTCTTTTCACTAAGCTCCATCATCTTGTTGCACTCTCAACAAGCATTTCTTGTTGCACACTTTTCAACATGGGCTGACAAATAATGGAAAGGATTTAACTTTCAATTAAATCACTCAATAGATAGTTTAGTCCTTCTACTAGAAGAAAAACAAGGAACCTGTGAGAGACTAGAAGAGGAAAACAAGAATTTTAAACAGGAGCTTCTCAAGTTAAAAAGCGAAAATATCTCACAAACATGAAAAGATGATTTTATGTCTTTGAAAGTTGAACTAGAAGAGGCTAGACAAAAGGAAGAGGTTCTTTAAGATTTGATCCAGGAATTGTAAGAGGACTGTCAAATACTTGAAGCAGAGGTTGTTTATTTAATAACTGATCTTGAGGGAATAAAGACCGAGAAGGCTCTAAATGAAATTTTTTTAGAAGGCACAAGAAAACTATGGAAAAGACCAACTTCAGGTCCACAGGATTCGAAGAACCATAGAGATATGTGAAGAATCTTCAAGGAAGAATCAAGGAAGATAAAAGAGCATCAGGGAAAATAGGAAACCACCAATGGAAGATGAACCAGTCAAGCAGACAACCAAGGTACTTTCATACAAAATCCCATGCATGCCTAATTATTTTATGGTCATTATTATAAATTTCATATCTTTGGACATAAATTTTTTGATTGTAGAATGATCAAAGTTGAAAGAAATGAAAATCATAGATATAAAAATTATCAGAGTTATAGACTTCAAAAATCTTCTCTCAAATATCAAAATGTCTTCTCTCCCTTATTAAGAAAAATAGGATTCTTTAAATGTAATAATTTTGGGCACAAACCAAGTGAATGTATAAGAATTTTTGAATATCAGTCTAGGTTCCAAAATGTTAGATAGTCAGCTATCCAATAGGATAAGGGGAAATGAAAGAAAAAGGCTAAAAGGAGCATGTAGTGTGGACTTGCTTTATCAACTCATAATCAAGAGAACAAATGGTATGTGGATGGTCATTGTTCCAAACATATGAGTGGGGACAAAAGCAATTTTATGTCACTAAAAGAAAAGGAAAGAGGAAATAATGTCACCTTTGGAAACAATGCTCTAGCAAGAATCAAGGGTAAAGGCATAGTCAGTCTTGATTAGAAAATGAAACCACAAAATGTGTTGTATGTAGAAGGGATCAAGCACAATATGCTTAGTGTTAGACAAATGCGTGATAATGGCTATGATGTGACCTTTCAATATAAAGACTTTGAGATCCACAACATGAAGAAAGTTCATATATGAGGTCTGCAGATCTAGAAGAAACATATTTAGATAGTTAAGATGAGGAAGAAGGCATAGCTCCAAGGCCAAAGACACCTTCAGGGTATGTATAGAAATAAAATCCTGAGAGTCACATACTTGGAGATCAAAGACATGGTGTCCAAATTAGGAGAAAACTTGTTGGAAATACAAGTTATGTAAGTCTGACTCTGTTATTGCAGATAAAACCCAAGAATCTAAGCCAAGCAAGTGAAGATAAGTTCTGGGTGAAATCTATGAATGAAGAACTTGATTAGATTGAAAATAATGACACCCAGGAGCATGTTCCAAGGCCTAGAGAGAAAAATGTTATTGGAACCAAATGGGTTTTCAAAAATAAACTGAATGAGTAAGGTCAAGTAATCAGGAACAAAGCTCAATTGGTCTACAAAGGGTATGCCCAAATAGAAGGGGTATATTTCAAAGAAAGCTTTGCACCAGTAGCATGAATGGAAGCTATTAGTATCTTTCTTTTGCTTGCCACCCATAAAATATCAAGGTATATCATATGGATGTGAAGTCTACATTTCCCAATGGAGATTTAGAAGAAGAGTTTACATTGAGTAGCCAGAAGGATTTATACTCACCACATATGAAGGTTTTATATGAAAATTAAAGAAGGCTTTGTATGGACTGAAATAGGCCCCCAGAGCTTGGTACAAAAGCCTAGATAAATACCTTCAGCAACAAGGTTTTACAAAATGAAAGATATAGAATAACTTAAATGAAATTCTAAAGGTGACCATCTACTAATAATATTTGTGTATGTGGATGATATAATATTTGGAAATGACATGGAGCAATTGGGGCATCAATTTACAAAATGTATCCAAAAATGATTCGAAATGTCCATAATCGGAGAGTTGTCCTTGTTCTTGGGTTTGTAAAATGCTCAGTCTCCACAAGGAGTGTTTATATACCAAGCCAAATATCTCAAGGAAACTCTGAAGAAATTTGGGCTGGAAGATTTCAAGCTAGTAAGCATACCTATGACTACAGGCTACAAGTTGTGCAAAGAAGATGTGACACTACTGGTAAATTAGACTGCATACAAATCAATGTTAGGAATATTGTTGTATCTTACAACTTCAAGGCCATAAATCATGTTATGCAACAAAACCACAAATAGATAGATCAACGCTTTGAAAATTATCCTCTTCAAGGGGGAAACCTCCTTTACATTACATAAATGATCAATTATTCAATGATTCAAATGACAAAAACTCCTTTGTATATATAGGAGTCTAAGGGGTCACAATATAATCAAAGCTGACATAAAAATAATAATGTAAGGGCACAACAATAACAATAGTGTGCTTCTATAAGGAACACTAATAACAATTTAGGGACAACATGGGCAGAAAAATAATAATAAGGGGGCTACACTGACAATAACAATGACGGAATGCACTAGTATTATAGGGACCTAACATGACCTTCTCCTTCAAAAAAGCATTGTCCTCAATGCTTGAGTAGTTTTGGATGCTTATGTATAAAATTCTCATCCTCCCATGTGGAACATTTAGCGGGTAAGTTCTTCCACTTGATGAAATACTTTGAAATTGATTGATTTTGTAGTTGTCAAGTTCTTGTTTCTATGACTGATTTAGGTTCCAATATTATTTTTCCTTCCTCATCAAGTTCTAGAAATATTGTTTAAACTGAGAGCTTGTCACCTATAACCTTCTTTAAGCATGAAACATGTACAATTGGGTGCACTCGAGAAGATGCAAGAAGCTCCAATTTGTATTCCATAGTACCAATATTTTGCGACACCTTGTACAAACCATAATACGTTGGTGATAATTTATTATCGTTCTTAGCTTGCATGAGGGATATTTGTTTGTATGGTTGTGGCCTTAGAAATAATTAGTTGCCTACATTAAAACTTCTTTCGCTATGATGTTAATAGTCCTATTGTTTCATTCTATTCTGTGCCAAAGTGAGGCTATCCTTTAAGAGTTGGAGAACTTGTTGTTTCTGCTCGATGTGATCTTCCACTACTTGAACCTTAGAATTTTCTCTTAAATATGATGTGATAGATGGTGGATGATATCCATAAAGTGCCATAAATGGGGTCATTTTTGCTGCAGTATGGAAGGAAGTGCTATACAACCATTCAACCAAAGGTAACCACTTGACCCATTGTGTTTGTGTTATGAAACCAACTCACAAAAAGATAGAAAGATAGATCAACGCCTTATAATTCAACCTCTTCGAGGGGGCAACCTCCTTTACATTACATAAATGAAAAATTCTTGGATGATTCAAATGATAAAACCTCCTTTACATTACATAAATGAACAATTCTTGGATGATTCAAATGAAAAAACCTCCTTTCTATATATAGGAGTCTAAGGGGTCCCAATATAACCAAGCCAACCTAACAATAATAATATAGAGGCACAAAAATAAAAATAGAGGGATTCTATGGGGCACAATAACAACAATATGGGGACAATAGGGGCACAACAATATTAATAAGTGATACAAATACAATATTAATGGGGGCATCACTAGTATTATAGGGACCTAACATGCCCCTCTCCTTCAAAAAAGCGTTGTCCTTAACTGTTGAGTAGTTCTGGATGCTTCTGTATAAAATTCTCATCCTCCCATGTGGAATATTTAGTGGATAAGTTCTTCCACTTGATGAGATACTCTGAAATGGATCGATTTCGTAGTTGTCAAGTTCTTGTTTCTATGTCTGCTTCCGGTTCCAATATAATTTTTCCTTCCTCGTCAAATTCTGGTAATATTGTTTGAACTGGGAGCTTGTTGCCTATAACCTTCTTTAAACATGAAACATGGAAAACTGGGTGCAATCGAGAAGCTGTAGGAAGCTTCAATTTGTATGCCATACTACCAATCTTTTGCAACACCTTGTAGGGACCATAATACTTTGGTGACAATTTTTTATACTTCTTAGCTTGCTTGAGGGACATTTGTTTATATGGTTGTAGCCGTAAGAATACCTAGTCACCTACATCAAAACTTCTTTCATTGCGATGTTGATCTACCTATTGTTTCATTCTATTTTGCGCCAACACGAGGTTATCCTTTAAGAGTTGGAGAACTTGTTGTTGATGCTTGATGTGATGTTCCACTACTTGAACCTCAGAATTTTCTCTTAAATATGATGTGATGGATGTGGCTGATATCCATAAAGTTCCATAAATGGGTTCATTTTTGTTGCAGTATGGAAGGAAATGTTATACCACCATTCAGATAGAGGCAACCATTTGACCCATTGTGTCTGTTTATCAGATACAAAGCAACGAATATATCCTTCCAAGAATTTGTTTACCATCTCCGTTTTCCCATCAGATTGAGGATGATAAGATGAGCTATGAGCTAGCTGAGTACCAAGACAAGAAAATAATTCTGTCCAAAAATTTCTTGTAAAAATGGGATCTCTGTCACTTACAATAATCTTTGGGTTTCCATGTAGCTTTTGAATTGTTTCCATAAATTCCGTAGAAATTATACTGGCTTTAAATGGATGTGATAATGCAAAAAAGTGTGTATACTTGGTAAGTGTGTCAACTACCACCATGATGACACTCTTTCCATCAAACTTGGGTAAACCTGTGATAAAATCCATTGAAACCTCCTCCCAACATTGGCTTGGAATGGATAAAGGTTGTAATAGACCTGGTGTCTTAATTGTTTCAACTTTATTTTGTTGGAATACCAAAAATTTTGCCACAAACTTTTGAATATCCTATTTAAGGCCATCCCAAAAAAAATCCTTCTTAACCCTGTGATAAGTTTTTAAAAATCCTGAGTGCCCTCCTAAGGGAGAAGCGTGCCATTCCAGAAGAATATTTTGTTTGAGTTGGGAATTCTTACAGAGGTATAAACGATCTATGTACCATAACAAATCATTTTTCCAGCTAAATGTATCAGATGTACTGGAATCTTGTTGTAACTTTCGAATAAGTTCCCACACTTCTTCATCATTCTTCCATTCCTCCCTTTCTTCGTTTACCCAATCTGGTTGGATAATAGAAATAACACACAAGAATGCTTCCACATCCTCATCCTTTCTTGAGAGTGCATCTTCCACAACATTTTGCTTCCCTTTTTTGTATATGATTTCAAAGTCATAACCCAACATCTTTGCGACCCATTTTTCTTGTTCTTTAGAGGATAATCTTTGTTCTAAAAAGTATTTAAGGCTATCATGATCTGTTTTTACCTTGAAGTGTCTTCCCATTAGGTAGGGTCACCATTTCTTAAGTGCATGTAGTATTGCCAACATTTCCTTCTCACAAATAGCTTTGTGTAACTACTTTCCCTTGATTGGACGACTTTCAAAAGAAATGGGTTTTTCATCTTGCATTAAAACAACACCAATTCCATTTCTAGAAGCATCACATTCCACAATAAAGGTTTTTGTGAAGTCTGGTGTAGCTAAAACCGGTGCTTGGCACATTGCCTATTTAAGATATTCGAAGGCCTTTGTTGCTTCTGGAGTCCGTGAAAATGCATCTTTCTTCAACAATGTTGTTAGAGGTGCCACTATTTTCGCATAATTCTTAACAAACTTGTGATAATACCCTGTCAACCCGAGAAATCCTCGCAAATGCTTTATGGATGTGGGGATTTCCCATTCCTTAATGGCTTTAATTTTGCTAGGGTCTACTTTAACTCCTTCATGAGATACAATATGACCCAGATATTCCACCTCCTGTACTCCAAAGAAACATTTGGGTGTTTTTGCATATAATTGTTTCTCCTCCAATAGTTGTAGCACCCTTGATGCAGGAGCATCAAGACCATTTTTTCATTTGTAAATATGTGATTATAGGGGGTGTGACAATTTTTAATATTTTGTTAATTAATTTGTTATTTTTAATAAAATAGGAGAAAGTGAGGATTTTGTAAATATTCTTTTAAGGAATATGAGAGAAAATAGAGTTAGATAGAAATTCTAGGAAGTAGAAATGCTATGTACGGGACTTAGTTGAGTCCACACCTAAAATATATTTAAATTAGATTTAGTTGAAAAACTTTAGGGATAGATCTATATTTTAGGGATGTTGAGAGATTTAAGGGTTCGTTGAGTAATTTTAGGATTTTAGATCATGCTAAGTTTAATAAATTATGAAACCTCAAAGGCATGGGGGGAGGGAGCGTGAGGAGTGAGCAAGGGTTCTCCTTGGGAGCCTTCGGGCAGTTTGTAAAAGGGCCATGGATTGTATATATAGGGCGTATATATCTATATTCATCAACGTTGAATGAAAGCCTTGGTTGTGAATAAAGCCAATCTATAATTAGCGCAGGTGATGCCGTGAGCATATATATAAGATAATACATATTTCTTTACTATGTTGTGTGGGAACAAATTGAAGAGTTCTTTTAAGAATTCTGGAAGCAGCGTTGGGTGTTGAACGCAGCCTTAACCATTCCGGTTAGGATCGTATCCGCAGCAAATATTTGTGTGACAGTCGAATTATAGCGCCAGGGACCGAGGATCGGAAGTGGAGGTGCGAATATATGTGGCAATTGATCCTGAAGGGCTACGAGAACTGCCTGTAGATAGCTTGCGTAAGAGGTGAAGAACTTATAAATTGGACCGACCAGCAGCAAGCGGAATTGGTGATGTATTATGGCTGCCTAAGTGAATATATGTATAGTCTGCGTAACATATGTTTAGAATTCCTTTGAAGACTCATTGGTTACATACTTACTGTATGGTTTCTTGACGTGGAAGCTTTAATGGCATAACAATGTTTTATAAAACTGTTGGTGCGACTTATTAACCATGACTGTCACATATATAGAGCCACGGTTGCGCAAGGAGGAGTAACGCTGTATGATTAGCATATACATATTTATAGCATGGGAAAATACATATTAAAGGGCGCATATGATCGAATTCTGTTAATACGCATATATGATCACCGATTACTCTTTGAAGCCTGCGTGCCCAACTAATATAGATTGCAGCGAGCGCATTAAGGGGAAAGGTTGCTATATGTCCAGGTTGTATGCTTGAGGCATATCGATTTAGGCTTCAAATAAGTCTGCAATTTAATATAAATTACAACAGGTATGAATCTCCAGACCGTTGCAGGTGGATCGTTGGGCAGCATGACAAGGTGAGATGAATGCATACTAATTTCTGTATAAAACGGTGCAATATGAATTGGACATAAATCATAGGAATTGGAGATAATACGCATAGTGGAGGATTAGTATGCATATATATATATATGCCTGCGGCCATGGTAAAACACATTTATACTGTGGTGTTAATTTCCAATTGAACTCTGGTTAGACAGAGCCGTAAGGGAGCACTCTTTAATTGAAGCACAATTCATAATGAGTTATGAATTGGATTGATGCCAAGCATGGTTTTTTTTTTTAATCATAATATTACAAGCCATGAATCAAGCATTATATGCATGAAATGAGAAAGATCCTGGTAGTTGTGGCCTGGGAGAGGTCTGGGCTGCATCAATTTTTGGTATCAGAGCTTGGCTCTGTTGAAATTAAGAATGTTTGTTTGAAGACAGAAGGTTTGTTGAACTGAATGTATAATGAAGATCAGATTTTAAATCTGAAATGCAGTATATACAATTGAGAGTGAACAAAATGCAGGTGAAGGAGACCAGATTCTAATGTGATAGTCAAGCAACCAGAATGCTGCTGAATGAAGGAAGAATCGTGCAGGTATTGTGTTTGGTTAATTTTGATTTGAGTTTTACTGACAAATAAATGGATTGAGGATTGATGGTTGCAGCAAAGAAGCAACTCAACAAAGAAGGAATTATTGTTGACAGCTGAAGTTTGCCGGATAAAGCCAGAAGATTGGAAGAGAGGATCAGATTTTCAAATCTGATTGACAGTGAAATTTTGCAGAGGAAGCATAAAGATTTGCTGGAACAAATTTGCAAAAGTGGTGAGATTCTGAAGGTAAATGAAGTGCAAGCGAATGGAAGGACAAGATCAGACGAGATCTTGGCGGTAAGATGATATGTTTTTGAAGAATAGAGTATTGTAGTCTTTGCATTTAAATATTATTGCAACTCCCAAAAGGCAATTGCTAGCGGATAAAGGAAGCTGGTGAAAGTTTCTAAGTGAAAACATAGAGGTGGCATAACCTTGAGGGAATCCAATAGAGATTGGATAAGGAAGACAATTGTGAACATGGAGATGAGCTAAAGCCAGGAAGAGCAAAGAGAAGTGCTCAAAGGAGGTTCCAGAGATTGAGAACCAATTGCTTGCCAAAAGACTGAGTGAGGAGAGCTTGGTGAGGTAAGTGGCGGCAGGACAGGACTTGCTGCTGAAGAGGCTTTAGTGCAACTCATAGAAAAGTGAGTAAGGAACTCATAGAGATGGAAAGGATGATGACTAAGGGTGCCAAGGCAGTTGGCATACAGAGACAGTTAAGCAAAGAGGAATATGAAAGGAAGAAGGCTGAGATAGCAGTTCAGCTTGAGGTGTTAATGGAGATGTTGCCAAGAAATGAGGAAGACCAGAAGCGTGGTTATGTCATGAGAAAGAAGCTGAGGTGGCAGAGAATACAAGAGAAGTGGAATCATCAGGTAAATTTGCAGTTGATAAAGGAACTAAGGGAACTTGAACAAGTTATAGATGCCAGACAGAAGAGAGAGAAGCTCGAAACAGTTGAGCTACAGCAAAATGAAGATGCTAAAGAAGATGTTGAAGTTTTGTTATGTTACCCAGAGAGTGGACCATTACTTTTTGAAAGTGATGAAGAGCTAGAGGAGTTGAATCATATGAATGATTCAAAGCAGCCCAAAGATTTGATGACTGAAGCATCAAACAAGACCGTAAGGTCTTGTGATTTTAAAACTAATGATTTGTGTGTGATTGCAGGTTTGGAAGAAGAGGAAGAACATCTACTGAAGGATGTTAAGGAAGATTTAGGAGAAGAAAGACCATGTGAGGAAATGGAAGATCGTGTAAACTTTCCAAAGTCTACTCCAAGTAAAATCATTGAGTTATATAGAGAATTAGACTTTCAAAGGAGGAAATTGGAAGAAAAGAGGATGAATGTCCAGGATAGATTGCTGATGAAGGATGACAAAGCAGTTGTCATAAAAGAAATTGTAGATGATAAGCAAAGGAATGTTGCAGAGGGAAAGGAAGATTGGGAGGCTGCAACATTCATAGTGACAGCTAGAGCAACATGTGATGCAACATTTATAGTAGCAGTAGCAGAAAAGGTGATCAAAACAAGTGAGGAGCAAGCAAGAACGAGAATTCAGCAATCAAGAGATGGAAACAATCAGCAGACAGAGGACATACTGGACAGAGAAATTGAGTTGATAAGGAGGTTGATGATAAAGACATCCCAGAGAAAGACAGCTGAAAGAAAGAAAAGGAGCGACAACAGGGGAATGACAGTGAAAGATTGCAAGAGCAGAGCAAGTGGAGCATTACAGCACAAAATATGGAAACTTGGAAGACAACAACAGATAGCAACAATAGTAAACCAATCAACAAGCATGGGAAGATTACAAAATAAAATTTGGGATCCAGGAGGAGATATCCAGACTTATGACCAGGTGGTCATGAATTTTCTTACATGGGGAGTCTGATGCAGGAGCATCAAGACCATTTTTTCATTTGTAAATATGTGATTATAGGGGGTGTGACAATTTTTAATATTTTGTTAATTAATTTGTTATTTTTAATAAAATAGGAGAAAGTGAGGATTTTGTAAATATTCTTTTAAGGAATATGAGAGAAAATAGAGTTAGACAGAAATTCTAGGAAGTAGAAATGCTATGTACGGGACTTAGTTGAGTCCACACCTAAAATCTATTTGTGGAGCTGTAACAAGGGTCTTTTTCACCTCTAGTTATCTCACATTACAAGTCAATCCGGGAGCGTTTTTTTATTGTAAAGGACATCTTAATTTGAGGCTATTTGTCAGGATAATGCTTCGTAGTATAGATCTAAAGAATACAAGAGTAAACGGATGCTAATGCTAAATTACTTTTGCATAAAGAAATCACACACGCAGCAACTTTGTCGGTCGAGGGTATGGAATTAATAACCTATCCCCCTAGAAACTGATGAAGGAGTATGGATCATGATCTGGGAGCACTATAGCGTCTGCTGTATCTCACAACAGTCTTGAACCTCCTCTCATGCCACTTCAATAAACGCAAGCGAAAGGAACAGCAAGAAAACAGAATGAAACAACAACTTCAGAAATGGAACAGCAATAAAAGGAACGGCAGTAAGGAAACTAAATCTCGCGAGGTCAATACTTCCAATCCTTGGCACACACTTACATACAAAAAGGAAAGCAATCGTTTATACAAGTTTGCAGCTTAATCAAATGGAACAACAAATTACTAAAGACAGGAAACGTCAATCATATATATATCAAATGGAACAGCAAATCATTAAAGACAGGAAACGTCAATCATATGTACACGATCTGCAATAGTCACCAACAATCCATTAACCCCAATCACCTGTAGCTGAAATATTCTACTTATGAATTCTGTAATTGATGCAAACAATTCGGATCAACAGTATGCGAAGAATCCTGAAAGTATGATATGAACTTGTTACAGAGATTTATAACAGGAAAGCTACAGATGAATAAATATGAAACAACATGCAACCATAACAGATTATGAGAAACAAACCACACAAAGCAGAATTGTAATGGTACAATCAGCCAGTGTCCGTTGGAGCCGGGCCCAAAGCTTCCAATGGCGCACTGCCGTAAACTACTTCAGACGCACAGAGAAATTAACACCGAGATATTATATTAACGCATCAATGAGAGTACAAAACTAAGTCTCAGAGAGACTCAATAGTCTGAGTTCAACTGATAATAAAATTCATGAACAGAAAGTAAAGATACAAAAGTCATCCCCTAGTTTCAATGCTACCCTCCTTTTATACAATTAACAGCGGAGTTCATCGGTCGACAAAACGATTGATCGTAGCGATCCCTCAGGATCGAAGATCCTGAGGGATCCGCTAAACTGTTAACGCTTTCCTTTACTCGGCCTGTAATTCCGAACTGGCAGTCCTTCATCTCATTTCGGACTGATCTCCCTTGATTTACTCGACCTGGTCTGAACCTTATTTAGAATTGGAGGGACAGCCGTTATCTTCTCATCAAATCCTCGTTTCGCATTGCGCCTTCCTGCTTTTACCTTTTCCTGCGTAGAGAAGACAACTGTTAGTGATTGGATCATTTTAGACTCGTTGTCTTTGCATTTTCCCTACTTTATAATAAAGAAAAGATTACAACTATTGCTTAAAACATCACTAAATCATTTATTAAAACATACCTTCCCAATGCTCTACACATCCCCCGACTTACTCTGTTTCATGGCCTCATGAAACCGTTATAATTAACATGGAGAGCAGTAAGAGAATAGGCTGGAGAGGGTACTTCATGAGGGGGTCTGCAACCATGATAGGCAACCAGATTATCAAAGAAATAATGCAACTGATCTGCAGGCATATCATACAAGGCCTGGTACCCTGGTGAAGGGTGCCAGATAATTGGGCTACGGAACCGATATCCTAACCATGATGGTCCAGCTTGCAGAATGCACTGGCCATAAAAAGGCAATCGTTCAGCAGCCAGCTCAAAGTTCTCATATCTGAAGGGCTCCCTGAGCTGGATGCTTGGGGTGGAAATCCGATAACGGAATTTGGCAGCCTCCAAGGCGGAATCTTTAATAACCAGGAAGTATTCTAAGCTATTTCGGATCAACTCCTCATGCATGGGTCCTAGTAGTTTCATAACGCCAGGATTTCTCATAAGGCTTTTGTGTGATTGCCATAGGCGAATTGGATCTCGAGGCTCAGCCCTGACCCATAGATCTAGGCTGTGCTCCTGCCTCTGAAAGGCATTGTAAGCCCTGAGCCATTTTAACTGGTTGACCCCAAATGAAACAAAGGCTTGCAGCTGTATATCCCCCACAAAGGGGCCAGGGTTTAGATCAGTTTCCTGCTCAAGCACCATATTGTGCAAATAAAATTCGCATAATAATCGTTGGACCTTAACCCCATAATGTTTGCAACAATCAATAAAATCATTAACAGTGTTAATCTGAATGGGGGCACCTGCCCTGACAGCTTTTATTTTCAATCTTAAGTATCTTTCAAGGAGGAATAAAGCATAATTCTTCGCGGGGGCCCTGCAAGTCAAAACATCATCATACAACAAACATACAGTGTTCAATTGTTTAATAACAGCATCTAGTCGACGTGTTACCTTGGCAACCTTTTCCTGCTCCTTCTGCCATCCTTCAAAAGCCCGACTCTCCGATTCACTCATGTTTCTCAGCTGCTGTTGCAGTTCTTCATGTTTTTCCAGAGGGATCCTTTGTTCCTCTAACTGCTTAGCCCTCTGCTGCAATTCTTCGTATTTTTCTCAAGGAATCCTCTGCTCAACTTCCTGCTGCAGCTCTTCATATTTTTCTCGAGGAATCCTCTGCTCAACCTCCTGTTGCAGCTCCTCATATTTCTCTCGAGGGATCATTTGTTCCCGTAGCTGTTCAGCCTCTTGTTGGGCCTGTCTCATCTCGCGGTGCAAGGCCTTGGTTTTTGGATCCCTTTCCCATAATTCCCTGGAGGCAGGAAGTTTCGCCTGGACCTTTACATTTCGTCGCTTAATTTTCCCTGAAGGTGGTGTCTCGGTGTGAACTGCTCTATTTTCCCCTTCCTTCTTGACATGTATAAAGGGGTACGGTGGTCCCTCTGTAATTGGGATGTCGTCTTGTGGCTCAGTTTTAATTGGAACGACAGTTGGTTCTAATGGGCTGTTTGGAATATCAGCCTGCTCCTCTATGTCAATAGGAACGACATTCTGGTGCTCTGTTCCAGATGGAACAACATTTTGTTCCTCAGTATTAATTGGAACAGCTGCAGGTTTGCTAGCAGAATATCGACCTACTAGATGCCTATAGGTGCTCTGTCTTCCTCTTTGAGAGGACCCAGCTGTATTTGCCCTTCTTTTTCTTCTCACAGTCCTCTTTATTCTCAAACTGGCTTTCAGACTTCGAATTTTCCGCCAAAGCTGGGCTATAATGGTCAGCAATTTCTGCTGTTTTCTTCTCAACTTCTTAATTTCCTTTGCCTCGGCTGTGGGCACATGGGCGGCCCTCAGTTCTGCTCCTCTTTCATCGAGGGTTTCTTCCATCATTCGGGGAACGTCCTGTTCCTGACAAACATTTTCATCCTCCCCGCCATCAGCGGGTGGATTTCCTTCTGGTGTTTTAGGAACGGCTTGTTCCTGATTGGTATTCACATTTTCTTTGTCAATGACAGGGGGGTTTTCTTCCCCTGCCATTCCATCATGCAATTCGTCACGCGTCTCTTCCTCAAATGGTCCTTCGGGAGGCTCTGCCGGACTGGAGGGTGAAGGATAACCTCTAAGGCTGGCCAAGATGGTGGCCATCTCTTCTTCCTCCACAGGGTTTTGTGGATGGCTACCCCCCAATTGTTCCATCTCCTTCTCCCGAATTGGCTGCTCAGCAGCTCCCTCTGGATAGCTGGTCTCGGCCGCAGAGTCGTCATCCCTATCTCCTTCTTCAGCTCCTACTTCATTCTCTGTTTGTTCCAGGTTTTCCCCAGGTATTTGTTCTGGCGCTGGAGGGTCCTCTATTATTTCAATCGGCTGGCCTATGTTTGGCTGGATTTTTTCTAGCCTACCTCTTATCTTTGCCAACCGAACTGACTTTCTAGGCCTCCCGGGCTGTTCGGGTGTGCTGACCATCTGTTCCTCCGCCTCCACCTTTCTGCGTTTTTCAACCTGTTCTTCTGTGCCAGAGGAATGCCTTCGCTTTAAGGTAGCAGGTCTTTCTGCGGCCAATTCCTTACGTTTTTCTGCATGTCTAGTTACTTCAGGGGTGCATTTTTGTTTCCCTAGCTTTATGCGTTTCTTCGCTTGCTCGGTTGTGCCCGAGGGTTGCTTAGGTTTTGGCGATTCTCTGGGTTTTTTAGGTGTTTCGGCGGTGCTAGCGGGGTGCTTCATCTTTGGGGATGGCGATTCTACTTCCCCTTCAATTGCTGTAATAAGTTCCCGCCAGCTAGTCTGCTGCCGAGCGAGACTGTATGTCACTATCAGGCGGATCAGCCCGTGGTGGCTAACCACTGCGTCTTCATGGTGTGCCTTTTTCAGGCTCCGAGAGGTATCATGCAACAATGAATTTAACAATGCAGGGAGATTCACAGCACATTTTCCTTTTAACACAGCTAAGAGCTTAAGGTGACGTGGCCTTACCACATCTTTTCGTCCTTCGCAGGTGATGTAGCTCTGTACTACCTTTGCCAGTTCGCTCCAAGGTTCTCCCAGTGTTGCCGGCAGCACTCCTTTTCCCTTCACTGTCAGCTCCTGCCCTTCATCTTGGAAGAGTTCTACGATCTTTTGCAGTCTTTCCTTCTTTGTCGTCCATATTGGACCTAAGTCTGGTAATCCGGTTACTTCCGCGATTATTTCCTTCGTGACTGCTATCTGCTTCCCACCTACCACTGAGTGTTCTTCCTGCAAATTCTGCAGGAATTCCATGGCCACTATTTCGTTTGATTTGCGCAGGCGGCCAAAATAAGTTAACCACCCTGCTTTTTCTAAGATCTTCTGAGCGGCTTCAGAGACTATGAGCTCACTCGGCTCGCTTCTGATAGAATTTCCCCCCATGGTTCTGTTTCAGGGTCTAGATGGAACAGCGATGCAAAGAACGTAATTGCGGCAAAAAGAAAAGACACAGAGCATGCATGAATAATTGATCCCAAATAACAACTTTTTCAAAAAATAGCATTGTCATGCCGTTAACGCATATCGTACCTCCGTATCATATCATTTCCGAATGATGTGTTAACACGTGGCCGGCGGAGTAATGAAGTCACCTCCCCCCCGCGCGAAATGATAGGCTGCCTCAGCCGTCAAATAGAAGAAGGCGGTCATCCCATCACCGAGTCATAATGGAACAGCTTTTAAAATTTTGCCATGTTTCAGATTAGACAAAGAAATACCGAGATCGATGCGACAGATAGATCGCGTTTAACATAAGCCTTCGTGATGTGATGCAGAACATAAGGATAGGACATCTATCACTCATGGAAAGTCTGAGATAGTCATAGTCAATACCTTTGCCATAATTGGTAATGATAAATGTTTATGTGACGTATCCATTAAGGTGTAAGATATAATTATTACGAGGATAGAAAGAAAGATTTAATAAGATCCAAATTGGTGTATCTGTTTTGACTCCGATACCATTAACAGAGCTCTGCTGCCGACCGGTGTTTATAACCATGGCAGAGTTGTTTATTTCACCCCGGAACCATAGTCCTTTGTGTAGTTTTGAAGAGCAATTCTTGTCAACATGCAGGCCATCATGCTGGCTTGGTAACCAGATAACCATGACGCCATTCACCAGAGAGGCGCGAAACGTGGGCAGGCTGGCTCGTGATGAGACCCCCTGTTCCAAGGTTTGTTTATATAATAAACCTGTTGGACCATATCCCTGGTGTGGTGGCCATGATGGGAATGCCACTTCGCTTCCAATCTTATGATCATAGTAGGCTGGTTCTTTAATGAAACCCCCTATCCTGCATTTGACAAATAATTTCTTTTGGTTCTGCTGCTTTTTCTTTTGAGATAGACTTTTGCTCTTGTATAGTTACACATAAGGGTGGTTCAGCCCTCCTTAAGAGTGGGAATGGCGGAAGAAGTCTTGTTATCCCAATAGGAAAATATAAATTTTCTATTCTTATTTCCAAGTAATAATAAGAAAAATTGTAGGAACGTAACATGATGAAGTTTTCCAACAGGGCAGAGGAGGTGAGACTTATGGTTGAAAGAATGATGAGTGTATGGTTCCCTCCTTTGTTGCATCAATACTAGGGCTGTTATAGATAGCGATTTATGATGTGTTGATCTTGATATATCATGCCTTTTATATTTGTTGCATAAATATATAGCTGCTACTTATGGCCTCGGGACAATGTTTTCTTCTTATAGAAAGGACGAGGGCATACTATTTCTTTCTTACAAGGGAGGGTGGGAGGGCTCTTTTGATGTAATGTCCTAAGATAACAAAAGCACTCAAATGCTGCTTGCTAAAAAAAGAAAAAAAACACACAAATGTTGCTCCTTCTAAAAAGGGATAAAAAAATTCAAAAGTGCTGTTCCTTTTGAAAAGGAACAGCAAAAATTCAAAAGTGCTGTTCCTTTTGGAAAGGAACATCAAAACTCAAGGGTGCCGTTCCTTTTGAAGAGGAACAGCAAAACACACAAGTGTTGTTCCTTTTGAAAAGGAACAGCAAAACACGCAAGTGCTGTTCCTTTTGAAAGGAACAGCAAAACACGCAAGTGCTGTTCCTTTTGAAAGGAACAACAAAATACACAAGTGCTGTTCCTTTTGAAAAGGAACAGCAAAACACACAAGTGCTGTTCCTTTTGAAAAGGAACAGCAAAACACGCAAGTGCTGTTCCTTTTGAAAAGGAACAGCAAAACACGCAAGTGCTGTTCCTTTCAAGTGTTGTTCCTTTTGAAAAGGAATAGCAAAACACGCAAGTGCTGTTCCTTTTGAAAGGAACAACAAAACACACAAGTGCTGTTCCTTTTGAAAAGGAACAGCAAAACTCACAAGTGCTGTTCCTTTTGAAAAGGAACAGCAAAACACACAAGTGCTGTTCCTTTTGAAAAGGAATAGCAAAACACACAAGTGCTGTTCCTTTTGAAAAGGAACAGCAAAACACACAAGTGCTGTTCCTTTTGAAAAGGAACAGCAAAACACACACTCGAAACATATATACAAAATGTACAATCTTATATACAAAATGTGGTAATAAAGAATGAATTTCTTACCAATCTATAGGGGAGGAAGTTTTTGCTTCCTCTCCCATAATCTTGATGTTAATATCTTGGCGTAACTGCTGGCAAAATGATTCCCGAGTGAGCGGTTTGCGATACAGACGAACTCGGTGGCCGTTTACCTTAAATGTATATCCAGATCCATCGATTGTAATCAAAGTAAGGGTCCCATTGTCATGGACTTTTTGAATCTTGTATGGTCCCAACCATCGAGTCTGAAGCTTCCCCGGGAAATCCTGAAATCTAGAATCATATAACAGAGCCCAGTCTCCTTCGTGAAATATCTTGTTTTTGATGAGCGCATCATGCCATTTGGCTCGCTGCTGCTGGATGAGTGCTGTATTCTGTAATGCAGCGAGCCTTGTTTCGTCCAACTCATTAATTTGCTGTAATCGATTTTTCTGTGCTTCACTTAAATCTAATCCAACTTCTTGGGCAGTTCGCAGGGTTTGGATCTCAAATTCTATAGGAAAAATGGGTTGCTTTCCAAACACTAAGTGATATGGTGAATAGCCAGTGGTACTTCTCCATGTAGTTCGATAAGCCCACAGTGCCTCCGGTAGTCGGGCGGCCCAATCGCGGCGGTGTGAGGCAACAGTTTTTGTCAAAATGGACTCTATTATCTTATTACTGTTCTCGACTTGCCCATTTGCCTGCGGATGGTATGGGGTAGTAATTTTGTGATGGATGTGATGGTTATTGAGTGTTGCAGCTAATTTATGTCCCACAAATTGTGGTCCTCCATCTGTAACCACTTCCCTTGGAAGACCATAACGTACAAACAAATGGAACAAGAACTGAATTACCGACTCCTCTGTAGCTCTGGGTAATGCCTCCGCCTCAACCCATTTGGTAACATATTCAGTTGCCACCAAAATGTAAGTTTTTTGGTTTGATGGGGGGTTGATGGGTTCAACAAAGTCCAGAGCCCAGCGTTCGAAAGGTTCGATCACCAATTGAGGCCGCAAAGGCATTTCGTCTGCTGGGCCAGGTCGTCCTACACGTTGACAACTATCACAGGCCTGGACAAATTTTTTGGCATCTTTGAAGATTGTAGGCCAGTAATATCCCGTTTGTAATACTTTGTGTGCTGTCCTTCGTTCAGCGAAATGTCCTCCACATGGCCCGTCATGGCAGGCTTTCAAGATATCAAAGATTTCGTCTTCTCGAATACATCTTCTGATTTCCATATCTGCGCCTGTGTGAAACAGATAGCCCCCAACCCACGAAAATCGATTGCTTTTCGCAATGATTTGTTTCCGTTCATTGGGAGTTAAATGTTTTGGAAGCTTACCTACTGCAAGATAATTAGCCACATCAGCGTACCAGGGAGTCTGAACAGTGACTGCAAATAAGTGTTCATCTGGGAATTGGTCCTCAACTGCTGCTGTTTCAACTGATTTTGGTATTCGTGAAAGAAAATCAGCTACAGGGTTCTCCTTCCCTGGTCGGTCTCTGATTGTAATGTCGAATTCCTGCAACAAGATCAACCACCTGGTTATTCTTCCATTTGTAACAGGCTTATTTGCTAAATACCTAATAGCAGAATGGTCTGTATACAAAATAACGGGATAGCCTGTAATATAGTGTCTAAATTTATTAATAGCATGTATCACAGCTAAAAATTCTTTTTCGGTGACAGTGTAATTTAATTCAGCCAGAGCCAAATTTTTGCTGATGTAGTAGATAGCGTATGGTCTTTTCTCTTCTTCTTGGCCCAACACTGCACCGATTGCTGTGTCTGAGGCGTCGGTTGAAATTTGGAATGGTAAGTTCCAATTAGGTCCTCTGAGAACTGGAGCTGTAGATAGCAACTTCTTTAATTCTGTGAAGGCTCGATCACATTTTTCTGTCCACAAAAAATCAACATTTCCAGTTAATGCATGTAGAGGTGTGGCAATACGTGAGTAATGTTGTATAAATCGTCTATAATACGCAGAAAAACCAAGAAAACTGCGTACCTCTGTTTGATTAGTGGGGGTTGGGATAAGCATGAGTATTTGAATTTTAGCCGGGTCTACCTGAATGCCAGCTGCTGAGATGTGATGTCCCAGAATGAGTCCTTCTGTCATCATCATGTAACATTTTTCGTGACTCAAGCAAAGCCGGGTAGCGATGCAACGCTCTAGAACTTTTTCGAGAGTGTCCAGGGCTGGATCAAAGTCATCTCCATATGGTGTGAAATCATCCATATAGACTTCCAATCCATCATTAATTAAATCTGCGAAGATGCTAAGGACAGCCCGTTGGAATGTAGCCGGAGCATTACATAATCCAAAGGGTAAGACTCGGTAGGCGAACGTTCCCCAGGGGCAAGTAAAGGTAGTCTTGTCCTGGTCTTCAGGGGCGATCTGAATCTGGTTATATCCGCTGAAGCCATCCAAGAAAGAAAAAAATTTCTTGCTTGCTAAGGTGTCCAATACCTGGTCTATGAAAGGGAGAGGGAAGTGATCTTTTTGTGTAGCTTTGTTTAATTCTCTGTAATCAACACAGATCCTCCATTTCCCGTTCTTTTTAGGTACTACCACAAGTGGGGAGACCCATTTGCTGTCAGAAATAGGATAAATAAAATTAACGTCTAATAATTTCTGCAGCTCATCTTTTACAACATCTTTTAAATGGGGATTGAGTCTTCTCTGTGGTTGGCGAACTGGTCTTGCATCTTTCTCGATATAGATACGATGTGTACATAGCTGGGGATCAATCCCTTTCATATCGGGATAGTCCCAAGCAAATGCCTCCTGATACTTTCGTAGGAGCTGGATGAGTTTGGTCTCTTGTTCAGGTGTCAGATTAGCGTTAATGTTTAAAGTTTTGCCCGGTTCAATTTGTATTACTTTGCTGTTAGCAACAGAGGTTACAGGTATATTTGGGTCATTGTCATCTTTTAGAGGATCTTCCTCTAATTCGTTATCAAATGCCGCTTTTATCATAAAGCATTGTGTATACGATGTGGACTCTGTTTGATTAATGAATTTATTGATGGCATCATCTTCCGTTTGATCTTTAAAATCTAGCGCTTCCTGAACTGTTAATGGTGGTCTAATATTATCAGTAATATATGAGGCAGGGCGCAGATTGGTCATCGATATATGAGGTGTGATGCTTGGCTGGGCTGGCGGGTACAAGATTAAATTTTTGATATCCGGTCCTCTGGTTATGGTCATGTTTCCCTGCCGGCATCCAATGTAGGCGTCAGCAGTAGCGAGCCATGGTCTACCTAGAATTAGCGGATGTCCATCTAGTCGGGTTTTTGGATTAATCACCAGAAAATCGGTCGGGTATTCCCAAGAGTCCACTGAAACCATGACATCATACAAGGTGCCTTCTGGTCTTATTACTGATCGGTCAGCAAGTTCTAGTAAAGTGGAAGTAGGCTCTACCGATGTGATTCCAAGCTTCTGGCAGGTTGATGTTGTCAGGATGTTAATTGCAGCCCCTAGATCTACTAAAACGTTGGTCAGGGTCTGCCCACAAACTTGAACAGTGACAATTGGGTTTCCAGGATCCTCATATTTAATTGGTGTTTCTTTCCCTGATAAGAGGTCGGATAAGGTGCCGACTACCTGGACTCTAGGGTTAGGGGTTATATTTCTTTTTGTTTTCCTGCTACACAGGTCCTTTATGGTTTTTGCATATATGGGGATATCCTGTATAGCCTGAAGGAATGGAATTCTTATATACAAGTTTTGGAGTTCTCCCAGAATATCAAAATCCGGATATTGCATTTGTCTTGGAATGGCCAGTCGTTCTGGGAAAGGTGGAGAAGAGGTAAGTACTTGCTGATGAACTTGGTCTTTACTTACTTCTTCTTGTTGTGACGGCTGTTCTATCGGTAACTGGTTTTCAATATGAGCGGTTCTATGTCCCTCAGTTTCTATTATTCGCCCAGATCTCAACTGAAGATCATTGCACTCCTGCAGAGCAGATTCAATCTCGGAAGATTCTATAATTTGAAGAGATTGAACTGGTCGATTATTTGGGTTCGGGTTGGGTTGGGCTGGGAGCTGCGGTCTTAGGTTGGGCTGGGGATTTTGTTGCAAGGCTGGCAGAGTTGGTTGAGGGAGCGGAATTGATCCTGGTGTTTGATATGTCGATCTTGGCCAGTTGCTCTGCCAGGGTGAACTTTGCGAAGTGGAAGGGGTCCACTGCGGAGGATATGAATTATTTGGCCAATATGGCGGAGGATAAGGAAAGTTTGGCCAACCAGCTTGGTTCATCCAAGGGTTCGGAGTAGGAAACATTTGAGGCGGCCAATTTGAAAACGGGTGCTGAGACTGATTTTGCCACATATTCTGTTGCTGAGCATTAAATTGCGGAGATTGAAAAGAAGAGGAGGGATCTTGAAACATACCAGGTTGCCTAGGTTGCCATTGACGACGCTGGTTAATAAAGTATGCTGATTCTGGTTCCTCTTCTGCTTCTTTGTACACCGCCTTTAAACCAGGGAGCGAGGGACAGCTTTCAGTCGGATGGTCCTTGGTACAAATAGCACATATTTGAACTGTATCGAGCGGGCATTCTTTCTGGCTATGTTTCTTCCTGCACCGTGGGCAGAAAATTGCCAGATTCTGTTCCGCCTCTGCTTGCTTCTGTTTAGCCTGCACAATATCAAGCTGTGTTGTTAATGTCCCCATGATATCAGTTTTAAAATTCTCTAACAGATTTCCAAGTTCCACTCGTGATACTCCTTCTGTTGATGTTCGATTGTCTCTAGTGAAGCGATCATATTCTGCTGGTTTTATCCGTGTGCTGCCTCTTGAGCTCCTGATACATAGATCAATGATGTCAGCAAAATTTTCCTGATAAATGTCTCCTTTTCCCATAATATTCAACGTTTCAATCCATTGCTCCTTCATACCTCTAATCAATGCAGTTTTCAACACGTTATCGGGCAGAGGTAACGATGCATATGGAGATCTCTGCAAGTTATATTGGAAACGTTCTACATATTCTTCTAAAGTTTCATTTGGTCTGGCAGACATTTGAAAGATTTCATCCTTTAGTTCTCTTGATCTACAGTAATCCTGATATTTTTTTAAGAAGGTCGCTTTCATTTCGTCCCAATTGTTTATGACTCCACCACCTAGACCCATGAACCATCTCAGAGCTGCTCCCTTCAAGGTAGAGGGAAACGGTTTTAGCTTCTGGGGATCAGTGGTGTAATCGTATCCCCTGCATAACACATCAAATTCGAATAGAAACGCATCAGGATCTTCTGATGTGAGTCCATGAAACGTCGGGATATGTTGAAGCGGAATTGCCTTCATTGGTGCATTCGCAGCGGAATCTACTATGGGATATTGCAAAGTAGAGGTTTGGGTATTTGGCTGATTCTGCGCCATGGAATCAAATATATGCCAGTAATCTTCAGGAATTTCCAAGAGAGTATTCCTTGGTTGAGGAGGGGTAATCTTAGCAGGAACTGTTTTTACAGCACTCCCTTTATCAGGGATAATGATGGCCCCTACGGTCTGAGGTGAATGAATTCCCTCAACAAGGATTTTTGCAGCGCTTCCTTTATCCGGACTATTTAAAGGCTGGTTTGGTTCAATAGGAGATCTAGGTTCCTCGATTTCCCCTGTTTCTCCTTCTCCTTCGCAAAGATTGCTAAAATTTCCTTCGTGCACTGGTCCAGGAGTCGAATTGTCAAATTCTTGAAAGTCCTGCTCCTCTGTCTGACTGTGCACCTCCGCAAAGGCTTCAGATGGTGATTCTGAGGCCTGAAGGGAACTAGCAGGTTGTTTAGAATTTACTTTCCTATAACCTACTGATGGCGGAGATCTGGCTTTCTTGTAAATTTCGTCTATAAAGGTCTTTCGTCCAAGGGTCGCCGACCCCTTGGCTTTTTCGATTTTGGATGGAGGATTTTGATTCTTTTCTGGCCTTTTCTGCTTAGTCATGCACTCCAATTAAATTACTAAATCAATTTTGCTAGGAAAGCGGACGGTGGAGCAGGGCTTTTACATGCTCCGCACGCAGGTTCTTACCTTCCGTTTTTAAAATCCAGTTCTCCCCTAACAGATTCACACACTACCCTGTTAAAAAAACAAATGGCTATGCCCCTTCCCCGACAACGGCGCCAAAATGTGGAGCTGTAACAAGGGTCTTTTTCACCTCTAGTTATCTCACATTACAAGTCAATCCGGGAGCATTTTTTTATTGTAAAGGACATCTTAATTTGAGGCTATTTGTCAGGATAATGCTTCGTAGTATAGATCTAAAGAATACAAGAGTAAACGGATGCTAATGCTAAATTACTTTTGCATAAAGAAATCACACACGCAGCAACTTCGTCGGTCGAGGGTATGGAATTAATAACCTATCCCCCTAGAAACTGATGAAGGAGTATGGATCATGATCTGGGAGCATTATAGCGTCTGCTGTATCTCACAACAGTCTTGAACCTCCTCTCATGCCACTTCAATAAACGCAAGCGAAAGGAACAACAAGAAAACAGAATGAAACAGCAACTTCAGAAATGGAACAGCAATAAAAGGAACGGCAGTAAATGGAACGGCAGTAAGGAAACTAAATCTCGCGAGGTCAATACTTCCAATCCTTGGCACACACTTACATACAAAAAGGAAAGCAATCGTTTATACAAGTTTGCAGCTTAATCAAATGGAACAGCAAATTACTAAAGACAGGAAACGTCAATCATATATATATCAAATGGAACAACAAATCATTAAAGACAGGAAACGTCAATCATATGTACACGATCTGCAATAGTCACCAACAATCCATTAACCCCAATCACCTGTAGCTGAAATATTCTACTTATGAATTCTGTAATTGATGCAAACAATTCGGATCAACAGTATGCGAAGAATCCTGAAAGTATGATATGAACTTGTTACAGAGATTTATAACAGGAAAGCTACAGATGAATAAATATGAAACAACATGCAACCATAACAGATTATGAGAAACAAACTACACAAAGCATAATTGTAATGGTACAATCAGCCAGTGTCCGTTGGAGCCGGGCCCAAAGCTTCCAATGGCGCACTGCCGTAAACTACTTCAGACGCACGAAGAAATTAACACCGAGATATTATATTAACGCATCAATGAGAGTACAAAACTAAGTCTCAGAGAGACTCAATAGTCTGAGTTCAACTGATAATAAAATTCATGAACAGAAAGTAAAGATACAAAAGTCATCCCCTAGTTTCAATGCTACCCTCCTTTTATACAATTAACGGCGGAGTTCATCGGTCGACAAAACGATTGATCGTAGCGATCCCTCAGGATCGAAGATCCTGAGGTATCCGCTAAACTGTTAACGCTTTCCTTTACTCGGCCTGTAATTCCGAACTGGCAGTCCTTCATCTCGTTTCGGACTGATCTCCCTTGATTTACTCGACCTGGTCTGAACCTTATTTAGAATTGGAGGGACAGCCATTATCTTCTCATCAAATCCTCGTTTCGCATTGCGCCTTCCTGCTTTTACCTTTTCCTGCGTAGAGAAGACAACTGTTAGTGATTGGATCATTTTAGACTCGTTGTCTTTGCATTTTCCCTACTTTATAATAAAGAAAAGATTACAACTATTGCTTAAAACATCACTAAATCATTTATTAAAACATACCTTCCCAATGCTCTACACTATTTAAATTAGATTTAGTTGCAAAACTTTAGGGATAGATCTAGATTTTAGGGATGTTGAGAGATTTAAGGGTTTGTTGAGTAATTTTAGGATTTTAGATCATGCTAAGTTTAATAAATTATGAAGCCTCAAAGGCATGGGGGGATGGAGCGTGAGGAGTGAGCAAGGGTTCTCCTTGGGAGCCTTCGGGCAGTTTGTAAAAGGGCCATGGATTGTATATCTGGCCATGAATGTAAAGTTCTGTGTGTATGATTGTTTATGTAAATATGATATGTGGAATTCAGTCGTGTATGAACATGGTTGCCTTCATGAATTCTGAGATATGGCATCATTGAATTTCCTTTGATATATATTTAACTCTGTGGGCGGACAGAGAATTCTAAATGCTGTGTATGTATGTTTAATTGCCGAGGATGTGTGTTGTGCATGCGCTCTAATTACAAGTTGTGGCTGTTCGAGTTGTATGTCAGAGTTGCATATTCACCGGCGCACTGTATTGAGGGGCGTATATATCTATATTCATCAGCGTTGAATCAAAGCCTTGGTCGTGAATAAAGACAATCTATAATTAGCGCAGGTGATGCCGTGCACATATATATAAGATAATACATATCTCTTTACTATGCTGTGTGGGAACAAATTGAAGAGTTCTTTTAAGAATTCTGGAAGCAGCGTTGGGTGTTGAACGCAGCCTTAACCATTCCGGTTAGGATCGTATCCACAACAAAGATTTGTTTGACAGTCGAATTATAGCGCCAGGGACCGAGGATCGGAAGTGGAGGTGAAAATATATGTGGCAATTGATCCTGAAGGGCTACGAGAACTGCCTGCGGATAGCTTGCGTAAGAGGTGAAGAACTTATAAATTGGACCGACCAGCAGCAAGCGGAATTGGCGATGTATTACGGCTGCGTAAGTGAATATATGTATAGTCTGCGTAACATATGTTTAGAATTCCTTTGAAGACTCGTTGGTTACATACTTACGGTATGGTTGCTTGAGGTGGAAGCTTTAATGGCATAACAATGTTTTATAAAACTGTTGGTGCGACTTATTAACCATGACTGTCACATATATAGAGCCACGGTTGCGCAGGGAGGAGTAACGTTGTATGATTAGCATATACATATTTATAGCATGGGAAAATACATATTAAAGGCCGCATATGATCGAATTCTGTTAATACGCATATATGATCACCGATTACTCTTTGAAGTCTGCGTGCCCAACTAATATAGATTGCAGCGAGCGCATTAAGGGGAAAGGTTGCTATATGTCCAGGTTGTATGCCTGAGGCATATCGATTCAGGCTTCAGATAAGTCTGCAATTTAATATAAATTACAACCGGTGTGAATCTCCAGACCGTCGCAGGTGGATCGTTGGGCAGCATGACAAGGTGAGATGAATGCATATTAATTTCTGTATAAAACGGTGCAATATGAATTGGACATAAATCATAGGAATTGGAGATAATATGCATAGTGGAGGATTAGTATGCATATATATATGCCTGCGGCCATGGTAAAATACATTTATACTATTGTGTTATTTGCCAATTGAACTCTGGTTAGATAGAGCCGTAAGGGCGCACTCTTTAATTGAAGCGCAACCAATATACATGTTGATATTGTTTATGGGATAATGAGTTATGAATTGGATTGATGCCAAGCATGGGTTTTTTTTAATCATGATATTACAAGCCATGAATCAAACATTATATGCATGAAGAGAGAAAGATCCTGGTAGTTGTGGCCTGGGAGAGGCCTGGGCTGCATCAACCCTGTCAACATGTTCAACATGATCCTTCCAAGACTTGCTGTAGATTAGTATATCATCAAAAAATACTAACACAAATTTTCTAAGGAAGGGCTTGAAAATGGAATTCATCAAACCTTGAAATGTAGAGGGTGCATTGGTAAGGCCACAAGGCATGACCAAGAACTCATAGTGACCCTCATGAGTTCTAAATGCTGTTTTTGGAAGGTCTTCAGTCTTCATTCTGATTTGATGATATCCTAAACGAAGATCTAACTTGGTGAAGTAAATTGATCCATGGAATTCATCCAATAATTCATCAATGACAGGAATGGGAAACTTATCTTTAATAGTGAGCTTGTTGAGCTCACTATAATCTGGACACATGCACCATGATCCATCCTTCTTGTGCACCAATACTACTAAAGTAGATAAAGAATTTTGAATAGGTTGAATTATACTAGCCTCAAGCATTTCTGCAACCATACATTCAATTTCGCTCTTTTGTGCATAGGGATATCTGTACGGCCTAATGTTTGGAGAAACACTTCCTGGAATCAAATGAATAGCATGATGATGATCACGAATAGGTGGGAGACCTTTGGGAGTCTCAAATACATTGGAATGATTATCCAAGACTTTTTGGAGATCTGGAGAAATAGATGATTTCGATGTGGAAACATCTAGCGAACATAATTGTGCAATTACACCTCGTTGTTTCTTTTTTAGAAGCCTTGTTATACTGTTAGAGCTTATTATCTTTCTCAGTTTCCTTGCAATGCCCCTTAATTCAACTTCCTTTCCTTCTGCATAAAATTTCATGAAAGGTTCTTGAAAGTTAAAAGCTATTATACCCAAGGATTTTAGCCATTGGACTCCCAATACAACATCAACACCTCCCATTGGAATGGAAAGCATTGGGCTTTTCAATACATATTCTCCCATGGATAGATTGATATTATGGTACTTTCCAGAGCAATTTATCATTCCTCCATTTGCAACCATTACTTGAAACTCTGGTGCTAGATATAAGAAGCAATTCAATTCTTTTGCTATCTTACAATGAATAAAATTGTTGGTACTTCCTGAATCAATTAATACTATTACCTTTTTTTATCTTGATTTGTCCTTCTATCTTGATGGTTTGAGGAGTGTAATTCCAGCCAATGCATTACACGATATGGTACTATTCATTTCTTCTTTATCTAGGATTTATTCCTTGAGTATATCCTCTTCTTTTGACATTTCTTGCTCCTTTTCTTCTTCCTCTTCACAATCTATGTAGAATAATTTCTTCTCCAAACACTTATGACATTTAGTGTATTTGCTAGCACAACTGTAACAAAGCCCTTTTGCTCTTTTTTCTTCCAATTTTTGTGGTGTCAACCTTATAGGTTGTGGAAGGCTAGGGGCAACAACACTTCTATATTTATAGTTTTAAGTGGTATGCTTCCTGGTTGCCATAATTTTGCTTTCCATTTTTCTTGATAACCTGAATGCCCTCTCTAATGATTCAGGTTCCCAAAGGTGAACATCATGTTGGATATTATCCTTTAAATTCCCTATGAACACATCAATCCTATGCTCCTCTGGAATATTTTTTACCCTTATGTTCAATTTTTGGAACTCCTCAATGTGCTCCATTATTGAACCCTTTTGTTTGAGACTTATCAATTGGCTAAAAAAAGTGTTTCCTTTTGTATCCTCATAATGTGCTGTTAATTCTTCCATAAAAATTGCCCAAGTGATAATTTGTTTACGAGAGTAAAACCATTGATACCATACAAACTGATTTGGTTCCAAATATAAAGTTGCAATATGTATCTTTGGTGTGTTTTGCGCATTATTGAGATCGAAAAATTGCTCCATTTGTAATATCCATGTTGCAAGATCCTTGCCATCAAACTTCCTCATATCGACTTTTGGAATATGGTGGGTCTTCGATCGAATATTAGAGTCTATAGAATCATGATTAACATTTCTTTTGTTCTCCTCATGAGTTTCCTTTACTGCCCTTTCACCATTAGTGACCATTTCTTGTAGCAACTTATTCATATTTATCTTTAATTCTTCCATCTTATCATCCATGCCATCCATTTTAGTGTCCATGACATTCATCTTAGCTTCCATGCCTTTCTTTAAACCATCTATCTTAGATTCTGTTACTTTTTGTGCAAGTGACACTTGTTGCACTTGGTCTCGTAATTTTGATATATCATGTTGCATTTCTTCCTCTTCTTCATGAGTCATGCTAGATCTTTCAGGTTGCTTAATAGGTGTTTGCATTTTGTTTCCTCAGGGCACCAATTACTGATAATAATTCTTTACTATGCCCTTTGAATTCCTTAAAACTAATTTTTCAAACTAAGCTTATGCAAAGATTTACAAAAAAACTACACACTTTTTTTTTACTTTGTATGATCTTGATATTGAATCTGATGTATCTCTATAATTTCGGATCATCCAGTTCTAAAATTGCGATCTGTAGTAGTCCTCTACGTCCTCTTTCCAATGCCACTAGTCTGATCCAAATTGGATTCTCCAAGGAAGAGTTATGCACAATCTCCCAAGATGACTTGATTATAGACCTTTCCAAAAGAGCAAGCTTGTATGAAGTGCCATGTGTCACTGTTTCTACCTTTGGCTTTGAAAAATATATACAAGAAACTAAAGTCTGTCCTCTTTCTGTACCTTTTTACAAAATTTCAATCCGATGCCTAGAGAGAACGTTATGATGATTTTCCCCAGGTCACCTGTTCGGAATGTAATTCAGGAGTCTGCAAAAAGACCAACTTCCTCTGATCATATCTCCGCAAATATAGTGCGAAAAGCTCCGAAATTCGGACCCAAGGTTCAGTTTGATTTTGTCTCTAATGGTTTTTTTTTCACTTCTGAAACATCATAGAAAAAAATTATAGCGAAAATGCGACGATGACCTATTTGGAGTAGCGAAACCCTAGAATCCAAGGCTCTGATACCAAAATTTATGAAACCAGCTCACAAGAAGATAGAAAAGATAGATCAACACCTTAGAATCCAGCCTCCTCAAGGGGGCAACCACCTTTACATTACATAAATGAACAATTCTTGGATGATTCAAATGACAAAACCTCCTTTCTATATATAGGAGTCTAAGGGGTCCCAATATAACCAAACTGACCTAACTATAATAATATAAAGGCACAAAAATAACAATAGAGGGATTCTATGGGGCACAGTAATAAAAATATGGGGACAATAGGGGCACAAAAATATTAATAAGGGATAAAACTACAATATTAATTGGGGCATCACTAGTATTATAGGGACCTAACAGTCTGTTTATCAGATACAAAGCAATGAGGATATCCTTCCAAACATTTGTTCACTATCTTAGTTTTCCCATCAAATTAAGTATGATAAGATGAGATATGAGCTAATTAAGTACCCAAAAAAGAAAATAAGTTCATCCAAAAAAATCTAGTGAAAATGGGATCTATGTCGCCTACAATAATATTTGGGTTTCCATGTAGCTTTTGAATTGTTTCCATAAATGTAGTAGCAACTGTACTAGATTTAAATGGATCAGGTAATTCACAAAAGTGTGCATACTTGGTAATTCTATCAACTACCACTATGATGACACTCTTTCCTTTGGACTTGGGTGAACCTATGATAAAATCCATTGAAACCTCCTCCCAACGTTGACTTGGAATGGATAAAGGTTGTAACAAACTCGAGGTCTTAATTGTCTCAAATTTATTTTGTTGGAAAACCAAACATTCTTCCACAAACGTTCGAATATCATATTTAAGGCCATCACAAAAAAACTCCTTCTTAACCTTGTGTTAAGTTTTGAAAGATTATGAGTGCCCACCTAAGGGAGAAGTGTGCAATTCTAGAAGAATATTTTGTTTGAGTTGGGAATTCTTACAAAGGTATAAGCGATATTTGTACCATAATGAATCATTTTTCTAGCTAAATGTATCATATGTACTGGGATCTTGCTGCAAATTTTGAATGAGTGCCCACACATCTTTTTCATTCTTCCATTCATCCCTTACTTCATCTATCCAACCTGGCTAGATAATATAAATGGCACAAAGTAATGCTTCTAGATCCTCATCCTTTCTTGAGACCACACCCACAACAAAATTTTGCTTTCCTTTTTTGTAGATGACTTCAAAGTCATAACCCAACATCTTTGTCACCCATTTTTTATTTTATTCTGAAAATAATCTTTGTTCTAAAAAGTATTTAAGACTATTACGATATTTTTTAACCTTGAAGTACCTTCCCATGAGGTAAGTTCGCCATTTCTTAAGTGCATGTAGTATTACCAACATTTACTTCTCATAAATAGCTTTGTGTAAATAGTTTTGTTTGATTGGACAACTTTCAAAAGTAATGGGTTTCCCTTCTTGCACTAAAATAACACCAATTCCATTTCTTAAGGAATCACATCCCATAATAAAGGTTTTTGTGAAGTCTGGCATAGCTAAGACTGGTGCTTAGAACATTGCCTATTTAAGATGTTCAAAGGCCTTCGTTGCTTCTGGAGTCAAAGAAAATACGCGTTTATTCAGTAATGTTGTTAGAGGTTCTGCTATTCTCCCATAATTCTTAACAAAATTGTGATAATACCCTATTAGCCTGAGAAATCCTTGCAAATGCTTTATGGATGTGTTGATTTTCCATTCCTTAATGGCTTTAATCTTTCTAGTGTCTACCTTAACACCTTCATGAGATACAATATGACCCAAATATTCCACCTCCTCTACTCCAAATAAACATTTGGAGATTTTTGCATATAATTGTTTCTCCTCCAATATTTTGAGCACCTTGTCAACATGTTGAATATGATCCTTCCAAGACTTGTTGTAGATTAGTATATCATCAAAAAATACTAACACAAATTTTCTAAGGAAGGGTTTGAATATTAAATTCATCAAACCTCGAAATGTAGAAGGTGCATTGGTAATGCCAAAAGGCATTAAAAAAAATTCATAATGAACCTCATGAATTCTAAATGTGGTTTTTGAAATGTCTTCAATATTCATTTTGTGATGATATCCCAAATGAAGATCCAACTTGGTGAAGTAAATTTCTCCATGTAATTCATCCAATAATTCATCAGTGATAGTAATGGGAAATTTATCTTTAATAGTGAGCTTGTTGAGCCCCCTATAATCTAGACACATGCGCCATGATCCATCCCTCTTGTGCACCAATACTACTCGAGCAAAGAAAGAACTTTGACTAAGTTTAATTGTACCAGCCTCTAACATTTATCCAACCATACATTCAATTTCACTCTTTTGGGCATATGGATATCTGTAAGGCCTTATGTTTGGAGGAACACTTTCTAGAATCAAATGAATACAATGATCACGATCATAAAGAGGTGGGAGGCCTTTTGGAGTCTCAAATACCTTGGAATGATTGTCCAAGACTTTTTGGAGATGTGGAGAAATAGATGATTTCGATGTGGGAACCTCTAGTGAACATAATTGTGCAATTACACCCCTTTGTTCTTTATTTAGAAGCTTTGTAATGCCATTAGAGTTGATTATATTTCTCATTTTCTCTGCGCTACCCCTTAATTCAACTTCCTTTCCTTCTCAAAAAATTTCAAGAAACATTCTTCAAAATTAAAAGCAATCATTCCCAAAGATTGTAACCATTGGACTTCTAGTACAACATCAACACCACCGATTGAATGGAAAGCATTGGACTATTCAATACATATTCTCCCATGGATAACTTGATATTATGGAACTTTCCAAAGAAATTTATGGTTCCTCTTTTTGAAACTATCACTTGACACTCTAGTGTTGTATATAGGAAGAAATTCAATTCCTTGTCTATCTTACGATGAATAAAATTATGGGCTCTATTTGAATCAATCAACACTATTACCTTTTTCTTCTTGATATGTCCTTCTATCTTGATAGTTTCAGGATTGGTAATTCATACCAATGCATTACAGATATGGTCAGATTCATTTTTTCTTTCTCTGGGGTTGGTTCCTAGTGTATATCCTCTTCTTTTGACGTCTCTTGTTCCTTTTCTTCCTCCTGTTCACAATCTATGTAAAATAATTTCTTCTCATCACACTTATGACCTTTAGTGTATTTTTTATCCAAAATGTAATAAAGCTCTTTTTCTCTTTTTTCTTCCAATTATTGTGGTGTCAACCTTGTAGGTTGTGGAAGGCTAGGAGAAAAACAATTCCATATTTATAGTTTTGAATGGTAGGCTTCCTTGTTTCCATAATTTTTCTTTCAGTTTCCTTTCCACCATTAATTCTTTATCCAATGAATCAGGTTCCCAAAGGAGAACCTCATGTTGGATGTTATCCTTTAAAGTCCCTATGAACGCATCAATCCTATGCTCCTCTGGAATATCATTTACCCTTATATTCAATTTTTGGAAGTCCTCAAGGTGCTCCACCCCCTTTTGTTTGAGATTTAACAATTAGCTAAAGAAGGTTTTGCTCTTTGTATCCTAATAATGTGCTATCGTTTCCTTCGTTAAAATTGACCAAGTGAAAATTGATTTACGAGAACAAATCCATCGACACCATAGAAACTAATTGGGTTCTTAACATAAAGTTGCAATGTGTACCTTTTTTGTGTGTTGCACATTATGATGATCAAAATATTACTCCATTTATAGTATCCATGTTACCAGATCCTTACCATCAATCTTTCTCATATCAAACTTTAGAATATGGCGGGTCTTAAATCCGATGTTAGAGTCTATGAAGTCATGATTAACATTTATTTTGTTCTCATCACAAGTTTCATCTAATGAATTTTCACCATTAGGAAGCATCTATTGTAGCAACTTTGTCAAATATTCCTTCAAACCTTCCTTGTCTACTTTTAAACTATTCTTCAAATCTTCCATGTTGCCTTTTATTTTTTGCTTCTATACAATTCATATTAGCTTTCATGCCATCCTTCAAACCTTCCATGTCTGATTTTAATCTATTCCTCAAACCATCCAATTGGTTACTCTTTGTGAGAGCGAAATTTGTTGCACTTGGTCTCGTAATTTTGATATATCATGATGCATTTCTTCTTATTCTTCATGCACCACAATAGAGATTTCTGGTTTCTTACTAGGTGTTTCCATTTTCTTTCTTTGAGTCATTTTGAAATAAAAAAAATGATATTTATGCTTCACCATGCCTTTTGAATCACTTCAAACTAATTTTTCAAACAAAAGATATGCAATTTAAAATAAAATACACACCTTTTTCTTCTCTTTGTAGGAGCTCGATATTGAATATGTTGTATTTATGTAATTTTAGATCTCCAAGGTCTGAAATTTCATCCTATGGTATCCCTCTGAGTCCTCTATCCAACCCCATAAGTCTGATCAAGATTGGATTCTTCAATAAATAATTGTGACCGATCTCCCACGATTACCATATTATAGATCGTTTTAGTAGAGCGAACTTGTGTGGAGTGCCACATGTCATTGTTTCAACCTTCAGCCTTGGAAAGGATACCCAACAAACTGCAACCCGTCCTATTTTTGTCATGTTTTACGACATTTATATCCCATGCATAGATAGAAAGTTACCATGATTTTCCCAAGGTCACTTGTTTGAGATGTAATTTTGGAGCCTACAAAAACAATAACTTCCTTGGATCATATCTCAGAAAATATAGTGAGAAAAGATTTGAAAATTTACACACAAGGTTCATTAAGATTTTGGCTCCATGGGGTTTCAATTTCAACTTTAGAAGCATCGTATAAAAAAAGTAATAACACAATTGCCATAATGACTTGTTTGAAGCAATGAAATCCAAGAATCCAAAGATCTGATAGCAAATGTTATGCAACTAGCTCACAAATAGATAGATCAAACAATTAAAAGTTATCCTCTTCGACGAGGATACCTCATTTACATTACATAAATGATCAATTCTTTGATGATTCAAATGACAAAACCTCCTTTCTATATATATGAGCCTAAGGAGTCACAAAATAATCAAAACTGAAATAGCAATAATAATGTAACGGCACAACAATAACAATAGTGGGCTTCTATGGGGCACACTAATAACAATATGGGTACAATTGTAGAAAATCTTGTATATTCACAAGGTCATGCAATGTACTAAAGCACAAGACAAGAATCTACTTCTACTTTCAACCAAAAGATGCCAATAGATCGATGAAAAACAATATGAACAAGAATAAGATAAATCAATGGCACATAACACAAGATGTATATGGGGAAAGCCACTACTCAAAACCCCACTATTTGTATTCCATATATCAAAAATATGAGTGAAGATACAAAGCTTGTCCTCACTAGAACAATTCAGCACAAGTATGCTCAACTCTCTCAGCTCACAGGCAAGCTCTTGGCCAACACTTAGTCAATTCTGCAACTCTCCAAGCCCCTAATCTATAGCGTAATTCCTAGGATCAATATCCTGTATTTAAAGGGAATTCATGCTTCCAAAACTGCATAATCAAAACATAGGATCAATCTCTGATCCATGCATGATATTTACACTCTAGTAAATAATACAACTGATAGTACACTGTCCCTGCACTCTAGTCTCAACTGGGTCTTTCTCAGAAGCGACAAACATGATTTTCTGATGAGGGAATCTTCAGTTAACTAGAGTGACACTTGTGGATGCACTAGTGCACCAAATGACTGTTAACTCCCTATTAGTTCCACAAACATTTTGGAACTAATTTAACTAAACTTAACTCAATAAACTGAGTGATCTAATTTCCAACTCAATTTAAACTCATACTGGACCCCTAAAATTTAGGGAGAAAATATACATGAATACAAAAAAGACTTCCAACTCGAAATTTTTAAGCTAATTTAACTTAATTAACTATTTACAAACTGCTACGAGAATAGAATTCAATTTTAATTCTCAATTTAATTCAAGGACAAATTAAACTAGAATTTCTTGTGCCCTTTCTCAACAACAACATGGGCACAACAATAACAATAAGGGGGCTACATTGACAATAAGAATGAGGGAATACACTAGTATTATAGGGACCTAAAAAATAATGAAAGTAGTGGGTATTGCGCCAATATTTGAACCTTTCCCTCGTGAAATCCATGTTGTCGTTGTCAAAAGAATTTTTAATATCTTCAAGGAATAGTAGAATATGGGTTTTGGTATGCTAAGGGAAAATAGTTCAAGTTTAAGGCCTACACTAATGATTGGGATGGAAGTATTAATGAAAGTAAAACCACCTCTGGTGCAACTTTCTTCCTGGTAAAATTCTTGGTGGCGTGGGTCAGTAAGAAACAAGCCTCCATTTATTTATTGACTGCTGAAGCAGAGTATATTTCTACTGCTACCTGTTGTACATAGATTCTATGGATGAAGCAAACTTTGAAAGATATTCTGGTAGAGCTTACTGATCCCATTCCAATAATGTGTGATAACACAATTTCCATCAACATCTCCAAAAATCTAGCCATGCATTCAAAGACTAAGCATATTCCTATGAAGTTCCATTTCGTGAGGGAATAGGTTGCAACCAATATTTTCATACTTAAATATGTGTCCACTAAAGAGCAACTGGAAGATAGGTTATGTTAGGTTAAGTCGGCGCTGTTGGGCATTTTAATTTGAATTGGAAAAATTGAATAGAAAAAGCCATTATGACAGTGAAAATTTCAGCACTTGAGCAGTAGTGGTCAGAAACGTTAAAGCTTAAAAAGAGAATGTAATTAAGTAAATTAAATAATAGGTCGTAAATAAAATAAAGAGCTTATAATTATTTTATTATTTAATAAATGAAATATATAATTTAATAAAAGAATTGTATTCTTTTGTGGTTTATATATATATATATATATATATATATCATAATTAAATTCAAAATTTTACCTATTAAAACCACAAAAGAATACAATTCTTTTAACCATTTCCACTTTTTCAGGAATTTTGGAGGAGAAATATGCCTCATTTTAAGGAGAATGCTTCTTCGTCACTTTTTATAAGTACTGATTCAAATTTTCCTCTAGAGGCATGTATTTCTTAGTCTTATTGTTTAGAAAAGTTGTCATTTAGTAGCTCCACTTTCATTTCTAGTAGCAATGTACTTGGATTGATTCAAATAATGAAGTTTGGTGCCATTTTTATCTTCTAAAGATTGGTTTCCTTCATAGGAATGTGAGTAATCTTGATCTTTCCCATCCTAGAAGCTCGAGATCCCTCTTTTACAATCTCTTTCGTTTCTTTGAATGTCTTTTTCACTTGCATCTCTTATTTCTACGTTTACTATTCATGCTTCCATTTTTGTAGGTTATATTGGTTAAATGATTGAAGTGATTTGTTTTGGAGGTTATTTACAAATTCAAAAGCATGATGCATCCTCAGAACATCTTTGAAAATTCATCTTCATCATTGAACTACTTAGATTGGTTTACTAGTTCACAAATCTAGAATTTCTGGAAGTCCCTTGTAGAAAAATAGTATTAATTTGCTATTCTTATTTATAACATGTTAATGAGATTCATTTTATTTTATTCCACTTGTAGTGAGTCTTAAAAAAATTCAAATTAATAAAAGAATTTACCCCATATAATTTTCACTTGATTAGGTTAGGCATTTGATAAGTTAACTAGCTCATCAATTCTTGAATTTCTAGATTTTACAATAGTAATTTTATGCTATTTTTTAGCACATTTTAACAAGGGTATTTTATGAGTGATTCCACGTGTAATGTAGTCCTAAGAAATCCTACTTGATTAAAAAAAATTGTCCCATCTAATTTTTCTCTGATTTATTTGGCATTCGACAAGTTATCTCAGCCTCGTGGCAATCTTGTCACTCTTGTAGCAGTCCTATAGCAGACCAATAACAGTTTGTTTTTGAGATTTGACTTGCCTAGATTCACTCCAAATTCATGGTATAAGTATATTTATATCATATGAATGCATTGAGGCCACCTTGGTTGAGCTGAGGTTTGATTAGGCCACCACTTATCTCTTATATCATTTAGTTCTTGAATGTTGATATCTGCAAATTAGTATAGATTCCTTTTGTACAATTTACTTTATGTAAAGTGTGATTTAATTTTTGCAAGATCACTCTAGGACTTTCCTTTCCTATAAAATAGAATAAATCTCCTTTAAATTTCATTTCCTTTCTAGCAAGATAGATTATATTTTCATAGTTTTGATCATGCTTTACATTCTCACAAAGAGAATATATTTCCTCATGCCATTTACTTTCCAAGTAGAATGGATTTTCTTATTGTTATTTACCTTTTGCAACATAGGATTACCAACTTTCTTATATATTGTTTCATTGGAATTTACTTCATTGCCTTCTTTCACTTGCATTAAAGGGAGTATGAATTGGAAGAGGGGGCTGTGTATTGCACATACAATTCCGACCCCTCTTAAGTTTGTACGAACCTCGAGTTGATAATTAAAGTTGATAGCCTCAGGAGTTGCAACATTCTTGTTGCAATAATGGGGCTCATAAATTGTAGATGTTCATGATAGGTGCATAACCTCAGGGGTAGAATATGGTATAATTTTTCTATCTTGATGAGTATGAGTTATTGCATCAATAGTTGATGAGTTCCTTTGAGCCTCATCCACATTTAGGTCCACAAGATCAACCTTGATTTTGGAGGTATATTGATCTCAGGGGGAGCTATGCATGGTATGAGATTAATATCAGTTATTTGAAATTTTCCTCAAAATGTTTCACTTAGTTAGTTGTAGTTTCCTTACACATGTTTTTTGAGTGAAAGAGTACTTTTTTCCAACCATATATATGATGATGTTTTCACTAACAAGTTGGTTTAAAAGATGGTACAACAATGCATAGAAGGATTTCATTGGAACATGATGCATAGAGATGACATAAGACATGTACCATCCATGTATGGGTTGTTGTATGCTCATTATTATAGCCATGTACCTTTTATTGTTTCATCATTGTGTTGAGAGTCCAGTAAATAGTATGTTGAGTCATCATGATGTTAGGCATGTCACGGAGGAGTTTCATGGAGTTATATTCCAGCCATATGTATGGGATAATGAATGTAAAAATCATGTCATGATATGTCATTGAGTCATTGGTCCATAGGAGACGATCATAGAAGAAATGTATTTATAGATGTATCCATGTAAAATTATCATTAATCCATGTACTTATATGTATGTACCTTTGGATAATATTGTCATGAGGTCATGTTATGGCCATATGATAGTCATATATGATGTCTTAACATGTTACTACAACCATGTATTTTCATGATTATATGTCATATAGTCATGGTCATGTGGAGTCTTGTCCATATGGTGCTTCTATTTGTCGAAAGGAAACATTGTTCACAGTGGAAGGTGTCACTATAGCTTGGAGATGGCATGTGTTTTGGGGGTACATCTTATTTGCTCATGTTTATTTTAGCCATCCCTTGTTGGCATTATGATATGCTTGGAGGTGTCATGATGTGCCTCATGCTATGATTTGAATGTTGGTGGGGTTCTTGGCCTCATGATATAAGTATAGAATTTGTGATTGTCTATTGGTGTTGATTAGAGATATGCATGTATTTTATGCTATGGAGTATGGGTTGATTTCCTCATGTATATGCACATATTATGTTATTTTTCATTGATGCTTGTATGGTTGTTTATGCATATTGTTGTTGCTACTAGAGGTTGTTGGTTGGACATGTTGCTATTTATGATGATTGGCTCATATATTGTTTGTTCTTGATATGGACAGTATAATCATTGGTTGATATGCATCATATTTAAGCAATGTGGGTGTTAGATGCTTCAATGTCTGCACTTGTATTATTTTTCATTATCAGATGGACTTGACTCTTTTCCATCGATGTTAAAGGGGGAGTGATAGAGGATATTGGTCCAAAGTTTGTGTGGTTGACATCAATTCGAAAGGGGGAGATTGTTGGAATTATGATGTGCATGGTTTCAAATATTTTATGTTAACATTGGTTTCATGATGGCAGCTACCTCATGTTGGCATTGATTTAAAACCTATGCAACCTAGGTTTTGCATTGATGTCATTCTTTTACTATGGTTATAATTGATTGAGTTGACATTGAGCTGATTGTGTTGGCATTGACGTCAACCTTATGATGTCACTCATGATGGTTAGATGGTGGCATTGGTGTGGTTGATGGCTCGTCATGTGCTAGTGGTGTTGATGGAGGTGTTTCCTTATGTTTCCTTGTGCTTCCTTTTTATGCATTGATTGGAGGAATTGGACATGCTACTACAGGTTTCTGATGAAGATCTACATGTGGAGATAATGGCTCAAGTGTCATTCATGTTGTTGATCTAGCACACTAGTTGAGTTGGCACACTAGCTCTTCATCTAGGTCTTCATGCTTATGCTCATGGAGATGACTTGTTGCAGTGACGGTTTGGAATGACAATGATGATCATGGTTTCGAGATGCTACAATGTTTTACATATGTGTTGCAGCTTTTGCAGGTTCTTATGGAGTTTAGAGGACTTGTTGGTAGTCATGCTAAGCTGTGTTTGTTTCCCTTTAGGTCAATTTTGTTGTGACACTGGGGAGACATGTTTGATCCATTTACAGAGGTGTTAAAGGTTATGATAGAGGTTTGGAGGCTTGAAAAAATGTTGGTGAAGGTGATATAATAGGTGGTAGAGGTTTTGAGATGAGTTTTTATGTTTATCAGTAGGCTCTACCCTAGTCGCACCCATGTAATCTTGTGTAGGTGACTGAAAGGCTTTCAGTTGTAGGGAAGTATGCATATGCATGTGGCCATTTGAGATCATCTAGTGATGTGCCTACGACTAAGGCTCAAAACGAATTTTCTCCACATTCCTTGCACTCTTTTTTATTAATTCGACTTGGAAAATCCTAGAAGGTTCTATACTAATTAAAAAAGGTTGAATTGGGTTGCAAGAGTCCTCCAATGGGTGTGAACACCTTAAATGCAAAAGTAACAATGATGATGCCTTGATTTCATCAACTTTGTGCACTCTTGATCCCAGTACAAAAGTGCAATTCACCCTTCATGGCTTATATTCTTCATTTTGGAGCTGAGTAATTGCTGATGGTGTGTGTATGTGAGTTGGAGAAGGTTACATTGTGTGAGTATGCTTTAGAACTAGTTGTGATCATAAATGCTTCAATATATGAGTGAAAATGGCTGAATAGTGAGAATATCTAAAGCATGTTGTAGAATAGATCATATTTATAGCTGCTGGAGAAGAGATTGTGTTGATGGAACTATTTATGGATGTCAATCTTGTTGCTGGTGATTATGGTATTCAAATTTTATGCACTGATTTGAGCCACTATTTTGCTAGTGTTGAGAGGACATTGTTGGTGGTGATTTTGATTATTATTTGCATAGAGTCTTGCTACTTAGGTCATGATTACTAAGTTGAATCAGAGTTGAGCATAGTGTCTTGGGATCCAGTATGAAAATAGATGAAATGAGGTCTGCATAGAGTAGAGGAGTGGTGACTTCATGTGTGTGGAGTAGTCATTATGAAGCTTCGGTGAAAGGAAAAATTTCTCCATCCAACGATAGTTGGATAGTCCATTTGAAGTTTTGAGAGTATCATTGATCATGGTGTCCTTCAATGGATGGTAGTCTATAGATTTGAGTGAGAAAATAGTATTCTGAGTTGATCAAATTATCAACTGGGCAAGATCTTGTGCTATTGAGTTCAATGGTATGCCTACACTAGAAAATTTGAATGTATTTCTATTGGGATCATATAATATGTTCTTGGGTATGGTCTGGTTGTATCTTCATAGGACCAAAGTTGATTTTTATGACAAAGCCATTCAGTGCTTGGATGATAATGGAGAACATAGAGTCTTAAAGGGTAAGAATAAGGTAACATTAACCGAAATGGTTACATCTATGCAGGGAAAGGACAGTCGTAGAAAAGGGTGTGTGTTATTTGCAATGGGAATTTCTAGCGATAAACGTAAGGAGGATGATAATGTATAGGTATTGAGAAGGTAATCGATCTTGCAGAAGTTTTAGGATGTGTTTCCAACAAATATTTTGGAGTTGCCACCTCATAGAAATGTGGAATTTTCTATTTAGTTGGTACCAAGGGAAATAACAACATCAAAGGCACCGTACATGATGAGAACACCAAAGCTTATAGAGTTGAAGTTATAGTTGAAGGAAATGCTTGACAAGGGATACCTTAGGCCAAGTGTATCTCCTTGGTGTGTGGCTATATTGTATGTGAAGAAGAATGATGGTACTCTCAGGTTATGCGTAGATTACATGCACTTGACCAAGGTGACCATCAAGAATAGGTATCTGTTTCCAAGGATTGATGACTTATTCGATCAGTTAAAGGGAGCAACAATATTCTCCAAGATTGATTCAAGATCATGATATCATCAGGTACACATAAAGGAAAAGGACATATACAAATACTTCTTTTTGGACCAGGTACATTCATTATGAGTTTATTGTGGTTCCATTTGGTTTGAGTAATTATCCAACTACCTGTATCTGCTTCATGAATAATGTGTTGCATCCTTATCTGGACAAGTTTGTTAATGTATTCATTGACGACAGATTGATATATTCTAATAATGAGGAATAACATGCCAATAATTTAGCAACAATGTTGAGATTACTAAGAGAGCATTAGTTGTATGCTAACATTAGGAAATGTATTTTTATTTCAAGCATAGGTACATTACTTGGGACATGTTGTTTCCAAGGAAGGAATAATAGTGGATCTGGAGTACATAATAGCTATCATGGAATGGGATGCTCCTAGAAATGTCGATGAGGTAATATCATTCATGGGGTTAGCAAGTTACTATAGGAGGTTCATCAAGAAATTCTCTCGCATTGCTCATCTTATCACATCACTACAAAGGAAAGGTAAGAAATTTGAATGGGCGAAGGAATGTGCAACAAGTTTTGAGCAGTTGAAGCAGTTGACAACAATGAAGAATTTTTATCATTGGGTGAATCTGAAAAGGACATGGCAGATTTTGTGGCTAGATGTTTGGAATGTTAGAAGGTGAAGGAAAAATGTAAGCATTCGGGTGGATTACTATAGCCGATTCTTATTCCAGAGTGGAAGTGGGAGGTCATTCCCATGGATCTCATTACAGATTTTCCGAGACATCTAGACAACATGATTGCATCATGGTTTTAGAAAACAATTTGAAAAAGGTAGCATACTTCACTCTAGTGAAGTCTACATATTCAACTAGTAATGTAGCATAGGTCTTCATCAGAGATGTGGTAATATTACATGATTTTCTGAAGAAGAATGTGTCAACAAGAGATGATAAGTTCACTTCCAAGTTTTGGAAGGAACTCTTTGTAGGATTTGAGACAAAGTTGGCATTTAGTATAACTTATCATCCACAAATAGATCGATAGATAGAGAGGGTCAAAAAGATATTGGAGGACATGTTGAGGATGTATGTGATGCATCAATAGAGGATATGGGAGGATTGTCTTCTATTGTTTGAGTTTTCTTATACCAATGGGTATCAAGAGTCATTAAGATGAGTCTGTTCGAGGCATTGTATGGGAAAAGTTGTAATACTCCCATTAGTTGGAGCAATCCAATGAAAGAGGTGTTTAACTGAATGTATATATTGACAAAGATGGAACAAAAAATCCAGGTTATCAAGAATAATCAAAAGGCAGCACAAGAAAAGCAAAAAAGTTATGAAGATCGAAATAGGTTCTTTAAGGAGTTTCAGGTTGGGGAACATGTGTACTTGTGCTTCAAACTCAAGAAGATATCCTTGTAGATTGGATCATGTGCTAATTTGGCACCTCAGTTTTGTGGACCTTTTAAGATTATTGAAAGGATTAGACGAGTATCCTATCGACTTGCACTTCCTCTGATAGTGAAATTCCATGATGTTTTCCATATGTCATTGCTTAAGAAGTATGTTAAAGGCGTTGATCATGTGATTGACTACTTTGTATTGCAAGTGGAGACAAATGGAGAATTCTAGTTGGAACCTCAATGTTTGCACAAAAATATGCTCATGCTCTAGAGCTAAGAAATCAAGTAGGTTAAAGTGTAGTGGAAGCACTTTGGTCCCAAGGAAGCGACATGGGAGATGGTTGATAATATGTCACTGGGCTATGTATCCTTCTCTATTCACTGGTTGAGCGAATATTTTTGGTATATGTTTTGGTGTGATGTTTTGGTATATGTACATATGTATATGGTTGTAAATACAAGAATGAGTTGTGTTATAAATCTCCAATAAGCGGTATGGGTTTCATGTTGTTATGGTTATTACTTTTCTATGTGGCATGCTGGTTTATTTCTCAATAGTTTGATATTTGTAAATACTGCAACAAGCTAAATTATAAAGTTCCATGGGTAGTATGTTTTTCTTTTAGTAGTCTTGCTGGTGTATGAACATCGAGGATGGTTTTCCCCCAAGGGGGAGGTTTCTGTAACATCCCTGGTGAAAATTGTAGGTAAATAAAAGTTAATAAAGGAAAAATAATAACCAAGGTCATGGGACACTTATTCCAAGTTAAATGTTGGGAAAAACATCCTAGTGTTGGCGTTCATTTGGTTTATTATGGCTAAGGAAATTGGCAAAGGCTTTGGAAAGGCATGAGGAATTAATTGGCATTTTATTTATGAAAATATTGGAAATTAAGAGAAAAGGAAAGTGAAAGGTCATAGGTTGCATCTGAGGAAAATGAAGGAAAATAATAGAAAATTGAAGAAAATAGAGGCCTCATAAATAAAAAGGCTTATGAGGATCAGTTGGTGCATTTTTTCATATTTAATCTTTTGTCAGTTGAATTTTGGAGCTCTCTCTCTCACTCTTGGACACTTAAGAGTTTTCTTGGAGAACTTCAACATTGGGTCAAGTAAAGCAAAGGAGGAAAGAGAAAAAAAAACACAAAGCAAGGAAGTGCAGGATCAAGTGGCTACAATGAGATTATTTATAGGTATCGAGTTTCATGTATGATCTCCTTATTAGTTTTGGCATGCATGGTCATGCATGTGTGTTCTTGGTTCTCTTGTTGTCATGGGCATGGGTTTTTTAGGTGTGACAATGTTTTTCTTTGAGCATGTCATTCATTGTAAATATTACAATGAACTAAGTTATAAATCTCCATTGGCAATATGTATTCTTTTCAGCGGTTTTTTGTGAGCTCTTGGTGTGGTTTAACATTGAGGACGGTGTTCCCCAAGGGGGAGGGTTTTGTAACAACCCTGGTACAAATTCCATGTAACAAAAGTAAATAAAGGAAAAATAAGACCATGGATAAGGAACACGTATTCTAACATGAATATTGGGCAGGACATCCTAGTTTGAGTGTTCATTCAGTTTATTGTGGCTAACGAAATTGGCAAAGGCTAAGGAAAAGGCATTAAAAGGAAAAATGTATTTTTGGCACATTTATTTATAAAAATCAATGAAATTAGGAGAAATGTAACGTGAAAGGCCACAGGTTGCATGTGAGGAGGAAATTGAAGAAAAATAATGGAAAATGAAGAAAATAAAGGCGTCATTGATAAAAAGGTTTGTGAGGATCAATTGGGAAGATTTTTCAGTATTAAGGTCTTGGATGAAGTTTTTTCTCAGGTTTTGGAGCAAGGAAGGGAAAAGCAAGTAAGGGAAGGTCAAGGAAAGGAAAGGAAGGAAAGAAATCATCAAGGAAGTAAAAGTAAGAACAAGCAACTTCAGAAGGAATACTTGCAGATAACATATTGCATGTGTGATTTCCTAGCTGGTTTTGACATGCATGACTTTTCATGTTGGTTTATGGTTCTCTTGTTGTCGGTGACATGGTTTTGCCAGGTTATGACAGTGGGTTTTATACTAGCCTTTCCTTTTTTGGATGCCATGGTGTGTTGGGATTTTTATCTTGGTTTTGGTCTTGGTTTGCAGGATGGATTTTTGAATTTGGGGCATAGGTGGTCTTAAGGTCCATTCCCAAAGGTCTAGGAATCCCTTGATCGGTTTTGGTGGGATACACGGTAAAGCGTGAGGGAGAAGTCTCGATTTAGGTCCTAGTGATCTAGGTTTGGATTACGGTAAATCCTAAGAGATTAGTCTTGTTTTAGGGCCTAGTGATCCAAGATTGGATTGCAGTAAAGCTTGAGAGACAAGGAGATGGAAAATTCCTCAAGGATAGTGATGGATTCCAGATGGAATTCCAAGTTCAATTCAGTTTTGTGAGTGGAGAACTGATTTTCGTTTGATCACAGTTTGGTGAGGGTGGAGGTCGTTTAAACACTGGATTCCCTTGGTTGTTTTTGGATTTTTTTATCCATGAGATCCCACATTCATGTTTGGAATATGGCACGAGGGTGACTGGATGAAAGAAATAGTTGGTTTAGCCATGTCTACGGTCGAGAGGTATGTAGAAGTCTTGAACCTGGTCGGATTTGACTATGATTAATGAAAGCTAAGTTCTCTTTCTTTTCCATTTGTTTATGTGTGGCTTTAATGATTGTTATATCTCTGTTATTTATGCCTTTAATGTTGGTTATAAGCATGGTTAATTGAATGGTTCATGTCAGGGTTATCTCATGTATTTACTTGCAATTGTTAAAATTATGGATGGAATACCTAATTGATGTTATAATAGTTCAAGGGAGAAGGTGGTGATCCTTCTTCTTATGTTTCATAAGAGTTTTCATTCATTCAATCTCTCTCTTGTATCCGAGAATTGTAGATTCCATTGATGCCAAGTGTTTGAAAGAATGTCAGTCCTGGTTGGGGATGGTAAATCCTTGTCCTAAATTTGGTTTATTAGTCTTATCATCATTTGCTTGATGGATTCTAGAAGTTACAACAAGTTCTGGGTAGTGGCGGGAATTATAGCCTAGGAAAGTTCCTTAAATTTTGCGGATGTTGGCACAGGTCTGTTGGGAAAATTCCCTGGGCATAGGCATGCAAGCATGTGAGAGTGTCCAAAGGTCCCTGGATGCTAGAATGCTAATAGCATGAGAGTGTCTAGAGGTCAAGAGGTATAGAAGATAAGTGGGACCCAGAGGCATGATTCCTGAGTGGCCGAGATGTCTCCTAGGGGTTTTGTTGTTGATGTGGAAGACATGGTTAATGTGTTTCCATCGATTCCATTTCCTCGTGGTCACCAAGGAGGTTGAATAATATTATAGTAGCCTCTTCATAGCATGTTTATCCCGGTTAGATGGTTACTTGGGTAGCTATGGGAGGAGGTTGGTTACAATTAGACAATGTACAAGTCAATAATAAGAATCCTCTTATATTTAAAAGCTACAAGACCAAACATTAAGAAACTTCTTAGTGTTGATTTGAGATATCAGTTAGCCCTCAAACAAATTCATCTTCTAGAAGCCAAAAGAATATTCAAATATTTGAGACTCCAATGGATTATGGGTTATGGTATCCACAATTTGAAAACATGGCATTAACAACATATACAGATGCAGATTGAGCTGAAAATGCAGATGACAAGAAAAGAACAAGTACAGGTGATTTATTTCTTAGAGGCCTCCTAGTGGTTTAGTTGATAAAGAAGCAACCATCAATCTCCCCTTCAAATACCAAGGTACAATACATTTGCAACATCTCGTTGCACTCATATATTGTGGATGAAGCAAACCTTACAGGATATGAAAATAAATTTTGTAGATCTTATTCCCATTATTTTTTACAACACATGTGCTATCAACATATCAAATAATCATGTTTTACATTCAAAAAAAAAACCTATTCCCATAAATAATGATTTTCTTAGAGAACGAGTTACAAATTATGTTGTGAGGTTGGACTATATTCTCACAAAAAAATAGGTTGTTGACATCTTCACCAAACCCCTTGCATTTGAGTATTTAAGAAAAATGTTGGGAGTAATTTCTCTCTTCTCTCTTAACTAGCCTTCTTCACAAGCAAAGAGGGAAGCTATTCAAATAAGTTCAAGGATAGCTAAATATTAAAGATCAAGTTTCCAAGGAATAGATAGGTCTACATTAATCTCACCTTAGCGCAATGTAATCACAGTGGAGGATTAGTTACAAGGGGAGTATGCAATATTTTTCCATTGATGTCAAAGGGGGAGAATGACCAGACATTGGAATAATGAGATTATTTGTGTTTCTTGATACAAATATATTTAGGGGCAGAGAGTGCATTTAAATTATCAATAGAAAAGGGGGAAGACTGAGAAAATCAACCAAATTGGCAAGTGGGCAATTAGTAGTAGAATCATTGTGGCAAAAGTGCCATTGATGACCTAGAATGTTTGGTAGCTATGATTGGTGGTGTTTCTATCAATTCCAAAAGGGGATATTGTTGAGAAAATAGTTTTCATTGATGTCAAGTTTAATCATTATTTTCAAGTGAATAGGTGAATACAATTCTAGGGGTAGTTTATTAATAGTTTGGCGAGAGTTTTTTATTGAAGAGATGGAGCCTATATTTAAGGTGATTTTTATCTCAGGTCAATTGGTCAAACACATCTGTGAAGTGGTAAATTTTATAGACCTCTAAGATACCTTTACAATGGTATATTAGACAGTCAAAATTCCCAGTGGTTAATGAAAAAAATGGTTTAACATTTAATTGTTTGACGAATAATACACACTTAGAAGATGGATTGTTGTAAAAAAATTTGGGCTTGGGAGAATCCAAAAATATCTAGATTGTTGGAAGAATATGAGACATCTAAATATCTATACATCTGATGTGAATGAACATTTCTTAATTTCGTAAAGGGAACCAAATGACAGAGTAATTCAAACTCATCCAAGGGATGCAAGATATTGGGGCATGCAACTTGATAAAAGTTTTACAAAGGAAACAATAAAAGAACACACTTAGATGTCATATTGATATCCATACAAGAATGATGATGTGTTTGGTAATGTGGCATACAAGTTCCCATAATGTGGCCCATTCCATATAGGTGACACATGGTAGGTGTTTTTATCATTTTAGTGAGAAAGTGAAAAAATGTGTAACATGTGGCACCACTCATAAGCCATCCCATGGCATGATGATACTAGTACATGATGCCAAATAATTGGGATTTGCATGCATGAGCCTTTTTCAATTTTTTTTTGTTAATGAATTTTTGAAAAAGGGTTGATTGCTGAGCAATGACCCCTTTGAGTGTGTAACATCTTAAGGTATTTGAACATCTTCTAGTTTTGGGGTGTACACACATTGACACCTTTGACAATGCTTAGATTTTGTATTTAAAAAAGAACTGGTCAAATTTCCATCCAACATGGTTTCAATGAAAATATATTTAACTCATTCAATGTAGCTAGAGATATAGGAGATAATGAGCACAAGTACTTAAAAAAAAACTCCCTAAATACCAAATTTCATGTAGAAATAATCAAAGGTCAGGATTCTAGTTGTTTCTGGTTCCATGATAAAAAAATTTATCTAGCTCATCCATCTATCTAATGATGAGAGACTTTGTGCATATAGACAAAAAATTAAATGAACTAGATCTGTATTTTAGGAATAAAAGGTTAAACATTGATTGAATTAAGTCATTGGTCTAGCTCATGGTTCTATGGAAAAGTAATTGACAAGGAAAGGCCTATAGATTTTAGAATTGTAGGGAATTTTGTTTTAATGAATTTTAGTGGAATTTGGAATTCAAAGTTTTGAAATTCTACTATTATAAAATTAGTGTTTAGCAGATTTAATTTTGATGTTCTAAATTTTGTGTTCTAGTGCCCAAATTGACAACACTAATGCACATCAAAATAGAACGATGGTGTAGAAGTAGTCCACCATAGTTAAACTGATTTGAAGAGACACTTACATAGAGATGAATAACTAGTGAAGAAAATAGGAGTATTTAACTTATTGAATAGCAAATTCAAGTTCAAGATCTGCTTATGTATCAGATGATTTTGAAAGGGAGGCATGAATCTCAAAGGATTCAAGTTGATGAACTAATAAAGTAGATTGAATATATACTCCTTTAGAAGGATTTCCAAAGCTTTAGGTGGTGAATCTGCTAATTCAACAAGAATTGGTATTGGTTGAAATGACTAAGGTTGTGATATTTCTTTGTGTAGAAGAGAGGAAGAAGTAGAATTAGAGGCTTCTATTCTACGTCTAAGGGATGAAATTCTCACACGTCTCTCTAGATATGATAATGAAGAGAAGATTTGATGATCTGAATGAGATGTAGAATGCCTACATGAAGCCATATTTAACAAGTGGAACTGTTAGGTGAAATGTTTTACCCTACTAACCTCTCAAGATGTGGAACTAAATGTTAAGATTAGAAATATAAAATCAGAGATAAAATTTGAAGTTTTATATACAGTAGAAACATTTTAGATACAATAGTTTCAAAGGGCATGCAAAGAGTTTCAATGAGTGAGTGAATGAATGCAGGTGTGTAAGTTGAGATAATCTCATATTGAGCAAGAGTGGGTGATTTTAATGGACAACAAATATGAAAGCTAAGATTTTATTCATCAATATATGATAGAGATGTCTTTCGCTCTAAGTATGAGAATATATGAAGAGTGATTTGAAAGGTTGTGTAGGTATATTCTTGCATAACAAGGAGTTGGTGATGATAAATAGGAATTTGGTGCTTAAAAAATCAGCAAGTTTGTTCTTGAAGAGAGAAAAGAGGTTGAAGCCTTCAGTAGGTTGAAGGCTACATAAATTGATGTAATCTGAACTTGTAGCTTTATTTTTTATCATAATCATAAATAATTTGCAATTTTTCCAGTTAGGTTTCCACGTTAATATTTTTTGTCGAGATTGTATAATATCAGTGTACTATTTTTTACCATTATGTTGCAAGGTATTTTCACTTAGAGAATTTTTTTTGCTTCCCATTTCATGCTTGTTTTAATTTCTCCTTGTGTTAACTTCCTTATTATCTTAGTTGTGTCATATCTTCATGAATGTTTTATTTCAATAATGATTTCTAAAATCATGTTAGTTCTAAGCTTTCTTATGTATTGATGTAGGCTGGAGAATCCTATTATCAACATGAAATTTTCTTACTCATCTGTGTAATTATATTTTTAACTAAACAAAAACATGCATACTATATTGTTGTCTACTCTAGTTAGAATAACCTTGTTAGAGTACAAGGATTTTAATTATTCCAGCTCCAAATTTCGGCAAAGGAGAGAAGACGTTTGTTCCACCAGGTATGTTTTTCTCTCTTTTTATTAAATAAACATCTAACCACCATGTGTGAAAAGATTATTAACATCATCCCAATTGATAGTTTGATGTATGCATCTAATAACTTAAACTAGCATGTTGATCTTTATTATCTTAAATAAACATGTAACTACAAGCTGACATACATGTTTTCCTTCAATTATTTATTTGCTCTATAATGTGTAAGATATGTTGGTTTTGGAGTTCCATTTTTATTTTACTATGTGCGAGAAAAAAAGTGTAAATATCAATAATCCTAGACAACAATTTAATGCACATATTCACTAATTCAAAAAATCATATTTAAATGAATTTAGGTCTTCAAAATACATTGACAAAAATTGTATGTGTGTGTGCATGCACACGTTTGCGTGCATCCATGTGCATGTGCGTTTGTGTTTCTGTATGTGTGGATTTTTTTGTAGTACAAAAATATTATTTGGAATATGCAATTTTAAAAAATTTGTATATATTGTTTCTTTTTTAGTTTTTGTAAGTATTTAAGTAATTAAATGTTGTTCCCTTTGTAATGATCAAACAAAATAATGATACAATTAATCTATAGGCATCATTGAAAAATCATATTTAGATGAATGGATTCTTAAAATCATATATGCTCGAGAGAATATATAGTATATGAATTCGCTTTTGGATTTTTTATTTTTTTTATATATTATTTTATGAAAATTTTAAGTATATATTTCAATTGTCTGGGATTTTTTTAAGAGAATATATATAGATATATATATAGATATATGGGCCCATGTTTACGTTGGAAGCGTTTTAATAGGCGGCCTTCACGTTAAACCCGAAGAAAACAAACAACGAAATCACGATAAAACTCAATCTACAATGATGGTCCCACTTTGAACGCATAAGGCTAGAACTCAAATAAATTAAGCCCCAGTTCATAACCTATTAAGTCAACCAGAAATGTTAACTTGCGTGCACTTTTCCGCGATTACTGTTTGATCAATCCCATGACGAACAATATGGATTGCCGGAACCCAAAATGTTTTTAATCTTGTTGTATAAACCCTCATCGCATCTATTTTTCATATTAACGGCCTTGCTTGTTTGCACGCGATATGAATCTGATCACCTTTAAGTGGGTGACTCGATCCTTTGGAACTCTAAACTCTTTTTAATGAGTTCATCGAGTCTGTTTTTAGAATTAAACCTCAGTGCTGGTGACCATGTGATGACCATTAGATCTATGGATTTGTTGGTCGGACGATCCAAATCTACTCTCGGGTTTCTCCTCGAACTTATCAGGGATTCTTTGCTCTGCCAATCCTATCCGTCGATCTAGATGATTCGACGGTTCCCATTGTGTTTATTCAATCTCCTTCGTTGACTTGATTTCGTTCACTTATTGGTGGAATTCACATTATAACGCAAATTTACCTACCATACTTTGTTTAAAATGAATTTCATAGAACTACTTCCTTTACACTCACATCATTCCATACAACACACTCAACTATATGATATCGATATTAGCATTGGATCGCCATCGATCCTTATAGTGATCGATGGTCGATCAATAAACCTGTAATACAGATTTAACTCTATTCTCACATACATCTAAACTATAGGTAAACAATATACAGATACACGAAATATCCAGACCACACACATATTTTTATTATATACAGAGTTCAATTACAGTCTAAGGCATCTTAGCCTTAGTCACAAATTCTCTTTCGGTTACATTGTATCATATCTCTCTTTTTTATAAAAACACACAGTTACACAATTTATAGAAATAATTACAGAATCATTGATCATTCTAGATCCATGATCTTCTCATAAAATCATTCAATCAACCCCTAAATCTCTCTATATGAATACATGGAAAATATTTACATTTAATTATGTCTTCTAAAGACTTATCAATTCCATCAATTTAGCCCTGTTTTAAATAGAAATTGCACCGGTTTGCGATGATTGTCCATGTTTCTTCTTTTATAGCTTTGGATTCTGATTTTAATGAAGAGGCTCGGATGCTCCTACATCAAACCCCTGAGGTACAAAATTTATGACCTCCTGGTCATATGCTTCGCCTTCATCCCATAGCAATTCTACCCACATCCTCTATGGAATTTCCTTTATGATATTCCTGTGAGCTGCAACAAAACCTCTGTAGTAACAAATCTCCTTCTTGCTACACATGCCTCACTAAGCTTATCTCCTATGAGCTCAGTCTTTTGATACCTCTCTAGTTCTTTCCTCTTTGGAACCATATGAGCACTCCATGCTCTAGGTTGCTAAAAGGTCTCTCACCTTCTTCTGTATGAAAATATAAAGACCAAAACTCACCAGTATTCTACATAACTGTACCTCCTTCAATTTCACGCAAACTCCTTCTCGTAGGAAATATTTCCGTACTTTGATACCACTTGATGATAGCTAAGCCTCTTTATGCAACAAAGCTGCATCTTTACATTTTACTTGTGTGGAATTGTGGGTTACGGGCCCATGTTTATGTCGAAAGTGTTTTAATAGGCAGACTTCACATTAAACCCGGAAGCAAACAAACAACAAAATCACGATAAAACCTGATCTACAATGTCAGTCCCACTTTGAATGGATAAGGCCAGAACTCAAAAAATTAAGCCCCAGTTCATAACCTATCGAGTCCACCAGAAATGTTAAACTGCGCGCACTTTTCCACGATTACCGTCCAATCAATCCCGCGACGAACGGTCTGGATTACCAAAACCCAACGTGGTTTTAACCTTTTTTTATAAACCCTCATCGTGTCTATTTTTCATATTAACGGCCTCGCTTGTTTGCATGCGATATGCATCCGATCACCTTTAAGCAAACACCTCGATCCTTCTTAACTATAAACTCTTTTTAATGAGTTCATCGGGTCCATTTTTAGAATTAAACCTTGGCACTGGTGACCACATGATGACCATTAGATCTATGGATTTGTTGATTGGATGATCCAGATCTACTCCCGAGTTTCTCCTCGAACTTATCAGGGATTCTTTGTTTTGCCAATCCTATCTGTCGATCTAGACGATCCTTCGGTTCCCATTATGTTTATTCAATCTCCTCCGTTAACTCGATTTCGTTCACTTATTGGTCGAATTCACATTATAACACAGATTTACCTGCCATACTCTGTTTAAGATGAAGTTCATAGAACTTCTTCCTTTACACTCGCATCACTCCATACAACACACTCAACTATATGATATTGATATTAGCATTGGATCACCATTGATCCTTATAGTGATCAATGGTCGATCAATAAACCTGTAATATGGATTTAACTTTGTTCTCGTATACATCTAAACTATAGGTAAACAATATATAGATACACGAAATATCCAGACAACACACATATTTTTATTATATACAGAGTTCAATTACAATGATCTAAGGAATCTCAGCCTTAGTCACAAATTCTCTTTCGGTTACATTGTACCATCTCTGTTTTTTATCACAACACACAGTTACACAATTTATAGAAATAATTACAGAATCATGGATCATTCTAGATCCATGATCTTCTCCTAAAATCGTTCAATCAACCCCTAAATCTCTCTATACACATACATGGCAGATAATGACATTTAATTAAGTCTTCTAAAGACTTATCAATTCCATCAATTTAGCCTTGTTTTAAATAGAAATTGCCCTGATTTTCCATGATTATCCACGATTCTTCTTTCACAGCTTTGGATTATGATTTTAATGAAGGTTCTCGGATGCTCTTGCATCTATCTTTTACATCACAAACACATGGCTAGCCCTATTTTCATGAATAATGGGGGTTGACACGTCATCCTCCCAAACTATAGGTGTGAAAACAGGAAGATCAACTTCTGAGTGGCATAACTTTTGCATACGGACTCTGGTTGACACACTTCTTGCACTGTTGGAAAGGTATCTATGTGTAGAATATCATGAAAAGTGCAGAGCTAAATATCAAAATCAATTTACCCTAAAAAAACATCATTTTAGCCTTAAAACACTCCCGAGAGGTGTCAGACACCGTTTTTCCAAACTAGGTCCTGCTGGTAAAAACAATCCCATGAGATGATTCCTCCACTTTTTCCACTCCAAATTCATTGAGATGGATGAAAAAAATATAATGATCCAATTCAGATCACACCTCCCCATTTTGGGAGGCTTTTGGTCCCCAAAGATTTTACTAAATGAGGTGAGGAAATTTTTTCTCCAGCTTCTCTCTCGTGTACTAAATGAGGTGAGGAGTTGAGTAGTAGTGGTTGGACACGTCAAAGTTTAAGGAGGATGTAATTAAGTAAACTAAATAATATGTATTAAATATAATAAAGAGACTATAATTATTTTATTATTTAATAGATGAAATATATAATTTAATAAAAGACCATAGTATACAGTTGTGTATATGAATTGTGTTTGTTTTATGGTTTTAATTGGTAAAACTTTGAATTAAATTATAATAATTTTGTGTTTGTGAATTGTGTTTCTTTTATGGTTTTAATTGGTAAACTTTTGAATTAAATTATGATTTTTATTTTTTTTACTAAGAATTTGAATTAAAGAGTTTATTAGTTTATATTATGTTTATTCTATGTATGTATTAAGTTTGTTAGCTTATATTATGTTTATACTATGTATGTATTAAGTTTGTTAGCTTATATTATGTTTATACTATGCCTATATTGAGTTTGTTAATTTATATTATGTCTATTTTGGAATAAGGCTTTTAGATTTTGAATTTTAATTTAATTATTAATAATTATTATGTCTATAGAGATTTAACCTCTTAAGAATATTATAGAATGTCCTTGGTAGTATACACAAAATAAAACTCAGTGTAGTTATGTCTTTTTTTCCTTTTAATTAAACAAATTAGTTTAAAAATGCCATAGGAAATGAATTATGGTTTTTTGGGCATGTGGTACTGAGAACCCATTATGGTTTTTTGGGCATGTGGTATTAAGAACCCATGGTATTGTAGGGATTTAGACTACAAAAATGTCAATAATTATTATGTCCATAGTAGGGATTTACCCCCATCAAAATATTATAAAATATCTTTGGTAGTATACACAAAATAAAGTTTGAATGTATTGTGCCCTTTTTGTCCTTTTAATTAAACACATTAATTTAAAAAAATGTCATATGAAATGAGTTATGGTTTTTTGGGCATGTGGTATTGAGAACCCGTGGTATTATCTTACAAAGTAAGAATTTCCATGATAAAGTCGGGGTGGACCTCCATAGTTAGGATTCTTATTACATGTTTTTTTAGAATATATATGTTGAACTCATATATTAATTCTTTATATCACTAATAATAATAATCATTTCAAATATAGTTATAATTTAATTAATTCTTATGATTTTTTAAATTTTAGCAACATGGGATGTGTAATGAAATAAGTGTTTTGATGGCCCGCAGAGGTTTGGTCTCGTGGCTAGCGGACAATCTGCTAAGTCATCTGTGTTGCTCTGCATGTCACGAGTTCGATTCTCGTCGTAACCGAGGGTTGTTCTTGCGGGCAGGACGGTTCCTCCTAAAGGTTATAGTGGCAGTGGGTGGTTTTCGACCCCATGTAACGCGAGTACGATACCACCGCCATTGCCGATTCCGCTAGTAAAAAAAAAAGAAATAAGTGTTTTGATGCTTATTATATTCCTATCATCATTTGCCAACTATTTATCATGTTTCACCATTTTCAATTCATCTTCACTCTTTATAAAGAAGAGAGGCATGACATATGCATACATATGAAACACTTGGCACAATATTGCATATTCAAATGAATTAATAACAATGATGATAGCATCATATGAAAATCAAGAATTTTAAGTACTCGTGATTGCAATATAAATCTTCCATGCAAAATATGGTTGTCAATTTTTTAGTAATGTGATAGTAAAATCTCAAAGAAACAAGTCAATTAATATGAAAGTTAATCACTTTATTATTGCAAGATTGATGTTTACTATCATATAATTGAGTATTAAGCATCATCACATGGCATATAAATAAACATGAAAACACTTAAGAAACTAAAGAAACAAATATAATTCCTTATATGTTCATGAGGATCTTAATAATAATTGTGTGAAGCACTTAAACTATTTAAATAATGATAATAATTAGAAATGTAGACACCAAATGTACACAAAATCTTTTGATTAAAAGGATCTTTTGATTAAAAAATGAAGTAGATGAAGTCCCAAAACTAGAATATCTCTTTTAGGATGAATATAAACACTTATAACCCATTTTAAAATCTATCATAATAATATTATGGGATAAAAATATAATTTATACATGCTCAATAGAAAATGTTTGAGGTCACCATATTTTCTTGAGATGAACAATATGTTGACGTGTTTTCCTTTTCCATTGACATTTGTGCTTGGATTGAAAAAAAAATGTGTCCTTTTTCATTATGTGTAGGATACTTTTAATGGTGGGCTTATTCTCTTCGTTGGTGCTCTCTTTGTTGGTGCCTGAGAAATATAAGATCCTTTCAACTTTATGGGTGCACTTGTGGAAATAGACTCTTTAGTAAACCACTTTGTTTCTATGGATATGATTTTTGTATGTACATTTTAAATGAGTCGATCTATGGGTGATTTTACAAGTTCCAAGTTTCTAAAGATGTTGTCTAACAGATGTGTGCACTTGGATTTATCGATTATTTAGATGTTGAAATTTTATTTCTAATCAATCCCTAGTCATAGGCTTGTGGTCATAGTCCCTAGTCATGGGGTGGTTGGCCTAAGCAACCAAGTTCTTATCAAACTGTCAAATCTAATAATGTGCACACATCAACAACGAGCTATGAGTGGCGAGAAACAACCAACATGACATGAAATGGAAATGAAGTGGCCCAATGAGATGATGACACATGGAAGTGACATGCACAAGATGAAATGTGGTGGTCACATGTACAAGATGAAATGTGGTGGTCACATGTACAAGATGACATGTGGCGGTCACGTGTACAAGATGACATGTGACACCCTGCAAATGTCTAAATAAATCCTATATTCTTGGATCATCTAGTATCTAGATGGTGCAAGATACAAAATGACAACATTGGAAGATTGACCACTTCCATTCTTCTTGAAATATAGTATTTAAGTATTTTATTGTGGTCAAATTTCGTTTACATCCCTTAACTCCTGGATTCCTAGATAGTTGGATGGCTTAGTGAGCCCTTGTGCTCGAAATCCAAATTCAGTCCTTTGTGAGTGCCCTTAGATTTACCAGAGACTCTGAATATCCATGTATTCAATCTCTTTTAATATTTTAATCGGGATCTATTCTAAATTAAAACTTACAAATCAACAAACTTCTAGCCTCTTAGATCACCAGATATCCGAATGACTTGGAATTTTGTATTTTGTTTCTTTTAGGTTTATTTGTTAGATCCTGGTTGTTTTATCCAAGGGCTATATACATTAAAAACCTTTGAAAAACTATACCTTGGTGCTAGTCCCAAGACTGCCACATTGAAACTGCAAGATAGAATCAGAACCTTCCACATGTTATATTTTGTTGTATCATCTCTATCATGTCACTGCCACATCATATTACATGCCATATTTCTGCCACTTATCATACCATGACGTTACCATGTGTGACTGAAAAAGTGCTACTTGGTCACCTAAAAGGGTTAAATTTTCATACCATGTGTCTCATCTGTAAGGTGCCACATGTCATCCTATGAATGCCACCACCACGTGTCATCATATCATTAGGCCACATCATCTCCTTGTCATGTCATGGTAGCCTACTGCTCATTTCCCATTACTTTTTTGTTCACATCGTCAAGCCTGATAATTCGGTAAGCACTAAATTTCTTAGGCCAAGCACCCAGTGACTAGGGGTTGTGACTGGAAGCCTTACCAACCATTACTCGTTACCTTTGTATTTCCACCTTTTAAAATTTGGTATTGGTCTAATGGTGGGCCCATACCAAAATCATGATTAGCTGGAACCATGCTTGAAATGCCAAAATTCAACCTTGGTTTTATTTTTATTCGTGGGGAGTTATATGGAGTTCCATATATCATTGGAATGGTCTTGGACAGGAATATCTAGTTAAGAATCTAGTTTTATTATTGGAGCTAAGGAAATGAAGAAGAAAATGCCTTCAAAGATATTACCTTCGTCCTTTACCTCAAGCTAGGCAACAACACACATAAAAAACATCAATGATAACACACTTACCAAGCTAGACCCCTTGAACTTCAAACTTGACATCAATGACATAAACTACCAACATGCTCAATAACCTCCCTCTTTGGCATTGATAGAAATTCCACCAAACATTGTTGGTCCTAGATGCTAGCACCACCAATTGGAAACACTCGAAACATTGCTTTTGATGAGCCAATGGTTGATCACTTTCCCCCTTTCTCACTCTCCATATTCAATATCTATGCATACATTTCATTGCATCTCCAATTTTTTCTTACTCTCCCCCTTTGAAATCAATGGAAAAGGGATTAGTTACTCCCCCACTGAACATTTTTCTCCTAAAAAGATATAAAATGATGTTTATATTAATTTGTTGCTAATAAGCTTCCCTAAATTTAGTTCTTCTTGAGTGACTATAACCATATTTGTACATATTTAGATGGTTTCCCTCATTTCTTGTGATGAAAAATAATGAAGAGAAGAGTGAGATATTACTCCCAAATTTTTCCTTAAATAATCAAAAGATTATTGTGCAAGAGGTTTAGTGAAGATAACAACAACTTGTTCCTTGGTTGAGACATCTTCTAACTTACAATTCATCAACCAACTGTTCTATATGAAAATGGTACTTTAGGGGGATATTCTTGGTTTTAGAATGAAGAATAGGATTTTTTGGATATCCTAATTGCAGTTGTGTTATCACATATTATTGGAATGGGTTTATCATAAGTAACTTTCATATCTTGTAGCTAAGCACAGTTTGTTTTCCTATAATCTTGCAGCATGAACAAAAGTATCATCAAAATAAATTCCTTCAATCTGACCATAGCCTTTGCATACTAATATGGAATTATTTATTTCTGCCTATCCATTTTCATTTGATTTTTTTCTAAAAACCCATTTTGGTGCCAATGCCATTTTTATTTATTGGTCTTGGAACCAATTCCCAAGTTTAATTTTTCTCAACCTGATCCAATTCCTCATTCATATCTTTTATCCAATGCTCATATTGACTTTCCGAATGAAAATATTTTGGTTCAATCATGGATAACATAACAATGTGTGTTTGGCTCAGGCTATTCATTAATCTTCTTCAAGTCAAAAACTCTACTTCCTCATCTCCAATAATCTAATTTGTGGGATGATGATGTTGTACATACCTTGAGGGAGTTTTTGGGTGAGAGAATTATGCCTGTGATTCTTCCTCTTCTCTTGATTCTTCAAGGTGTTTTAATTCATCTTCACTATTAGTCTAATCAGTTGGATGATAAATCTCAACTACCTTCTTTTGAGAGGCAATTCCTTATCTACATTTACATCAATGCAGTTTGTTATTTTGCATATTCTTTTACTGTAACATTTATAACCCTTGCTCTTTTTGAATGGGGCTTCTGTCCCATACAACTCCCTTTTGTTGAGCTTCAAAATATGGTCAAAATTTAGGTGTCATAGTTAGCTATTTTAGCATGTGGTACCAACGCTTGGTCCTATGGGGTAAATAATGAATTTTGGTGCTAAAGGTTGTAATCCAAGTCAAGAAGAATATGTGTACTATAATTTACAATGCTCACAAGGTCTTGGATCTAGATTTTTATAGAATATAGTCACATCATATGGTTTTATGGAGTCCAATTTAAGCCCCAAAGATCCAAGGAATCAAGCTATATCTAGGTCATCCATGAAATATTTATACTAAGAAAAAATTAAAATTATATAGGTCGAGACTTGGTATTACCATATTAATTGATCGATCTGATAAAATATAAAATGGAAAAAGAGATCAAAAATTTGTTGGGGGAAAGTAATCTTCAATCATCTATGAAGTTTGTGAAAAGCACTGTCTACCATATTTTGTGACGCAAAGGAGCAAAGTAAAGGGGTAAAATGAAGTATGTTAATGATGTGTAATTGTAATATTGTAAAAGAATGTTTGTGTAGCCTAGAAGAAGACATGGAATAGGTATTGAATCATATAATAGGATGACTATAAAAAACAAATTTTTATAAAGAATGCTTGTGGATCTAAGTTTGAAAATTTTATGAAAGAAGGATCTTCCAAGTACACTAGGTTGGAGCCTGTAAAGCATCAATGAGTTTTTGTTTCCATTAGGTTGGATCTTGTAAAAGATTAGGGAGTTGTGCTTGATTCAGGTTGGAAACTTTAAAATACACAATTTGGTGCTTGCTTCAAATAGGTGCTTGTAAATTCAGGGGATGGGAATATCCTTCTAGTTGGAGCTATAAAATTTGTTGTAACAATGATATTCCAATAATTGTTTGTGGTTTTCTCCCTTTATTGGTTTCCACCTACAACTGATGACTTTATGAGCTTCTATATGTTGCTTATGTGATTAATTTCTAAATAATTGAAATATTGGTTATTGTTTATAATAGCTAAATTTGGCTCTAATATTAATTTACCCCACTCTTACTCTAAATAAAGACTAGTCTAAACAACCTAGATTTAAGATATAGAAGAAAAATATGAAAACAATACTTCTTATTCTACCTCCATTACAATGACTTGATGACAAATCACACACCTGAGTGACCAAAAAACATTTCCAACATAAAAGGAAGAATTGAATAGATTCATACAATCTCATCAATGTCCTATATCTCTCTCACATTAATGGATGTAGATTGACAATTTTTATTGGAAATGACAATCTAACTTTTCTTTCATGAATATCCTCATTAGCTACACCTCTCATGGTGTTTATATGGATTTACATTCAAAACGACAATAATCATAATGAAACTCTCATAACCGCATTCACCATAGCTTTGATAAACATGTCAATAAGCTAGCATTATGTTATTTACGGGTCAATTTGTTAGTTCTCGATCATTTTTTAAAGGTTTAAATGCACTAGAAACCATTACAAAACTAGTCTTTGGTGCAAGTCCCAAGAATACCACATTGAAACTTCAAGATCCAATTAGAACCTGCCAAGTGTAATATTTTTTTATGTCATCTCTATCATGTCACTGCCACATCATATTTCTATGACATGTCATGCCACTATGTTGCCATTAGTGACCCAAAAAGTGTCAATTGGTCACCTAAAAGGGCCAAATTCACCTGCCATGTGTCACATTCGTAGAAATCCACATGTCATCTCATACATGCCACCACCATGTCTCATCATCTCATTGAGCCACATCATCTCGTTGCCATGTGATTCCAACCTATCGCTCACTACCCATTTCTTCTATTTTCACATTGTTAGGTATGGTGATCTAATAAGCACTTGGGTACTTGGCATAAGAATCTATGACCAAGGGCTATGAAAAAAATCCTTATAGGCCATTTCTCGCTACCTCCACACTTCCACATTTTCAAATTTGGTGTATGTCCAATGGGAGACCCATAATAGAATCATGATTTGTTGGAACGTTACTTGAAATTCCAAACTTCAACATTAGTTTTCTTTTTATTCATGGGGAGTTAGAACAAGTGCCATATACCATTCAAAAGGTTTTGGAGAGGAATATTAAAATAAACACTTATTTCTCTTATTGGAGCTAAGGAACTAAAGAAAAAAATCCTTAAAATATATTACCTTCATCTTTGACCTCAATCTAGGAAACAACACACATAAACACATCAATTATAACATACTTCCGAAACTCCCCTTGAACTTGAGACTTGACATCAATGACCTCGATATGAAATCAATGACAAAAAATCCAAACATACTCAATAATATCCCACTTTTGCATTGATGGAAAGTCCACTAGACATTGTTGGTCATAGATGGCAACACCACCACTTGTAAAGAATCCAAACATTGCTTCAAAGAGACAATGATTGTTCACTCTCCCCATTGCTCACTGTCCATATTCAATATGTATGTACACATTTTTTATCATCTCCAATGTTTTATTACTCTCACCCTATGACATTAATGGAAGAGGGCTTCGGTACTGCCCCTTTGACCCTTCTCCCATTAAATATATGTAACATGTTGCTGGAATAAGGTATAATACCCATTATGGTGGGTAGAAGGTGTTGGACAATTGGTGGTGGTTGTGTTATTATTGGCATTGAATTCAACCAGACTGGCATGAATGCTTGGCACAGGAGCTGCAAGCAGTAATGGCTCAGGTTGTTATGAAACCAACTCACAAAAATATAGAAAAGATAGATGAATGCCTTAGAATTTAGCCTCTTCGGGGGGGCAACCTCCTTTACATTACATAATGAACAATTCTTTGATGATTCAAATGACAATTCCTCCTTTCTATATATATGAGTCTAAGGGGTCATAATATAATCAGAGCCAACATAACAATAATAATTTAAGGGAACAATAATAACAATAATGGGCTTCTATGGGGCACAATAATAACAATATGGGGACTGCATGGGTACAACAATATAATAAGGGGGTTGTACTAATAACAATAAGGGGTTACACTAGTAGTATAGGGGCCTAACATATCCCTCTCCTTCAGAAAGTGTTGTCCTTAACGCTTTAGTAGTTCTTGATGCTTCTTGTATAAAATTCTTGTCCTCCCATGTTAAATCTTCAATGAGTAAGTTCTTCCACTTTATGAGATACTCTAAAATTGATCGATTTCATAGTTGTCAGGTTCTATTTTCTATGACTGCGCTAGGTTCCAATATGACTTTTCATTCCTCTTCAAGTTTTGGAAATATTGTTTCAATTGGGATATTCTGTAACTTTTGAATGAGTGTCCACACTTCTTTTCCCTTCTTCCATTCATCCCTTTCTTCATTTATCCAATCTGGCTGGATAATAGAAATAGCACAAAACAATGCTTCCACATCCTCATCCTTTCTTGAGAGTGCATATGCAACAAAATTTTGCTTCCCTTTTCTACAGATGATGTCAAAGTCATAACCCAAAATATTTGTGACCCATTTTTTTTTCTTCTAAAGATAATATTTGTTCTAAAAAGTCTTTACGACTATCATGATCCATTTTTACCTTGAAGTGTCTTCTCATTGGGTAAGGTAGCCATTTCTTAAGTGCATGTAGTATTGCCAACATTTCCTTCTCATAAATACCTTGCTTGAGATGTAGCCATAAAAATACCCAATCACCTACATCAAAACATTTTTCACTGTGATGTTGATCTACCTGTTGTTTCATTCAATTCTACACCAAAGTGGCGTTATCCTTTAAATGTTAGAGAACTTGTTGTTGATGTTGGATGTGATCTTTCACTGCTTGAACCTTTTTCTTCTTGATATATCCTTCTATATTTAGAGTTTGGGGAGTGGTAATTTCTTCCAATGCTTTACAAGATACAGTTGGATTCATTTATTGATGCTTGATGTGATCTTTCACTTCTTGAACATTTTTCTTCTTGACATGTCCTTCTATCTTGATATTTTGAGGAGTGGTAATTCCGGCCAATGCATTACAAGATATGGTTGGATTCATTTCTTCTTTCTCGATGTGATCTTTCACTTCTTGAACCTTTTTCTTCTTGATATGTCCTTCTATCTTGATAGTTTGAGGTGTGGTAATTTCTTCCAATGCATTACAAGATATGGTCGGATTGATTTCTTGAGACTCGATGTGATCTTTCAATTCTTGAACATTTTTCTTCTTGATATTTCCTTCTATATTGATAGTTTGAGGATTGGTAATTCCGTCCAATGAATTACAAGATATGGTCAGATTCATTTCTTCTTTCTCGATGTGATATTTCACTTCTTGAACCTTTTCTTCCTCCTCTCCACAATCAATGTAAAATAATTTCTTGTCAGCACACTTATGACCTTTAATGTATTTGTTATCACAATTGTAACAAAGCCCTTTTTCTCCTTTTCTTTCCAATTGTTGTGGTGTAACCCTTGTAGGTTGTGGAAGGCTAGGAGAAGCAACACTTCCATCTTTATAGTTGTGAGGGGTAGACTTCCTTGTTGCCATAAATTTGCTTTCCACTTTGTAAAAAAGCCCTTTTTCTCTTTTTTCTTCCAATTGTTGCAGCGTTGCTCTAAAGAAGGTGTTGCTCTTTGTATCCTCATTATGTGCTATCATTTCCTCCGTGAAAATTGACCACGTAACAAGTTGTTTACGAGAACAAATCTCTTTATACCATAAAATTGATCTGGTTCTAAATATGAAGATGCAATACATACCTTTTGTAACAATGTTACATCATGTATATCAAAATATTGCTCCATCTGTAGTATCCAACTTACCGGATCCTTGCCATCAAACTTCCTCATATCGTCTTTTCTTGATTTTAGGAGCTCGATCTTGAAACGACTATAACTTTGTAATTTTAGCTCTTCTAGTTCTACAATCCTGACCTACAGTAGCCCTCTATGTCCTCTTTCCAATGCCACCAGTCTGATCGAAACTGGATTCTGCAAGAAAGAGTTATGCACAATCTCCCAAGATGACCTGATTATATACCTTTTCAGAAGATCAAAATTGTATGAAGTGCCACGTGTCATTGTTTTGACCTTAGTATATGAAAAATATACATAGGAAACTATAGTCGATCCTCTTTCTGTAACTTCTGATGAAATTTCAATCTGATGCTCAAAACACAAGTTATGACGATTTTCCCCAGGTCACCTATTTGGAATGTAATTCGAGAGGTTGCAAAATGGCCAACTTCCTTAGATCATATCTCTGCAAATATAGTGTGAAAAAGATTGAAACTCGAACCTAAGGTTTATAATGATTTCAACCCAAATGGGTTTTTTTTTTAGCATCTGAAACATTGTAGAAAAAGAGTTATAGTGAAAATTCCATGATAACTTGTTTGGAGTATCAAAACCATAGACTCCAAAGCTCTGATACCAAATGTTATGAAACTAGCTCACAAAAAGATAGAAAAGATAGATGAATGCCTTATAATTCAACCTCTTCTAGGGGGTAAACTCCTTTACATTACATAAATGAACAATTCTTTGATGATTCAAATGAGAAGACCTCCTTTCTATATATAGGAGTCTAAGGGCTCATAATATAATCAGAGCCGACATAACAATAATAACAATAGTGGGCTCCTACGAGGCAAAATAATAACAATATGGGGATTGCATGGGTTGAACAATATAATAATGGGGTCGTACTAATAGCAATAAGGGGTTACACTAGTAGTATAGGGGCCTAACACAGGAGGACTCCCATGGTTGTTGCAATACTCTCTAGAGAATCATCACAGTATCAGGCTTATTGGAAAAGAAATCAAATGATGATTATTGTGTTGGTCCGATGGAATCCCCATGGTAGATGAAATATTTATGTAGAGAATCATCATAGTAGCAGGCTTACTTGAGAAGCCATAAAATGGTGACTATGGTTGTTGGCAGTTTAATGTACCTTGCACAAGAAGAAGAGTCAAGGAGCAAATAGTGGTAGATATTTTGTAACCATCTTAGAGGTAATAGATGGGCTCAAAGCCTACATCGGACCTTATCCACTAGAAAGGGATCTAGAAGATCTTACAACTGGTATAAGGAAGTCTAAAAATGGACTCCTAGATCAAGAGATATGGTCTGCCAAAGTCCGGGGACTTGAAGTCTTAATAAGGATGAAATATCAAAAACCAGAGCCCATTGGGACCCGATATCGGAACCACAAAGAATAGGGTATAGAAGACCAAAATATCATATCAGGAAACATATTTTATATCGCGATATCAAATCATTGAAGTAGATAATATCATAGGTCTGGGATATCGAAATATCAGAACTTCTTAACCGACAAATTTTTAGAAGTTACGATATTTAGCAATGCCGCTAGTGATAAAATCGTCAAGGAATGTCGAGAAGGTCAACAAATGATTTGTTGCAAAGTCAAGGGTCATCAAGACTCTCTTTCTCTCCTCCTATAGGACACGTGATAGAAATCTAGTGGGCCTGAGAAAGTGTAGTGGCTAGTGATGTCAGCATATCGAAGGATAACAATATCGTAACTCTTGTGAAAATAATGGTTAAAGAGGTTCCAATGAATAAAGCTTTGATTTTGGTTTGATGCTTGATCATGATGAGTCCAAATGAACCAAGGGTGAAGGACATTTGAAAGAATAAGTATAAACCCTTGGAAGGAACAACACGTCTTAGCACCTAGGACAAAGCCCTTGGTGACAACCCTCGGTCTTATATGAATTAAAACACATAGGGAGCTAAGCACTAAGGGAGCCAAGGATATCATAAAGTGAAATATTGTAACATTTTAATTGTGAGAGTTACAATATTGAGGGGCTTCGATATTGTGTTAATCCCTTGGTTGCAACTCTCGGTCCTATGAGATGGAAGCACATAGGAGCTAAGTGAAAAAGAAGCCAAGCATATCAGACAATGAAATATTATGACATTTCAACTGTGTGAGTCATGATACAAAGGGGGCCAAGGATATTACGGAGCGCAATATCGTAATATTCTGCCTATATAAGTTACCATATGGCATGTTTTGATGAAGCAATACAATGAGTTTTAAGGATGTATGAGTCGATAGTTCAAGAATTGAATGTAGGATCAGTGGAGTTGATTACTGAAATGGGTTAAACCTGCAGAAGACTCTGAAAAAGGAAATGAGGACATCATTTAACATAGAAAATTATGTGGGAATGAAGGAAATAATTGGTTTCTTCAAGTGCATGACTGGGAGATTTGAATGAAGTTCAAAGTAACTATCCTTGAGGACTATCAAGCTATGTTGAGAAATAAATAAGAATGGGACACTCAGAGGAGTGTGCATGTCATCTGATAATTAATTTCTCTGCATGGACATTTACATAGTCTCTTAGTAAAAAGCTTCAAGATATATCTATATGCTTAATACCATGATAGGATTCATCCAAGATGACGCAACAATGTTAAGGGGAGCCATGTTGAAGTACATTTGGGTAGTAAGGGTATAGACAACAAAGACAACCTCACACAGAGTGCTTCTGTGAAACAAAATTGTCATTTGGAATTGAGCAAAGGGGGGAGTTAAGCATATTATCGAAGTGCTGAGGAGTGAGAGAAGTTGAGAGATAGAAAGGTCTAAGCACTGAGAGCATATTGAGTGCTAGTGTAGGAAGAACAGTGGGAGTGTTATGGGAAGAACAACAAGGGAAGAGTTAAAGAGCAGACAACAGAGTGAAAACTGTGAAAAGAACAACGGGAGTTGAACTGAGGTAGTTGCAGTAGAGAGCCCATGAGAAGGAAGGGAGAGTGTTCAGGAGAGATTGTTGTGAGTAGTAAGTAAATAACAACTGCATGAGAGCATAGAGGACAGGGAGAAGAATTTGAATCTGCAACCAACCATTTTGGTATTTTACTTCTAATTTATATGCATGTTTTAAAATTTGAAAATTGTATGAAATAACATAACAGTGGAAAGAGGAAGTTGGTGCCTACATACAGAAGACATAGGTGCCTCTTGGAAAGTTGGTGGTTGCTAACCAAAGGGGATCAATGCATCCTATGAGTGGGTGATGAAAAACAAACAAATGTAATTAAGTAGGTGCTTAATTTACATCATAAACAAACAAAAAAATTGGTGGTTTTTTTCCCTCTGTGTTTCCACGTGAAAAAACAGTGTCAAATGAGTGTGTTGCTCATGTGTTTGTTGTATGAGCATGTATGTTTGAAATTGTTGTTCACTCCCTTTATGAATGAACTCTCGCACAAGTAATAGAATATAAAAAGGGACTATAACCATACTAGAAAAAGTAAATAATCTCACAATTATTGATTCACCCCCTCCCCCCCCTCCCCCCTTCAACCATTCCTTATTCCAACAATTGGTATCAAATCCAAGTTCCTTTAGGAACAGTCTAATCACTAGAAGGTAGATCTTTAAGGAATTATGTCTGGGAAAGAGAGTCAAGGGGCTTACTCAAGTAGAATGCCAATATTTGATGGGACAAGCTATGTCTTTTGAAAGGTAAGAATGGAAGCATATCTTATGTCCCTGAGATTAGATTTTTGGACTTTAGTGCTAGTAGACTACAATGTCCCTAATATTCCTCCAACTAATGCAGATGGTAAAAAAATATATGGAAACAATGTTAAAGCCAAGAATTTGATTCTCTTTGGTATTAGTCAATAAGAACTTGTAAATGTTATTCACTATAAGTTTGCTAAGGATGTTTAGGTAAAGCTTAATCAGAGTCATGAAGGAGATGACAAAGTCAAGTAGGCGAAACTTCAGACTTTCAGAATGAGGTTTGAGGGCTTGAGAATGAGTTAAAATGAAAGCATAGCAAAATAATTACTCAGAGTTAATGAGCTAACTAATATTATTAAAGGACTTGGTGACGAGTTCAAGGAGGAGATGATTGTTCAGAGAATATTAAGATCTTTGAACATGAGATTTAATGTCAAAGTCTTAGATATTGAAGAAATGGATAATTTATAGGATCTCAAGATGGACCAGATGCATGGTACTCTCACAACCTATGATATGAGAGTAGGAATAGAAAATTCTGAACCTAAGGAAACAACATTCAAAGTATCCAAAGAGGCTAAGGAGTAGAAATATCATCAACACTGCTCCACTTGTGAATCTGATCAGTAGTTGGCTCAACTAGCCATAAAACTAAGGCTTGGCTCAGGAAAATAGAAAGGGAAGTTACCCTTTAAGTGTTTTGATAGTGGAAGAGTGTTATCACCAAAAAATGATCACATAGTCATTTATAACTAGGTGGATTGAAATATGCCATGTAGTAAACCACTTTTATTAAATTAATTTTTGATTTATATAAAAAACCCCATGTGAATAATTAGATAAATCATTATTTATTTAATTTTCCCTAGGAATAATTATTAGATTATTATTTAAATAATTATTCCTTGTCACATTTGACTAAATCCCTTAGGAATAAGTAAACAAATCACTATTTATTTAGTTTTCCTTATTTTTGTTATTTAAATAACTGTTAAATCCCTATTTAATAATTATTTCAGTTTCACACAATTTTAATTCTAGTGAAATAATTAATAAATCATTTTGTTTGTTTGTTAGTTATAAATAAATATATTTAACCATTTTAAATATATTTTCCCTCACCAATAAATATAATAAAGTATTCCAAGATGTTAGATCTTGATTTGGTTAATATCATTTTATTATTCTCCACTTTCGAGATTAACTCAATACTTTGTTATAAATAGGAGGATTTTTTCATTCATTCTTCACCATGATCATAATCATTGTCAACATTATCGTCTTTTTTATTTTTAGCTACCATTTCGAGTTCTCCACATTTTTTCTGGGTTTTTCACATATTGAGAGAGAAGATCATTTTCTGAAGCATCAAGGACACCAAAGGACCCATCCCACGGAGGGGGACTTATAGACCCATCTGTAAATCTCCTTCACCAGGTGTTTTTAATAAATAATTTATTCAATTAAAGTCTTTCCATTTGAGTTATTACATATATATATATATATATATTTATATATTATATATATATATTATATATATTTGTTGTTGTTTGTTGTTAGAGATCGTTTATATTTTTGTAGCAGGTTTTTTCATTCTTATTGCAGATCTGAATCATAAGTAGTCATCAACTTGTTGTTAGGGTCACTTGTCACCTAGTGACTTAAGTGAAGTGTTTTTGGTACACCTTCCAAGAAATGTCATACTAACAAAGAGTTGGACATTTCTCATCCAAATACCCTTATTAGGAAAAGGCTGAAAAGGAAGAGGATCAGAAATTTGGAAACAAGTCTCAAAAACATCACAAGAAAAATCCCTATAAGACAAAGGTGTTCTACATGAAAAAGGATATCTTAGCACCACAGTCAAACAATGAAAACACGTTGGAGAATGACTTAGATAAGTATCTACTTATGGTTCTTGAAACATACTCCAAGAAACAAGGTATTATGGATTGTAAAGAGGAAGAAGAAGAGGAAGGAATAGTTGTCTTTGAAGGGGAACTCATCAGTTCCCTTGAAGAGTTAAAGAAAGTGAGGAAGGAGAATAAGAAACTGAAGGAATAGTTACAACATGCAGAGGAAGGTATGTATAACTCTAACAATGAAGAGTTTTCCTATTAAAAAGAAAATCCTTAGGAATTTATCAAGAGAAAAGATAGTTTTCGGCCTCCAAAATGTCATCCACTTTCACTTTCATTTCCATCATTTTACCCTCATTTGGCAACTCTATAGGGCCATAACCTTACATTAATTAATCATTTTCATAATCACATGGGTTTATCATTATTATTTTCGAAGTCATTGATTTTAAGTATTTTAAGAAAATTTGTGATTAAATGTTAGAAAATTAACATGTTTTCATATATATCTGAAAATGTTATGAGTTTTGTGATATTGTAGGCCTACTTGGAGATTCTAGAGGGGTCGTATTTGGCCACCCAACCACAAATTCGAATTTCAAATTCCAACTCATGAAGATTTGTGGAATAATTGTAGAAGATGTGGATCATTAACTATGCACATTCAAAGGAGAAGAATCATGGTTGAGAGAATTTTGAGAGGATTTGTATCTTATATTTTTAGGAGATTGGTTGTAACCACAAGACATAAACATGGATTTAGGAGATATAAGGATCTATATTTATTGAATACTTATGCTCAATGTTTGTATAAATAGAGTGCACCCTTCATAAAAAGGGTTGTTAGGTATTGGTTTTTAGGTAGTAGTTGCAGAGTTGTTAGTGTTAATGTTAGTTTCTAGTTGGAGGTTCCAAGTTCCATCCAAGATGTGATTTGTAAAGTGAGGATAGAGAATTCTTGTAATATCTTGTAACTCATTTTATGAAATACATACTGCCACTTTGATCTCCAAGACATGATAGTTGTGCAGTGTGCTCGCTGAGGAATAGAGGGCCCCCATCAACCACATTTTGCAAATCTTTGTACATATTGGTAAGATAGTATAGTTATCATTTCATTTATTTTTAGGAAGTGTGTTTCATTTTATGCAACTGTGTTTTTCCTTTTAGCGAGTGTACTTTTCCTTTCAACTAGTGTGATTTCATTTCAGCAGGTGTGAGTGTGATTTCAATTGAGCAAGTGTGATTTAATTTATGCAAGTGTGGTGTGATTTCAATTCAAAAAGTGTGATTTCAATTATGCAAGTGTGGTGTGATTTTCATTTATGTAGGTGTGGTGTGATTTCAATTTCAATTAAGTGTGATTTCCTTTATCCAAGTGTGATTTCAAATTTTTTATGTTTGGTTTGGTTTATTTTGGATTAGATTGATTTAATTTGTTTTGTAATTAGTTTTAATTGCATTAGATTAATCTATTCTGATAAATAACCAACTAGTGCATATAGCACACATATACCTCGTCAGTTCACAAACCCTAGGTTGACAATTAATGATAAGGATTTAACTCGCAACTAAATCACCCAACATTTTGGCATTGTTGTCGGGGAGGTATACATAGGTGTTTATTTTGAAATTTTAGACAAATAATTATAGTTGCATTCATTTTTAAATGCATGGTTGAAATCATATTAAAATAATTTAGGATGCATATTAAATTTCAATAAATTTGCAAAAATTTGTGCTAATCTGTGTGGACGGTAGGAATTATCAAGAAGTTGGAGTAATTCACAGATAATTAAGAATTTGAAGAATGTCCTTCCAAGAACTTTCTCAAATCTTAGAAATAGCTAGGATATCTTCATCTTAGAAAGAGTCTACTTTAACTGCATGCAAATACCTGTCTTTCTCTCCTCCTCCATAGGAAGATCTTCAAGTTTCTTTTGATTCCTCTTGTCAATCTATTAAAGAGACTAAATAATCATGCAATATTTTTGATGGGGAGAAACCACTAGAATCTAAGATTGACACATGCATAATAAAGGAGGATATTCAATGTGATCTAAACCAAGAAAGGAATTAGGAATGTCATAGCTTTATTCAAAGATAGTTCCAGTCAAGGCTCAATTCACATCACTCTTCCATTCTTCCTTCTTAATTGTATTATCAAAACAACTGGTATTTCATGCTTTGATGTATTTTAATGCATACTTTTCAAAACTAATCATGAATATGTGTTTACTCATGTTGCGCACAAGGTTACACTAGAAATATGCATATACTTGAAACAAATTTTCTATTTCTAGTGGAGTAGAGTAAGATAGAACCAATGAATAAAAACCAAGTTTGGTGATGTGTTTTTTTTCGTTTTTAAGTCAAATTTCATTTTATTTGCAATTTTATTTATTGGTGGTGCAGTAAGAACCACCCAAATCACTAATACTTTGCAAGAAGATGTAGAAAGAGAAGGAATATTTGAGAAGGAGGAGAAAAAATAGAGTATTGAGAGCCACAATTTGAAGTTAGAGATCAAATCCTTTCATTTTGACTTTTAAATTTTACATTCCAAATGAATAAAGAGTTTCAATATTCCTTAGTATGCTCTCTTCTTGCGCTCTCTACGACCTAGAAGATTAGAAAAGAAATTTGAATAAAGTTAGTTTTAAAATTTTGGAATAAAAATTGGATATGAGATATAAATTCATAATCAAAAGTGTAATTATAGGCTTTTATAAAGATAAAACAACAAAAGTAATGTCTCCAATGAATCCAACACTGTTGAAAACCCTTGTTTTGACTCTTTTTGCACCTCATTTGGCCAAAAATTGAGTAAAATATCATTGTTTCAAGTTTTTGCCCAATTCTGTTGTTAATAATCCTCCATTCCCAATCGGTGGTGGAATTTGTAGGACGGATAAAATCACCATTAAGCCCCAATTCTAAATATTATGGTAACATGCAACCATATGACAATGTTCGGTGCCTAAGATCATGTGTCGAGGACCAACGGATTTCTGGCACCATTCCTTTGCTATGCATGTGGTTAGATGGCACCATGTGCCTTAGGGCTAGCCCCTTTTCATTTCTATGCTGGCACCTTAATTTTTTGGCACGGGACTTTGACCATGAGCTAGGCTAAGGCCCACCCCTTGGCCCTCACCTATGGTTCTGAGGCACTAGAGGGCCAAGGGCTAGGTATTAGCTTGACCCCTTTTCCAAAATGGCACACCCATGAAAATTAAATATACATTCAAAACTGTATTAAACAAGAAACATATGGTAGGAGGATTGGTAGAGGCACTTTGTTGGTTTATATGAGGTCTTGGTTTCGATTCCTATGGAGGTTGTTCGGCCTCACATGAAAATTTTACTCCACCACGAGGATGCCACGTGGCAACCATTGTTTGGCACATGTGGCACTCCCTCGTTGACCCTCCAGAACAAAACCATAGCCAATAAAAGATAGCCATGTTTCAACGAATCAAACAAAGCCAAGTGTCAACCACTCATTGGCTAATGAAGGTCCAATCATCTTGCCAAGTCATGACCCAGTCAGTGTACGGACTGCTGACTAGGCATTCGTGCAACTAAAAATTCATTTGTTTTAGCTATTTCCCAAAATGAACAGAACTTGATTCCAAGAGCATCCGAAGTTGGATTTCAGTGAAATAAATTGTGTTGGATTCAGAGAAATGGGATATACGCTCTGGACCTAGTTTCAAACTGATCCAATCATTATGAATTTCGAGCATTTTCTTGATCCATGAGATCATGGACAATGGTGGAGCACTAGAGAAAAAGGAAAAACACAGTTACAGGCTTCAAATTTCACAAAAACCTACAGATATTAAAAATCCAACTGTGATAATTGACAAACCACCATTTGAGTCTAATTGCAAGTTTTAAAAGCGACAAGGCAATGCAACGATCCATATTTTTGGTAGCTGCAGAATCGACACACTTCAGTAGCTTATGCAAATTTTGTTTATGGTCTATTGATGAAGGATTAAGTGTATGGACAAGAGGCCTCAAGCTCAAAATTACTTAGAAACACAATGAAGAAGTCACGAACAAAACAATAATAGGTGATCCATGATACTGCTTTCCAATCAGGTAAAAGTGCATTTAATATTTCATCCTTGAATTTGTTTTATTAGTACTATTTCTGATTTTTTTGTGTATATATCAGATGAAGATCATCTCTCTCCCTCTCTCGATAGCCTTACATTTTATTGCAAAAATTGCTAAGTTTTTGTAGGTTCCAGGAAGATGAAAGAAGATCACTATATGCATGAGTGCCTTTTAAATACCAAGTGTCTTTCAGAAGAGCATGATCATTCCATGTGAAATCAGATCCATTACACCATTGCTACTAAAGATATACTAATTTTACCATTTATACTCATTCTAAGCCCGTAGTCGATCCATAACTATCCATCTCCCTACTACCAAAAACTCATTTACCTTTCCAATCTTCATATTTTCCTACCTCATTTTTACTCACCCTTAACCCAAAAATAAAGTCATTCAACTCCCTTACAAATTTAAGTCACCCCATTTTCCTTTTCCTTCCTATCAAATAAACCTTTCTTCAATGAAATTTTTCCATCTATATTCCTTCAAATTATTATTTTATCCTCATGTTAGATGATGGAATATTTGTTAATTCCTCCCTTCTAACAAGTCTTGACCCATCGAATCTGACACATCATCTGGGATCAAGACTAGAGATATTTCAAGTACCTTGAGGCTTGCATGCCTTAATGGCAAGCTCTCTCACCAATAAATTGTGGGAATACATCAATGTACCCTCTTTGTCAGATCTTCTAGGTGACTTGACTATGACACATCTATTCGTACCTAGTAAGATGTACTTAGGCATCTTGACTCTCATTGACATGAATGGTGAGTAGTCATGTGTTGGTTAATTTCATTCATTAATGGCCAGTAATCCAAAGCCAAAGCTCATATATAAGCAAAATGTTTCAAGAATATTAACTTATGATTAAGACAATCAATGCAATAGTTGTAGGAGGACATGCGACATCTTTGGAGTGGGGGTATGTTGGGCCTCCAAAATGTCACCCACTTTCACTTTCATTTCCATCATTTTACCATCATTTCGTAACTCTATAGCTCCATGAACTTACATTAAGTAACCATTTTCATAATCACACGTGTTTATCATTATTATTTTCCAAGTCATTGATTTTAAGTATTTTAAGAGAATTTGTGATTACATATTCAGAAATTAACATGTTTTCATATATATCTTAAAGTGGTATGAGTTTTGTGATATTGTAGGCCTACTTGGACATTCTAGAAGGCTCTTATTTGGCCACCCAACACAAATTAGAAGTTAAAATTCCAACTCATGAAGATTTGTGGAATAATTGTAGAAGATGTGGATCATTAACTATGCACATTCAAAGGAAACAAATCATGCATGAGAGATTTTGAAAGTATTTTTATCTTATATTTTTAGGAGATTGGTTGTAACCACAAGAGATAAATGTGGATTTATGAGAGATCTAAGGATCTATATTTATTGAATAGTTATCCTCCATTTCTATACAAATAGGAGTGCACCCTTCATACAAAGTGTTAACACCCAGGTTGTTCCCTATGACTCCTAAGGGAATACGGCCGGGGTAACCACTAACCAATATTTGGATCACTGTTCCTAGCCAAACTGTGATCAGAGAGGGCTCTCTCTTTATGATTTGCAACTGTTTGTTATAGGGTTTTAGGCTAGCTATTATGTACTGATTTTTTTTTTTTTTTTATGTTTTGGTTGATGAAACTCCTTTTAGATTCTATTGATGTAGTTTCAGAGAGGTTGAGTACCATTGGGCAATGGAGTCTGTGGCTACAGTGTTTTAAAGCTTTGAGATGAAAGATGGAACTTACAGGGCCATTAGAGTGCTTAATAGAACAGGTTTTTTGATTAAATTACTGGAAACAGGTAATACATCCAGTGAAAGCACTTAAGAATTTTCACTTGTTATCTATATGTTCCCAACAGACAGCTTTAAGAGGAGAAAACAGAGGTCTTAGGGGCAAAATTGAATCCTGAGAATGACTGTCACAGTAAAAGACACAGTTTTGAAATACAGCAATTAAGAATTACAATTCTGTCACTGTATCTGAGGAAAACATGTATAATAGCTCAGTTTGAGTCCAGGGTAAACATTGTTAAATCCTGGGACTATCCTTTCACCTTGCTATCAAGTGTAAAAACATTTAAACAACAAAAGAGAACAAAAGACTCAAAAACACATGACAAAGAGATTTGAGAATACTTGCTGTTTTATGCAACACCCTGGAATCCTGTAACATTCATCTCTCACCACCATACATCAAATAACACCCAGCCTTGGAAATTCCATTCTTCCTTTGTATTAATTCTCTCCAAATATTACAATGAGCTAGAGCCTTTTCAAAGAAAATAACAACAACCCTTTTCACTGCTGTGAAGGGTGAATATATACTTGCGGTCATTTACAAAATATCTGAGTCCTGAGTTATCTCAGATTTTACTTTCTTACCAACTACTTAAGATATTATGGCCAAAATCTAATGCAGTATTGACTACAGAGTACAGGCATTTTAATGCTCTGTCAGAAGATATTTTAGCCTTTGGAGACAGCTAAGTCGGTCGAAATATTCTGAGTAAATGCTGGAACATCTGTCTTTAATGCTTTGTACGCTGTGCTTTTGGACTTGTCACCTGTGACTGTGACTGTTGCTTGTGGTGAGTCAATGGTCCAGCTGAGTTGGCTTAGCCTCTGCTTCTTCCCTGTGTCTATCTTTCCTCAAAACTGTGCCTGCGCATGTATGCTTATTTGCCTGTAGAAATAGCGTTACTGATTCTGGCCTGACAGAACTGTTTGTGTCAAATTTCTCCAGGCATCCTGTGTGGGCAGTTGGTGTCCTAGGATTGCACCCAGAGTTTCATCTGCTTCTGTAAATTTGAAGAAGTTAGGTGGTGTGTCAAACAGATGGTCCACTTCATTCATTAGGAAAAACAGGTTTTCCACCCTGTCATACATACTCTGCCCTATGGCTGGCCCTGGCTCTGCTGAAGTGCTGGGTGGTTGTGCAATTTCTGCCACTGCATGGGCATCAATCCTCTTGTTATAATTGTCCAGGGTGAGCAGTCTTCTACTGCTTAAGATGCTGGGGAGGCCTCTGTTCTGCAGAGTCACGAATTTTTCCAGGAATCTATTGATCTCAGTTTGCATATCCTGGGTCCTCCTCTCCAATGTTCCAACTAAGTTCCTTAATGTAACGACTCTCTTTGCTACAGCAATTGCTTCTGTCCTGTTAGTGATTCCCATGACAGCTAATTGAGAGCTAGTCTTATAGTTCAGAGTGTTGATTATCCTTGTAGCAGCTTCTGGCATGTGTCCAAGGCTCGCCCTGGCTCTCTGTATTTCTTTATTTGCTTTAGTGATGAGCACCATTTGCTCATCCATGGTCTCAATATATTGCCACTGTTTGGCAATGGACCTTCCAATGTTGCTCCATAGCACTGCTTTCATTTCAGCTGTCACCTTTTCTAGTGCAAGCTCCTTCTCTAGTTCAGCAATTCTCCTCTTAAGAGCTTTTACCTCTCTGTCCTTGGCTGCCTCATTCTGTTTGCTCTTGTCAAACCTTTCATTTACCTTAGTCAAGGTTTTCTTAAGCTCATCCAGCTCTTTGATTTGAGATTCCATGGCTTGGATCTCAGCTTGCAGCTTTTGCATGTCTAAGCTAGCAGCCTGTTCTGATGTTGTAGTTGTTGCTGCTGTGGATGGTGCTGTAGCTTCTGTTTGCTGAGGGGGAGGAGTAGTCTTTGGAGGGATTTCCTCAAGATTTATTATGACAGGAGGAGGCTGGGAGGGTTGGCCCTCTTCTCTTTGCTTCAGTGTTTCCTGTAGTGCTGCCTTTGCAGCTTCAGTTTGTCCCAGCTGGTCTTGAGTCCTAACCAGCTCTTTGTATAGGGATACCAGCAGATCTGTAGCATCTTTCTCTTGCCTTTGCTGGGCAACTTCATCTGTCTGTGGGTGGATGGTGGCCGGGAGTTTGATTTTCTTTCTTAGGGCTGCCATGTCTGCATCCCTTATCTTCAGGAGCTCTTGAATGCCTTTGACATCTTTAGGTCATGCCCTATCTCTATGATTACCTCTTCCAAGGACTTGATCCTATTGTCCTTGGCTTGTGATGAAGCTCTTTCTAACTCCAGCTGAGAAGCTGTGTTGTCCAGGCTGCTCTTTAATTTATAATTCTCCAATGTCTCATCTGCCAGGGAGGCATACACCATTTCACCAGTCTGCTTATGTAGTTCAATCTTGTCCATGGGGTGTATGTCTTTGGCAAGAACCTCCATGTTGGTTCTCAGATAGTCTGAGGTGGACTGAGGCTGCAAAGTTGTAGGCATGAAGTGGCTCATTATCATTTTGCCTTCGCTCACATCGAAAGCAGACATGAGTCTTTGCTGGTTGCTAGGAGCTAGGTTCAACAAGTGATCGTACAGCTGCACTTTTATTGGATCACTCCTCCTTTTTATGTCAATGAATTGCTGTTTTATACTTGACTGCCCCTTTCTTGTTTGACGGAGGAGCTGACCTCTCCTCCCATTGTCATGTCATGTCCTCGCTGGGATGAGCTGGCCGAAAGTTCTCCACTAGGTGGGCCCATGCCCATGGCTTGCCTTACTGCAATGTCCTCCTCTTGGGAGTCATTCAGTCTCTGTCTCTTCTCACCCCTGATGAAAGATGAGGTGTGGGGGGTCTCTCTCTCCTTTTCCTTGTCACATCCTCCTTTTGTGGTGTTTGGAGGACTGATGTGTCAATATTGGTATCTGTCCTGGGAGGCACATTTGTTTGAGGCTGCTGCTCAGTATTGCCAGGTTGATCTGTCCCTTTTCCTGCTGCAAGGGCTGTTCACTGGACTGTGCCTTTTCTTGTTGCTGTCCCAGTTCTTGCTGTTCCATTTCCTCTTGCTGCTGTAGCAAGGTGTCCACTTGTTCCTCTGTCAATACAGGTGGCTGTTCCACCTGTTTACCTTTGTCTTTGCTTGCTGCCTGGGATGTCTTCTCAGTGGTTTGCTGCTGTGCTACTGAAGATCCAGCAGCTGTTCCACTTTGCTTTCTGTAGGAGTGGGGCACCTGTGCACAAGTTTCCAAGTCAGTTTCCTTTTGTACATTCCTGGCTTCTTTCTCAAGCAGTTCTACCTCAGTGAGTTAGTTGTTCTATTAGTGTACCCTCTTCCCAATCTAGTGCATTGGCATACTTTTCTATTTCCGGTTGTCTTTTATGTGCATAGTTGCCCAGTCTGTATCTAATTCTCCTGAGGGAAATACTATGATTGGGGTCATAAGGAATCCACTCAAAACTGGTCTGCAATCTGAGGCCTTCCAGCATGCTGTGTGCCTCTTTCCATCCTTCCTCTTTCTTGTTATACAGGAAGGAACCTAGCTGACTTCTTACCTTCAATTGTGACTTCTTGTTTCTACTCTGAAAGTGAAGGTAATCTGAGTTCCCAAACTGCCTGAAATACTCCAGGGCAAAAAGCCTCATGGGGACATACCTTGGCAATCTAAATGGGTTCAATTCACAGCCATATATCCTAATGACTGTGTGGTTCTGGTAGAAGTACCAGTTGCCAATGTTGTAGGATTTGTTCAGATGTAGAATCCTCCTCATTTCATCGGTTAATCTAGGAGGAGGAGTACCTTGCAGAACTGTTAGGGCCGGATGAACAAATAGATCAATGAACTCACAGTATGTATAGGGTGATACTGAGGTAAAATGAAACACAGAGGTCCAGAAAACAACTGATCTTGGGCTTCCTTGGGCATTGAGTGGCCTCAAAGGAACTGAGAAGGTAGCTGGCTGATAGAAAAGAAATAAATGATAGATATATGAGGAGTACCTAAACAGCCTCTCCCTTTTCAAATTCATGAACTGATCATGGATTTTCTCTGCTATGTAAGTTGCATAATCATATTGCACAGCTGGAGGCTTACCAGGGGCAAACATGGACAGCATTGCCATTATACTTTCATCTACATCTTCCAGCCCCCTGAACCCTAGGACATAGCTAATTAGGTCCACCAGCATTCTGCCCAACTCATTCAGACAATGGTACCCAATAGGAGGGGTTCTGACTGTTTCAGAGCCTGATATGACGAACAGTTGGTTTATTTTGATAATCTGGTCACTGGACAGCTTGATCCCTGTGTTAATCAGATTCTGCATGGACAGAGGGGTCAATTTCTTGGCTGTATTGAAGTGCAGCATCTGGTTTATGCTCTCTGGGGTGATCTGGAACAGGACTAGGCCTGTGGGGCTTATGACTGCCCTTTGGCTGGGGTCATAGCATTCCTGGCAGCTGTAAATGAGCTCTGGCATTGGATTGACTTGGGGAAGGTTGTATATGGGCAAATTTGACTCCCAAATCCCTAAGATATCTGCTCCACTATGGTGCTGGGCTCTTAGTTCATTCAGCATTAACACATTATACTTGGTTCCCATAGGAAACCAATCCAGCATTTGGTAGTCCATGTCTCCCAGGGCTTTCCATGCTAGTTCTTGGTGAGGTGCATTGATGGCTTAATGTTTAGTGCAATAGGGGTCTCATAGCTGTTCAAGTTACTAGAATTGCAAATAGACAGGTGGAATGGTGAAAACATAGTCTGGAGGCAATCTTCTATGGATATAGTTTGAGGTTCTGAATGTTGAAGGGGAATTCTCTCAGTAGCAATTGAAATACTACTGGATTCTAGCGATAGAACCTCTCTGTGGTGTGACTGAACTCTCTAACAGGGTGGAATATGTCTATTAGCAATTTCTGCCGGGAAAACACAGAATTACAGAGGTTTAATGAGAATTGCAGGTTTTTAGAGCTCTGCCAGCGTTTCTTGGCCCTCACAGTGACAATGCTGGATGAATGAAAGGGAATGAACGGTGTAAATCTAGTCTTTATGGTCCCATTATCCCTGTGAGCAATTTTGAGCTTAATGAAGGTCGTATGGAGGGCGAAATGGTCTAAATACCTGTAATTCGACGAGCAGAGGTTGAAACACAGGTGCAAGGTGCTTTTTGAGGAGGTCGCCGGGCAAATCAACTGGTTGGCGAAAATTCGAGCTCAAACGGTCAAGCAGAGCGCTCAGTAAAACACAGTGTAAATGGTAAAAATACGGGAAAATTTGGTAAATATGGCTCATTTTACCATTTGGCGCTTTTTTCTGCTGACGTCAGCATGACGTCATTGGTGGGTCATGGTGAGGTGACGTCAGCTGACGTCATCAGGCGACGTGGCGGTGGGCGACTGGTCAAAGGTTTAGGCGAGGTGGCAGCCCAGTCAGCAGTGAGGTGGGCCAATAATATAAGCGGGTACGGGCAAGCAACGACGTGGCGGTGAATTAACGGCGGGTAGGTGGCGGTTTAACGTGCAGCGGTCACGGTTAAGGCCTTAACCGTTGCAGTCTCCCGGGGCGGTTAAGGTACGGCACGGAGGATGTCAGAGCGGGCTCCGAGATAGTTTAACGCCCGACGCGTGGAGGAGGCGTGACAAGGCGCAACGTCACTTCCCCGGAAGTTAACGTGCGGTCACGGGGAGGCGCTCCGATATTGCTGTAGGCCGTCGGATCTGGTGGGCTTGATCCGACGGCTGGCGGAGGGGTAACATGCGCCTTTGATATTATGGGCGGAAAAAATCAAAATTTGTGGGTTTTATGTGGGTTTTTTCAAATGTTTTGATTAAACCACAATGCGGTAGGATTGGGAAACGTGCCAGAGGCGGGCATTTGACCTTTGCAAAGGTTTTATAGGAAAATGGGTTCGGAAAGTGGGTTTTAGCAATGCAGAGGTGATTTGAGGCAAATTGTCTTGCAGCAAAAGGGAAATGGGTGGAAAAGGTTCACCAAAGTGGCCAGATGCCATTTGGCCCCTTTTTTGAAAAATACACGGCTATTATGCCTAGGGGAGGGAATATACATTAGATTTGGGGTTTTATACACCTAGTGTTAATACTATTAGGGGTAGGGTAAGATAAGGGATGTTGTTATATAGTAGAATTAGGAGTTAATATGAATGAAGGAGGGGGATTTAGAAAGGGAGTGTTAGTGATGGAGTAGAGAGGGAAAGAGAGGAAGTTAGTGATGCTCTTTGCTGTAATTTCATGAACTTCACCACTTTGCTTGCTGACAGATCGATTGCCTTGGCAAGAGACCTATGGATACTTGTGTAATGGTGATCATATTCTTTCTGCAACCACAATGCCTACCCAACTATTTTGCCTAGCATTTTTTGTTTCTTCTTGAATGGGCACTTGAACTTGCACCCCTCATTGCCTTTTCTTTTCTTTGGCTTTTTCCTCTTTTTCTCTATCTACTTCTCCCTTATGTCCTCAAAGGTCCCAGATTAAACTTTTGGGAACCTTTGCTTCTCTACCTAAGCTACTTGTCTGCCAAGATTAAGCTGTTTGGACAGAACCCTTTCTCTATTCTACAACTCAAAATTGAAACATGGCATGATCCAGAATAAACTGTTGAATCATCCACAAAATTGAAATAAGGTCCTCAATACTTGAAACACTTACCCAGCTCTTGCTTTCTAGGAAATATGGGATCTTTGGGATACCAAAGCAGAGCATATTTGGCTTTTCTCTTGCCAATCATGAAATATGAAACCTATTACTATAGGTATCCAACAGTGGCTCCACATGGGGATGGTTTTTCTTTTGAAAGACCAAGAACAGCAGGTCAGATTGCCTTGTTGCATGACTGCCCATCTTTGTCTTTAAAACCTGCTGCATATATCTGTCAAAAATAGTGTGCTTCTTTCTTGGAGAACCTCTGATTCTATCTGCTGTCGCTGCTAGGTGCAGCATTTGGGGAAAACCTCTTTATACAATTTAAAATCACAAGAGAATATGTACAATTGCATATATACAATGAACCTCTGAATTTCTATCATAGTGAACAGTCAAAATAGTGCTTCAGCATCCTGCCATTGACAGGACCTTCATCCAGCTCAGTTATAGTCAAGCTTTTTAGGAAGTAGGTGTTATTACCTTGTACTGCTTGGACAGCAAATGGTCCTTTCCATAAAGAATCAAACTTCCCATGTTTTCCTTTCTCTTCTCTTCTTGCATCCCACTTTAAAACTTTGTCCCCCAATTGAAATCTTCAGCTTTAGTTCTTCTGTCAAAGGCCTTTTTCAGTTTCTCTTGTAGTATCTGCACTCTGCTGAAAACTTGTTCTCTGGTCTGCTGTAGACAAATTATCTGGTTAATCCTTCTTTGCATGTCATTAGGCTCTGCTTGGCTTTCTTGTAGAAGTTTCATAACTGGCACTCCTAGTGATGAAGGAAATCTGGCCTCTAATCCATAGACTAACTCATATGGGCTGGTTCCCAATGATCTTTTGGTGGTTAATCTGTCTGCCCATTAAAGCATTTACTAGTTTCTTATGCCAGTTCTTTTTGTTCTCTTCCAGCACTTTCTTTATGATGTTTATCAGGCTTTTGTTTGATGATTCAGCGAGACCATTTCCTTGAGGATAGTAAGCTGTAGAATGGCCCAAAGTAATGTGAAATTTATGGCAAAAGTTTACCATCTTCTTGGATCTGAAGGCTGCAGCAGCAGCAGCATTGTCTGTTATTATCTTGTCTGGGCAGCCAAATCTAGCCAGTATATTGTTCTCCAAAAATTGAATGATTACTGAATCATTTGCTTGTCTGCATGTGGGCAGCTTCAATCCACTTGGTGAAGTAGTCTGTTGCTGTTAGAATCCATCTGTGTTGTCCTGAAGATGAGGGGTGAATTTCTCCAATGAAATCCAAGCCCCATTGTTGAAAAGGTATCTTGTTGCAATGGGCCTCAAAGGGAGTGGCAGCAATTGTCTTTTGCCTTCAAACAGTTGGCACTTGTGGCATGATGTTGTGAATTTCTTCATATCTGAGAACATAGTGGGCCAGTAATAACCACCCTTAATATCTTGTCCACAGTGGACTTCCAGTACAAATGTCCACACCAGTCTCCAGCATGGAATTCTTGCATAATATTGTCAGTTTCATTCTCAAGAAGACAGTGCAGCAAAATACCTTCGTGGTTTTTCCAGAGTAGATTCTCATCTATCACACAAAGTTAGATGTTTTCATTTTTAGGAACCTAGACTTAGTTCTGGACAGTCCTGGGGGAGCCA